>CAIIXF020000006.1:31872754-32147847 GCA_903813345.2 Owenia fusiformis | reverse complement strand
AAGCAAAACTGATGAAGAATGTGTAAATTCAACAATTTCATGCATCATCACATGGCATCGTTTATCGCATAAATGGATGTGTTCGACCACTTCATTTCTATGCAGATCGAATGAGAAATGTTTGTTGTTACTATTTTAAAGTTTAATGGATGATATTTGATCTAGAAATGAGATAATTTGTTGGATATGTTTCGAATTACCTATCTTCGGCCATTTATAGGTAATTACGTATCGTAAACCCTGTAACTTAGAGAAAATACCGCTTAATAACAAACTACATTATAGGTATAGCCTAGGTAAATGGGCTATTTACGCTAATCTTAAACTACCGGCAATGTAAAGATACATTTCTGGGATGACTTTTTATGCATCTTAAGATTTTAGAAAAACAATTAATTCACAAAAATACAGTTGAATAACATACTAGAAAACGTATCCACATATAATACGATGACACGCAGTTTAAATAACAGTTAACTGTTTTTTTTGTTACATATCAATGTAACATTTTCGAAAGGAAACTTACATGCTCCCTGTACGTTGATAGATTTACTGAAATGTATCGTGTGCATTAGAGCTTTGCTTCACTGTGCCCACTATTATCTATCTTTGCCTATAGTGGTTTTTTGCCAACAATATTCTACAAACTGCTTGAGGAATCAATTCTATGTCTGGTAGAACACTAGAAATAAATGTAAAATGTATTTTACGTTCAGAAATATGGAATAAACCCACGTCCTCCATTTTCAACTTAGCTGTACCCTGTATCCCTTTTAAACGTGGTCACGTGGTAGGGTAGTGTGACAACTGTGCAATAATTAGGACGACTGTGCGATAATTAGGACCACCACACATGCGAGTCTAAGGGGTCTTCAAGTGTTAGCGTTCGAAGATTGAGAAATGTCAAACATGATTTAAATTTTAGAAGAAAGGCTGATTTTGTGTTTCATTCCCTCAAAGTAAGTTATCATTTTTGAAACTGTCAGTGTCAGTCGATTTCCAGAGTACCCGTGCGATGACAAGACCCACTGGTAGATCTGGTGGCCCGCCCCCCCCCCCCCCTTGGGTGGGCCCAGAAAAAAAAGTGGGCCTAAAAATTTGGGGCCAAAAAAGGCCTTAGAGGCCCCAAAAACTAGGCCTTTTTGGTCATTACTAAGCCTATTGAGGCCTTTTTTTTAATTTCAGGCCAAATTTTGAAGTAAATGGGCCTCAAAATTTCAAAATTTGGGCCCACTTTTGGGTTTTAGGGCCCCAAAATATTTTTGAACTTTTTAAGTTTTTTTCTCTGACGGCTGAAATTTGCAGAAGTACTCGTTGCCATAAGTCGCGCCCTCAAAACCCTGGTTTGCCGTCATCCAAATCCGCTTTTGCAAAAATGTGAATTTTCGGGAGTTTTCAAACCTGGATTTAATTAGAAGGGTTCCTCGTTATCAATTGTAATATGTAAGATTTTATCCCAGACAGACACAATAGAAATAGTGCAACACTGGGGGATGGTAATAGCGTGGAATTGTATTTAAATCAAATATTATTCATATATATGAATAAAAATAAATTTATTTCAAGTTCCTCATCTCTACTGGCCAATTTTTCTTGTTTTAGTAGCCGTTGTACTGATATATTATCTTAGTCAAAATAGAGAACGAACGTGTATAAGGGGTCTTCTAGCTTTGCACATTTTAGACTAACCAAACCCGTCTGGCCCAGTTATCTACTCCCGACCTCGTAGATCTTAGATATCGAGAGTAGATAACTGGGTGGGTTTGGTTAATTTTAGACCAGTCATAATACGTAACTATTTCCAATATGTTTAACGTTTTGGTAGATATAAAGGTAACACATATAAAATTCTAATAAAACGAACTTTTATATTTCGTGGCCTCATTACATTAAATACTTATTTCGTTTGGAATGGCCTTAAACCCTGGTCCACGAAACAAACATATAAATAAGGGACTTGCGCACCCGGGTTTGACTGTAAACCTCCTGTTCACTGTCGCTGCCCTGTCAACCCTCACGCATTAGGCGTTGTTTTTAAAAAATTTTAATTTGCTAAAAATCGCCCTTTCTTATCTTATTTTGATGCAAATTGCTTACCTTTTTTCATGTCTTATTTCATTTTCAAATGTTTTCTGATATTCTTTCGCTTTAAAACTGTTTTAGCTAGTCAAAATGAACCATTAATCTAAAAAAATTACTTTACTTTCATTTCACCGTTACTATGTTCCCGGATGTACCAGCGTACTCTTATTAATTTGTTCTGTTTGATATTTTAGTGCATTAGCGTTCGGTATTTCAGTGCACTTTTCTCGAACTTTTTCTCGATGTACATCGCGATGTGCATCGATGTTTACTACTGAAAATTGCCGATGCATCAATGTACGATTATGGCACATCGCGCCAACACTAATTAGGCGTGATTGTCACGCATTTGCTCACGCGGTAGGATCTCTTCGGGACGTATCGAAACCACTCCGTCCCGAAAAAACCGTTAATTTGAATTTAAAACCTACCCCAGTGTTTGAAAATCAAGGATTGTGAGTCTCACACTTCACCATTTTTCTTCAAACTTGTTCCGTACAAAGCTTCACAGAAATACCTTTCAGTCGATACATTGTTTTCGTGTACAAAGTACTTCGTTTTAGCGGCGTTTAAGTCCCCAGCTGTGAGATAAAGCAAATTTTCATAACTTTCAACTGTAAGTCAAGTTATCTCGCCAGTCTTTTACCCATTCTCGCCCATGATTTCAGAATGGACTCCCATTACAACCTTCCATCGCTACGTCTTGATTTTTGGGCATCAAACGCAGCAGTTTCTAAATCATCCACACATCTCTTCAAATTTGACCAATACGCCCCGTCATCTTCCACTACGCCCCGCCGAGTCTATCACTATACACGTAGAGTTGCATTCTAAAACAATTTGTCCATCGATGTGTCCGTTTGTAGGTTGCCATTGTCGATTCTAAATACCAATCGGATTGTGTTTGATTTACCCATTCTTGTCCATTTTCAATATACCTATAATAGGGTGGTCCAAAATCTCCCTAATATTTAGATTTCCCGATATTGCAATATAAAGATTTTAATTACTGAACAATTGAAAATATTTTTAAGAAACGTTTAAAGTGCCCTATCCTTGAAAAAATGTGAAAATGCGAAAGGATGGGTGATGTCAATTATATTATTTTCAGCATAACGTTAGAAACATGTATCATTTTATATGGTACACGTTTCATAATGTAATCCAATGGAATCATACAGAAGAAAGGTTGACACACAACAGTTAAAATCTTTATATTACATTATCAGACCAAGTCAGTAGATGTTGTTTATATACCAATTAGTGTTGTATGATGATGCATTCTTTATATGAATCTAGAAACGTTTTTGTGCCAATATTGCTCAATTTTGATAACATCTCCGTTATTTTGAAATTAAGCGTGGCAAAGTTTCCCGATGGATTTAGCTAAAAAAAGTGGTGCCTGTAGGGTTATTGAAAATCATACATGATGAAGAAAAAATACATATTCCTGAAATACAACAGTTTAATTTTGAGTTATAAACCATTTATGAAAACGGCATATTTGTCAAAATTACCAAAAGTTCAAGTGAGACGCGTGGCAAAATTTCCCAGGGGTCTAGAGTGGAAATATTTGTACCAAGAGTCAATTTGTAACTAGAATCTATCAGATGACAGATTTTTGGAAAATTTTGCAGATTTGGACAACCCTAACCTATAACTTTGTTGAACCTGAAGAAACGTATCAACTTTTTGTTAAATAAAGATAGCAAATTCAGCTGTCTACTGTACCTAACTTGTACTTTTTGCTAGTACTCAGATTGATGGATATTCTGTCGTATGGCATGCGACAAACACCGGTGTAAAAGCGTAGGTGGTCCTATCAAATTATGGTCCTAGTCTCTATTGATTTATATGGTGACCTGATTACAATTATTTTCCTTATTATTTATACACAATCGGGGCCAGAAAGGGCCGTTAGGAAAGGGGACCATAATCCCAAGGGGACCATAATTTCTTTCACACCGACTTTGTTAGTACTTTTCCTTGGATGTCATACAGTACATTTACACTGTGGCATGATGATGAACTAAGAAAATATGTATAGTCATGACAAAATGTTCTTTGTGATATAATATTGTATAGTATCATTCTGATACGTATTACATGTTTATGTTTAGTGCATAAAATTCATAGCCAGATCAATAATTCGGAGAGAATACGCTGGACGATAGAATATTAAAAACTATAAAAACATTCTTCATAGAATTAAGCAAATAGTGTTATTATCATTTAAGTAGTAACTGCATATGTTTAAAACCACTTTGTTTAAATACAGGTAAATAAATAAATATGATGCAATGAAAATTGAAGCTTTCTGTCGAGAGCAATAGTCATCACAATAGTATAGCGTTTTTTCTTTTACATGTTACTTTTTGTACATCATTGATTCATCCGCTCTAATCTGCCCTCGGCCGATAATTTATAAATTATTTATAAAACAGGATTCCAGATTTTATTGTGTTTCAAACCAGACACTTGGTTTCCTCACAAAATCAAATACAGGACAATTACATATAATTAAAGTTAAAAAGCAACATCTTCACAAACATTTAAATTATCAATTTCATGCAATCAGTTATAGTTATACTCTGTATGTATGCTAAACTTAAGACTGGTGTTAAGAATCGACCAAGGCAAACCTACGTAAAATTACACATCGATGAACAAAATGTTTTAGAATACAACTCCACGTTTGTAGTCATAGACTCGGCGGGGCGTAGTGGAAGGTGACGGGGCGTATTAGTCAAATTTTAAGAGATGTGTGGATGATTTAGAAACTGCTGCGTTTGATGCCCAAAAATCAAAACGTAGCGATGGAAGGTTGTAATGGGAGTCCATTCTTAAATTATGAGCGAGAATGGGTAAAAGACTGGCGAGATAACTTGACTTACAGTTGAAAGTTATGAAAATTTGCTTTATCTCGCAGCTGGGGACCAAAACGCCGCTAAAACGAGGTACTTTGTACACGAAAACGATGTATCGACTGAAAGGTATTTCTGTGAAGCTTTGTACGGAACAAGTTTGAAGAAAAATGGTGAAGTGTGAGACTCACAATCCTTGATTTTCAAACACTGGGGTAGGTTTTAAATTCAAATTAACGGTTTTTCGGGACGGAGTGGTTTCGATACGTCCCGAAGAGATCCTACCGCGTGTTGCTGGAAAAATAGAAATCACGCATCAATTTAGCGTGTATGATCAAATATCACGCAAATCACTTATTTTTTATGATCAAATATCACGCAAATCACGCTATTTTGTTGAAATTTTAAAAATCATTTTTTAGTGAAATGCCGACACGGTAAAATACGGAACGGCAAAAAAAAGCGAACGCTTCCCTTCGGTCTTTGCACGCGATTTCCGTTTATGTCACGCATTTGGTACAAAATATGTGTATAAATCACGCATTTGTTTCGAAAATATTCACCCCGCACATTTGTCAACGGAAACAAACAGTGAACCCTGCTTTCCCGGTTTCCAGGATTCGCCTTGCATGCCTTCGCTCTCGAAATTTGGGCCCCCCCCCTTTATTATTGGTTCCCAGATCCGCCCCTGGGACTAATGAAACTTTATCGATTATGATGTTATTAATCGGATCTAAGCTTAGCTATGCATTATTGCATTAAAGAACTTACTCAACAGTGGGAAACACGGCATCAATCCAGGTTAGCATGACAGACGAAACCCATACATTTACTGGTTTGGTATATTTTGGTATATATATTTGGTATATCTAAATTAGGGTTAGCTAGCTAAATTTAGGTAGGGGAGTCAAAATAAACTTGTTTATTAAGTCCCTTAATCAATTATCCTAACAGTGTTCTACAGCTAAAATAATCTAATGGATATTAGATCTAGCTTATTATGCTAAAGTACTTTACCAATATGTTTTGCTCCAGGTGAAAAGATCCTTTATTGGGATATGCTGCAGCTTCATAGCTACTATGGCCGTGTAATCTGCACGCAACTTGTTCAGTGCAAACATCGTCGAGGTACATGAATCTGCCTACAAGCCTTCACTCTTGGAAGATTCTACATCAATCAAAATTAGATCTACCATGGTCCTTTGACAAATACTATGTAGGAGACATGTTATAAGACTTTGGTCTAAAATTGAAGCTCGACAAAGTTTTATCTTTTCGACCTAAGCTGCAGGATATCACAAATTGAATAACATCAGCAGGATTCGCAACAAGCAAGATTTGTATAAACTTAGTGTAGTCTGCTTAAAAGAGCTCAAAAACTTTCAAATGGTGTGGTGAATATGCAGGTAGGTCTAACTGTTTTTTTTATCATGAAAAAGCTGATTGATTCATATTGGTTTGGGACTTGGGTCTAATTTTCGACATAAGATCTAAAAAGTCACTGACTTTTTTGCAAAAAAACTTCCAAAAAGTAGGCCTAATAGTCGCATGAATTCACATTGTCGTACTTACAAAATGATCCACAGTCTAAATTATGCACCATCGAACTCGGTAATGTTGTACACGGAACTATTAATTACCGTATATTCCCGGGCTTGCTTTTCAGCATTTCAAGCGAAAATTCTCTAGTCTACGGAGCTTTTGTTTTTCTGACGTAATTTCTTCTTAGAAATCGGTGACGTGATAGGTTCAGTTCATCTTATTTCGAAAGGGTTGTCATCTATTTAGAATATTTATTTTCATCTTGTCCAGTCCTATATACAACCTGCCCTTATCCTTTTCGCTTGTAAAACCGCGTAATGTTGAAATTATGGAAAAGATTCTCTGAGAGTGGCGACATGTCTGCATTTATCTTATCGCATCCTGCGACCCCTTTAGATTGTGGTCGTAGGCCCGTTTCATTCGTAAGCCTGTCTTTCTACAATGTCGGAGAATGAACTACGCATTGCGCTATTAAATGACCTACCTCGATACATTCCAGAGTATTTTAAAATTCTTTTTATGTTGTTAGATCGTCAATTGTATGGGTTTATCGTCAGAACGAAGAGATTTTAGTTTTTACATCGGAAATATCTCAGCAATTTTCAAAATGTCGGAAGGGGAATTCCCCAGGGATTTCCCTTATGACTGTTGCATGCCGAGAACTGAATGGAGGAATTTGACGGTTGAACCTACACGCAATTATTGCTATCAAAAACGAAAATATCTTCGTTCTGCCGATAAACCCATACAATTTGCGATTCAACTATATGAAAAGAATTCTAAAATACTCAGGAATGTATCGAGGTAGGTCATTTATGTGTGCAATGCATAGTTCATTCTCCGACATTGTAGAAACACAGGCTTACTAATGAATCGGGCCTACGACCACAATCTAAAGGGGTCGTAGGATGCGATAACATTTATCCCGTACCAGGACTATAGTCCTGTAACGAGCGCATTCTTTTGCCTGTACGATTACAACTTGGGAGAATTATCTATGCCCCTTACACTTAAGATACCTACTTCAATAGATTCCTGGGTGTTTTAGCATTCTTTATGTCTAGTTGAATCCACAATTGTTTGGGTATATCGGCAGAATGGGAACATTTTTCTTTTTTATCGAGAGATATTCCATCACTTTCCAAGATGGCGGTTGGATTTAAAAGGGGATTCCCCGTTTGACTGACCCGGAAGTAGCCCGGATGTACCAATAAATGGAGGAATTTGATGGTTAAAATAAGTTAAATATTACACGCAAATATTGCGATCAAAAACGAAAATTTCTTTGTTCTGCCGATTAACCCAGACAATTGTGGATTCAACTACACGAAAAGAATGCTAAAATACCAAGGAATCTATTGAAATAGGTATCTTAAGTGTAAGAAGCGTAGAAAATTCTCCCATGTTGTAATCGTAAGGGCAAAAGAATAAGACTTTCGCAGGACTATAGTCCTGGCACGGGATAAGTCTGCATCTCTACCATCTTGCGTTTGACACCCCTCGTTTTGGGCGACTCCAAGTAAACCACACATCCGGGTGATTAGAAAACGGACATTTTTTTTAAAAATCGAGCGGCAACAAAGATACTTCTGGTCAAACTGAGTTTATGACGAAACTTATGAAAGAATCAATAAAAGGTAAGTGGTATACATTAGGGCGGATGCCAAAAATTAAACGTGGTGCCAATTTGAAACTTCAGAATGTTTTCTGTGATTCAAAATCACAAAAAAGTCGAGTGACTTTTAGATGTCGAAAATCTTAATTGTACGAAACTTTCCCAAGGCTTAAAGTTTTCCGGATTTTCCGGCTAGTTCCGGTACTTTCAGACCGAAATTTGACCCCCATGAGATCAGTGCAAATCCGGGTTGATATCAGAGGGGGGTATGGGTTGATCTGAAGCCCAAATAAGTTGAAGACTTGAGGAAAAAATCGTTTAATTGCTGGCCCCAAAACAGCTGATCAGCTGATTCACGTGTGATTTGTTATTTAATAAATAGGTCAGGTTCATAAATTATGTGGCTGTTCATGTTTATTTTGTCACTCCCGTTGTTATTATGTTGGATAAGTATTGAATAATAAGGGAGTATGTATTCTGAAAAGAAGAGCACGTGATTTGCCTGTGGTCTACGGAAATTTCGAAATATAGACTTCGTGTTGTTACGTCCTGACTTCGGTCGTTCACGATCATTGATCGGCAATTCCCGTACATTATCGGCTCATTTAGTTCAAAATGGCGACTATCGAAGAGGGAATGGCTCTCCCTTGCGAAAATGGAGTCAAAAATAAGTTCCTTTGGAAATGGTTAGATGAAAAAGGAGATGAAGATGTAATTCATCAATTGTGGCTCCGAAAAGTTGACGAGCCGGGTGTGTGCTTATGCGCAGTTTGTGGAAAGAAAATGAAATATGGGACATCGGGGAAAAAAATCTTGTATCAACATAGTAAAGAGTAACACCACAAACAAAAATTGAGAGGTAATTTTAGTTTTATTATGTTAGAATTATATCGGAGTTAATTATATTTCATTAACAGGACTAATAAATCTCATCTACCGATAAATATTTGTCATATAGATAATGTCAATCAAACGTCTCATTAGGCTCAGACATGACATCTATATGCTAGTCTACTCGAGATGTAGAATCTAGGCCTAATCTAGGCTTGTCTGATGTGCAGCAATCAATAGACACTTCTAGGGCTGCAATGTAAAGTATTGTAGCATGCAAGGTCTCTACACAACTGGACCCTGATGCTAAATCAGGAAACTGACACTTAGTTTATATTCAATACTATATACACGTTTATTAACCTATAATATGTACACTTAAATCACTCAGTTAAGATGATTATCTATTCAAAATGTCTCTAATATATGTAGAAGATATGTCACTGCTATGATATCTCCACTAATAATTCATCAATCAGTATTTATTCCACATCCAATATCCCATAACAACCAGGTTTCACACACACAAAGGTCACTCAGTGCATATTCCAAGAACTAATCAATATAATGGTAGCGGCCCAAGTTCTTGCTTCTTTAAGTGTTTCTTGCCAAAATATGTATACTAACTGAATCATCAATGTGCCATTTATTCCCAATCAATCACATACCAATAGTCAGTCACTGTATGAAAGACTCTAAATTTGTTCGGTAATTGACCACAATTGCCCAGAAACGTCTAGACCAAATCAGCTGTCAGTTATTCCATTCAGTCGCGTACTAAACGTCACATTTCACACTGTTATTATACCTCAAGAATCATTCATAAGCAATTAGAAACACTGTCCACACACTGGGATATGCAATTCTAGATCATGAATTTCAAATCCAACAATCATCAAAAGTCGCGGACTTTTCTACCAAAAGTCGCAGACCAGTCGCGGACTTCCACACACAATTATTCAAAGAACACTACCAAAATGTCATCAAAACCAATTTCAAACACAAGTCCATACATTCAGACACACTTGGGACGGGAAATTATATTACAAATAACATTACTAGGGCTGTCGCGGACTGTCGCGGACTCTCACCATTTAGAGTACGTGTTGCCACTCCGAGTTACCAATGCCAAAGACAATTCAAATTCCCCGCCTCACTCTTTTATAGAGGAACCAATCACGAACGCATTATTAATGACGTCACGCACCATTGTCAATCTAGAATCACCATTTTTACCACGCTATTGGTATCATACATCGCCGTCATATATATAATTACGATCATAGAGTTCATCTTTAAGTTATTATGTAGAAGATTCCATATTTAATGCGTTGAATCACATTTTAACATCGAAACGTATTGGTCGTCAAGTGAGACTATTTTCAAATGCAATCCAATATGGCGGACGACACCTGGAAATTTCTACGAATTCTCATGTTTCATGTCATAACTTCTTCAAACTACAATCAAACGGCTAGTTCTTCTGCCACAACATAGGGACAATTCAGTTGATTTAAAAGATTCAGCATTCTAAGGTAAAACTTCATGTCTTCAACATCATTTCACCAGGGGACTGATATTTTTACAAAATATTTCAGGTTTTGTCTCCTCAGATCATCACACAACTCCCCCCTTAATGAGATGCGTCCCGCATCTAATTCAATTACAAAATATTTCAGGTTTTCAGGTTATGCCAGTATATCACTCCTTTGTTTCTCTGTTAATCTAAATGCATCTAGTTCCATCGCTAAGTTAATAGCCTCCGTCACTGTTTTTGGTTTCTTTGTTTGTACATACATTCTGGCATCTCTGTCTGGTAACTTATTAATCACATGTTCAACAGCTATAGTTTCATGTCCCATTGCTGAAAATTCTGGGTAACCTCGCCTCACTAATCTTTTTATAGCTTGTCCAAATTCTTGATAGGATTCTTCTTTCTTCTTCATCCTGTTTTTCAATTGTACTCTAAATGTTTCAATGTTACATATATCATCAAAACGTCTACTCAACTCATCAACCATCATTGAGTAATTATTTCTTGTGGCCGTACTCATGTCACCCAATAATTGCTGTGCATCTCCCCGTAAATTGACAGCCAAATGAGCCACCTTTTGGGCATCGTTCCAATTATTAATCACTGCCACAGTTTCAAAATGTATTTGGTAATCTCTCCATGCTACTTCACTTGTGCCTTTAAATTTGTCAGGAACAACATCTGCTTGTTTCACATTATAACATGTACCATTTCCTGCAGGTACATTAAATACATTCAACTTCTGCTTTTCCACTGTCTCTCTGGTACCTAATGCTTCTTGAGAGCTGGAAGTGTCCATACTTCCCCTCAAGACTTGGGAGCTGGAAGCACCAGTGCTTCCCCCCGGATCATGGGAGCTGGGAGTTTCATTACTCCCCCCCATATCATCGTTGAACCTGGGATTTTTCATTAATCCCCCCAACGATCCACAGCTAGTGCGTACAGAACCATTGCTCTTCCCATCTCTGGAATTATTGTGCATGCCCTTTCCAATTCCACCCATGGCCAGGCTATGGTTTATTCCCTGTACAGAGCTCTTGCACGTTCCACTGCAATTTCCCTCTCCAGAACTACTGCGCATTAATTCAAAGGGCAGCATTTTGGTACCAGTCTCACTTGATAGACAGCCAGTTTCACCTAACTGACCAATGTTTTTCTTCTGTTCCTCTAGTAATTCAAACAAAGATCCGATTTCTTCATTCAATTGTTCCATAGTCACCATTCCATGATTTTGGTGTTCATTATTCATACTTGTTGAATTTAATCTATTGAAATCCAACCTTTTTCTGGATATCAAATCCTTCTGAGTTCCCGTCTCATTTACCATTGATAATGGGGTAACATCAACCAAGCTAGCATTGGGTGCAGAAACCACAGTTTCAATAAGTTTGTATTCATCTGATTTCATACATCTTGCCATCGTTTCCATACCAGAATCTGAATTGGCCGAAACAGAAACAGGTCTGGAGCCAAGAGCAACATGTGGTCTTTGGTCATCATCCCCATTAATCACCAACTCTGGATTTTTAAACGTAATTTCAGGCACATTCATTCCGCCTTCAGCCATTTTCACAAATATGTGTACAATAAGGATAAATATATGCAATAATATAGAACAAAACAAGTGTCTTTTCCCCTTTTAAATCACTTCCGAGTATCACGTAAAGTATCGTCAAACACTACTGCCACCAATTTTTGTAGCATGCAAGGTCTCTACACAACTGGACCCTGATGCTAAATCAGGAAACTGACACTTAGTTTATATTCAATACTATATACACGTTTATTAACCTATAATATGTACACTTAAATCACTCAGTTAAGATGATTATCTATTCAAAATGTCTCTAATATATGTAGAAGATATGTCACTGCTATGATATCTCCACTAATAATTCATCAATCAGTATTTATTCCACATCCAATATCCCATAACAACCAGGTTTCACACACACAAAGGTCACTCAGTGCATATTCCAAGAACTAATCAATATAATGGTAGCGGCCCAAGTTCTTGCTTCTTTAAGTGTTTCTTGCCAAAATATGTATACTAACTGAATCATCAATGTGCCATTTATTCCCAATCAATCACATACCAATAGTCAGTCACTGTATGAAAGACTCTAAATTTGTTCGGTAATTGACCACAATTGCCCAGAAACGTCTAGACCAAATCAGCTGTCAGTTATTCCATTCAGTCGCGTACTAAACGTCACATTTCACACTGTTATTATACCTCAAGAATCATTCATAAGCAATTAGAAACACTGTCCACACACTGGGATATGCAATTCTAGATCATGAATTTCAAATCCAACAATCATCAAAAGTCGCGGACTTTTCTACCAAAAGTCGCAGACCAGTCGCGGACTTCCACACACAATTATTCAAAGAACACTACCAAAATGTCATCAAAACCAATTTCAAACACAAGTCCATACATTCAGACACACTTGGGACGGGAAATTATATTACAAATAACATTACTAGGGCTGTCGCGGACTGTCGCGGACTCTCACCATTTAGAGTACGTGTTGCCACTCCGAGTTACCAATGCCAAAGACAATTCAAATTCCCCGCCTCACTCTTTTATAGAGGAACCAATCACGAACGCATTATTAATGACGTCACGCACCATTGTCAATCTAGAATCACCATTTTTACCACGCTATTGGTATCATACATCGCCGTCATATATATAATTACGATCATAGAGTTCATCTTTAAGTTATTATGTAGAAGATTCCATATTTAATGCGTTGAATCACATTTTAACATCGAAACGTATTGGTCGTCAAGTGAGACTATTTTCAAATGCAATCCAATATGGCGGACGACACCTGGAAATTTCTACGAATTCTCATGTTTCATGTCATAACTTCTTCAAACTACAATCAAACGGCTAGTTCTTCTGCCACAACATAGGGACAATTCAGTTGATTTAAAAGATTCAGCATTCTAAGGTAAAACTTCATGTCTTCAACATCATTTCACCAGGGGACTGATATTTTTACAAAATATTTCAGGTTTTGTCTCCTCAGATCATCACAGTATATTCAGCTTACAGTTACAGTACACATAACTGTTTTGGCACTCTCCAGATTATTTCAACAAAATTTTGTATGTGTATTTCAGAGATCAATATAGTGGCCCCACTCCCTGGATTCAGTCTCCCTGTCCATGGGACTCCCACACCACGACTGTCAAATTTAGCTTTTTCCCTAGGACAATAGCTAAATGGAACACCCTACCCGGTGACACCTTAGACTGTGACAGTCGAAGTAGTTTTAAATCATCATACTATGCCTATGTCAATAACTGCAATTAAATAGGTGTATTTTTAATATAGATTTATGTTTTAATGTAAAAGGTCCCCAGTGCACAGCAACAAGCCTGCACTACTGGTAAAGAGAGGTGATGTCAACGCGGTAGCCTGACAGTCGCCCCAGTATAAAGGGACTTCCTAGGGGGCCAACCAGGAAGGTTCCTTTCAATTTTAAAATGAGTTGTAAACCATAGATCTATTTTTAAATGTTAAGGTTTTAAATTATATTCTATTCAAATTCTATCACTGTTAAATTATATAACTGCTTTGTATGGGCTTATTAGCCTTTTGCAGATTATTGACATAGACATAGACCCTACAAGACTGGGAGGGGGTTACTCCCGTCGAGAGCTACTTAGATTTTGAAAGTATAGCTCTCTATCGCTAGAATCAACAGCTTAAGAATCCTGACTTCAAAGAAAATTTCAGGGAATTCAGCTAACTCATGTTGCACATTATATACCTGAAAATGTATCCTACATCGCCATCTTTCATTCAGCTCAACTATAGAACGTCTCACTGCCCTATGTATCGATCAGGACTTCATTTTATTGGTCGTGTCAAAAGTTTTGGCCAGGTATATTCAATATGGCGGCTTGACGTTTCCCAAGTTGCGCATGCGTCGATAGTATTTCCGTTTAACCGCCATATTGGAAATGGGTATCGAACAAAAAACGATTAGAACTCCTGATCGCCATAGAAGCACATCCGCGATCCTACATGCACGGGGAAAGTAGACACATATGAGCCCATATGTAGGCTACAGTTTGAGAGAAACAGCAAGCCGTTGACTGGCGCTGATCAAATTTAGATGTCACAATTCTTCAGCTGGGAGATCCTCACGATGGAGAGCTATACTTTCAAAATCTAACATGGTAGCTCTCGACGTGAGTAAGGAGGGGGTATATTATAAAAATCAAATAAAACGTAAATAAAAATGGTTTTAAAGTATTCTTCTTTAAGGTACCATGGAAGTTGACAGGAAATGACAAAGCAAAAAGTATATATTGGACACATTTTCTGAAAAAATCAAAAGATTCTGTTCATTGACCTTTCCTGAGCACCTACTTTTAGCTATTTTTCAGTCACATTTGCAGAGGGCTGAAAAGGTTATTTCATCATGTTTATGGTCATTTTGACCATTTCCATTATGTTCCCGGTCATGTAAATCACACCCGGTGATCGTGAATATGGGACGGAGGGGGGGAGCAGGCAATTTCTGCTAGGAAATTCAACAAATCTGGAAGATTTATTTTTTCAAGAAAAAGTTTACTATTGAATTGCTAAATGGATAGGCACACGGTATGGTAGAATATGTTAGGTTTTCTGGGATTTTTTCTGAAACGATACGCATCTAAGGTATGAGATCTATTAAAAAAGGCGCAATGCTATCAACAGGCACAAATCAACGTTTTTGCTATAAATCAAGCAACAATGGTCTGGACGACCTGTAATAAATACTTGTAAGTGATGTTATCATAACTAAATTAATGTCATTGCTGAATTTATAAAATAAGTTTCCATATGTGAAATAAAAAATAATCGAAAATAATGAATTTGGGACGGAGGGGGGGGAGGGGACGGAGGGGGGGGAGCAATATGTATATAAGACATGATTAGAGATGTTTCGCAACTTTAAGTCCTTTTACTCCAAATGTCCCCATTTTTCAGTCTCCAGGGGTATATCATCCAGTTTCTTACTAAGTTAATGAGTTAATTTTTCAAATACAAGAATTTGTGTGAAGTTGTTTCACTTTATAGAACTATTACTCCCCCCCCTCTGTCCCCTCCCCCCTCCGTCCCATTTTAATTATTTCATCCAGTACTGTATTTCAAGAATGTGATGTCTGATAGTCCTGAAAAAATTCATAGCAATAGAGGTTTAACGTTTAAGTGTTTATTACAGATAGAAAATATACCATGTGTGGCTCATATATTTTTTGAGAAAAAAATTCTTGTAATTTCAATTTTTAAGTGCATGCGGCTCAGGAGTAGCCTTATTTTACCTTAAGGTAGCGCTTAAAGTTAATCAAAAGTCAAAAAAAAATGTCACAAGATTTTGTGTATCTGTTTCCCTTTATGTGGATGCATTTGCTGACTAAAGAGATATGTCTAAAGAGAACTTCACATTTAAACGCATTTTTCATAACTATGAATTGGAGGTGCATGGGTCCCCAAAGCTAGCATGAAGACCATGAAATGAGGCTAATTTTTGAAAGTTTCAAGGAGTAGGATTGCAACAGTGACACATTTGCAAGAATTCAAAATTTATACGAATCATCTTACCTTACCAAGGAACATCGAAGGAGCATGAAAATGTGCACTTCTTGCTTTGTTAGAGTATGATAAAGCTCAAACCATAGTTTCTTATAAATATTTTATGTTCACAGGGCTTGCATTTAAGGCATGTTAAGGACTCAAAAATAATTTGGAGGACGCAAAAATTGAAAATATTTCCGTTTTTTGGACGCAAAATTTTTTTAGGTCAATACTACAATGTGTTTACAACGATACCTAACAAAAACAAATAATTATGATCTCTCACCTTTATTTGAATCGTAAATAAGGCTCAACATGTTGAATATTTACAAATAATCATGATTCTCTCGAATTTTTTCAACTTTGTTTATTTTTAGATTTGAAACCATGACACGCCACATTTTTTCCTATTCAGAAACAAATATTAGGTTATTCATGAAATAAAATGTATTCATTGTCGAATGAACGAACATGCATTTATTCAGTCCGTTCTAAACGTTTACTTCCGTTTTAAATTCGCGGCAAGAAATCAAAAACAAAATTAACTTCAAGGTGTTTTGGTAAAAAATGCTTTTAAAATAAAGTTATACCTCAAAACAGGCTAGAAATAGGGGACGCACTTTTTTTTCAAAGGACACACTTTTTAAAAAAAATTGCATCCTTAGGACTCACAAATTTTCTAACCTAATGCAAGCGCTGTGTTCACCATTTTGTTTGCTGGAACTACTTCTAGACTTCCTGATTAATCCTCATACAAGTTTTGTGACTTCACCAAGTGGCATGGATTATCACTAGTATATTTTATCTATAACAGTATAATTATCATGATAGATACATGGTTGAGGCTTTATAAATGATAAACAATGGATAAATAAGTGAGGATTACTTTGGACTAGAAAATAGTCCCAGCAAACAAAATGGTGGACATGAAATATTTAGAATTCACAATGGTTTGAGCTTTATTGTACTCTAACAATGCAAGAAGCACACATTTTCCCGCTCCTTTGATGTTCCTCGGTAAAGTAAGATGATTTATGGAAATTTTGGAGTCTTACAAATGTGTCTCCATTGCAATCCTACTCATTGAAATTTTAAAAAGTTATCCTCACTTCACTGTCTCCATGCTAGCTTTAGGGACCCATGCACCTCCAATTCACAGTTATAAAAAATGTATTTAAATGTGAAGTTTTCTTTGACATGTCTCTTTATATCTCTGCATATCAATTTAAAGCAAATTCCTTAATCTTTCCAATGCAGTCAAATTACTTAAAGATACTCTATTTAAGTAAATGCTTGAAGTATATATTTAAATGTGGATTTTTTCTCGGGAATTTGTTACATAGAGAATTAGGCATATTTTGATACATGAAAATTTATAAAAAAATTACCATTCATCTTTCAAAAAAATGATATCTTCCTCAGATATATAGTGGATATAACTAATTCATAAGACTGATTTCCCATCTGTATCTTAAGCCTTGCATTTTTCTGGGTGGGTGCCAATATGAAAGTGCTACCAATAGCTTGCTCAAGCCCAAAAACAAAACTATAAGCTTTTGCAATGGATTGATTTTTCCTTGAAATTTCATTTTGATAGGTAATAAATACTAATTCAAACAAATGGTTACGTTTTATGATGCTTTTATATAAAACTCATTTCAAAATGATTTCTATCTTTTAATGCAATTGATTAGCTCTTGAGGACAAAACAGAGACGCACAAAGAAAGAACATGTGTTTTCATCAGAAGACTATTCTAGATATTTTCAAAAAATCTCCGGATGTTGAAAGAAGTAATTATAGAAAAATGATCTTTCTGAGTATATGACGTCTGTGTCATTTTCAATAACTTTGTTTTGGACCATAACTGCCTTTAAACAAAATTCCTACAAAAGATTGATTGATTTGGTCATTACCTGAAGTGGTTTACTTTGCCCTAGAAGCAGATTTGAAGTTTAAAAAATATATTTTGTGAAATTATTGATAATTCTGAAGGTAAAATGTCATGCTCTCAGTCTGGAATCTTCGCAAAATTAGACAATCCCACCCTGTGCCAAATGTTGCCAAACTTTTGGAGATAAGTGTAACTTAACTATGTCATGTTTTTAATGCACAGTAAATTAATGTTTCTGGTTACTCATATGAATTTTTCCAGAAAATATATTTTTATTTGAATCCCCACTGGGGATTCTTCTGAACCCCTGGTGCCTACAGCTATGAAATGTTGGACCTCGGTTATCCATACCTCTCTCACGAAAAATAAAGATACATAAAAGTATTTTACACATATTTCATCTTAAAATTTTCAGGTTTGAATGGTGTATCACTTTTGGAAAGATCAAAGAAATTGGTCCATTTAAAAAAAGTGTCTGTATAAAAAGCATCCATTTCTCATCATTCACCCCGTATAATGTTCATTATTAATTATATGCATTGTTTGGAACAATGTTTGTATTAAACATTTTGTCATCAATCGTTTTCTTTTACAGTTCCGTCCATTGACCAGCCTGCTGTGTGTATATTGAAACAAGATGGATAGAAAGTGTACTGGTGATGTATTGCTAGTAGGAGAGGGGGATTTTTCACTAGCTTTGTCTCTAACACAGAAACTGAACCCAGAATGTCTAACAGCCACAAGCTACCTCTCTGAAAAGGAGATTGTTCTACATAAACAAGCAATACATAACACTCAGCAGCTAAGAAACAAAGGTACATCTATTTTAACAAAATGATTTAGTGAATAGTCTGGATGTAGAGCCAATAGAGATGGAAATGCTTATTATATGAACTTTTTTTGTATTTTCTGTTGAAACATGATATCCATATTCAGAAACTGTCGGATGCCCAATGGGCATCCTTGAGGAATTTTTTGGCGGCCATTTTGAATTTTCACACGTTTTATGTATTTTAGCCAGCATTATTTAGAACAGAAAACTAGCATACACATAAACATATACATATATTGCTGTTTTTTCTATAATAGAGTTTTAATATGATGTATACCAATATGTTAGGTTCCAGAAATGTTTCTTGACAAAAATATAAAAAAAATCAAGATGGCCGCCAACCTTACAATTTATGAAATGTCTCATTCTGTGATAATATCAAATTGATATTAGTGTTTCCTATAAAATTATCAATGAATAATACTAAATACATCTGATTATGATCTCTTTCTCACATATAAAATATCTGAAATGAGTAAAAAGTAACCTACATAATAATGATGTTCCACAAGGGTCATTTCTTGGTGCTATATATATCTTGAATTTATTAATTATGTTCTTTTACTAAGATTTCATCAAGGGTGTCAATCAATAAATCCTCATCAGTTTCTTCCAATTCCTGTTCAGTTACTGTCTTTGTATGTTGGTTATTGCATTCATTCCCCTCGCAAACACAGAACAATGTACATGATAAAGATGCCTTGGAGCATGAACATCGCCCAGTTCTACATACATTGCCCTCTGATGCACATGTGCACTTAATGAGCTGGAGAATTCCTTCAGGGGTACAGGGTGTATCCTTGGGCATTGTTGTTGGGACAAGTGAGCCCGTGCTGTTAATTTCCCAACCATAATCTGTTGGAAGGATAAGTGGGGGGTCAGGCATATCAGCATTTTTCTATATAGCTACTTGGAAATGAGCTCGCTTCACATGCTGGGAAAATGCTTCTGTTGTTGGTGGGAGGGATTTTAGCTTTGGTGCATTTGTAATGTGTTTTGCAGCATTTTCTTTGCCCATACAGCATATCTCACATCAGACATTTTGTCTGTGACTTTAGGTGTAATTCCATAACATCTAGAAACAAATTCTGATGAAGTTTTCTCAACTTCAGTCATGTCTGCATTGACATCTCCCAAGTTAGCGAGTGAGTATCTATTTAACACCTTCGGGACTGTTAGCTTGCCAATTCCATGCATGCAAGATGTGGTATCACTGCCAGAAAGACCATACACAGCTAACAAGTTTGGGATTTTTAATTTGTGTTCATTTACCGGTTGCATTAATGTTAAATTGTTAATGTTTGCTCGGCCAGATGATGTTCCCTCCATCATCACTATTTGATGAAAATGGAGAAATTAATATCACAACTTCAAAATCAACACTGAAATAAAAGTTACAGATTGAGGTGACCTCAAGAGGAAACAATTGCAGTGTACGTGTCGTTGATGGGTGTACCATCCTTTGGATCATAACATGGCCGATGGCTGAAAAAATTGAAAACTTCTGTATTGCTTTCACGAAGTACATCCTGAGACTCCTAACCAAATCAGATGTATACCTTATCTTTGACAGATATAAAGACAATAGTATAAAGAACAGCACCAGGTCATCTCGAGCTCAATCAGCCAGTAGAGTGTATAAGTTCAGCTCTGACACACCTCTCCCTGCACAGAATGTTGTTCTGAATGTGACTGAGAACAAGGTCCAGTTGATAAAGTGTGTCATCGACCATCTCACTCAAAAAGCTAGTGAAGGATCACTCTCCAACATCCTTGTTATCACAGGTCCTGATCCAACACCTGTACAAATTCATAAAGGCAATATTGACCAACATGATGACTTAAGGAACACTCAAGAAGAAGCAGATGTTGTTATCGTACACCAGGTTCTGCATGCTGCCAGTAAAGGCCAACAGAATATCAGTGTACTCAGTGATGATACTGATGTTTTCCTTCTACTTCTTCATCACTGTCTCAAGCACAAGCTAATGGAAAATAACATCATAATGGAGGAAACATCATCTGGCCGAGCAAACATTAACATTAATGCAACCGTAAATGAACACAAATTAAAAATCCCAAACTTGTTAGCTGCGCATGGTCTCTCTGGCAGTGATACGACATCTTGCATGCATGGAATTGGCAAGCTAACAGTCCTGAAGGTGTTAAATAGATACTCACTGGCTTACAGTGTACACAGTTATTTACACAGTATACCTCCAAGAGTTTAGTTGCATTATTCCAAATATTGAAAATGTATTGATAAAGGACCATGCAACTTTTTAAAATCCAGTTTATGCTATACCTGGAAAGTGCCGAGGTTCAAAGGTTCTAGGTTAAATAAAGTTGAAGTAATACTGTTATTGTTCAGTTTCAATTTGAAATGATGAATGATTTAAAGGTCCAATAATTAGTGCAGAGGGGTCATTCAACGATCATTGACCAGTGTCAAAATATATTTAAGTTTGGATATTTCATCAAGACTAACATCTATTTTTATTATCTACAAAGAAACCCCCTAGATAAACATTATTATCCCATCGAACGAAGTTTGGAGGGATATAGGGAACGCCTTTTGAAAAATGGCTGCCATTTTTACGTGTGTTATTTTTACAATTTTTACTATAACTCAAAAAGGAGTAGAGCGATTTTGTTCATATTTTATATGTGAATACTATAAGCATGGCACACTGTCTAATCACACTTTGGGTAGTAGGTGGCCATTTTGAAAAATGGCCACCATTTTTACGTTTTTTACTATAACTTGAAAAGTAGTGGAGTGATTTTGTTCATATTTGATATGTGAATACTTTAAGCATGGCACATTGTCTAATAAAACTTTGGGGAGTAGTCGGCCATTTTGAAAAATGGCCACCATTTTTATGTATGTTATTTAAATTTTTTATTACAACTCAGAAAGTAGCGATTTTGTTCATATTTGATATGTGAATACTCGTAAGGATTGCATACTGTCTTATGACATTTTGGGTAGTAAGCGGCCATTTTAAAAAATGGCCAGCATTGGCGATTTTTTTAGAATTTTATATGTGGCTACTTAATAGCATATTACTTCTTCTGATGACAACTTGGCTAGTGATCAACCATTTTGAAAATGGTGGCCTTTCTTATGGGTGTTATTTTATGATATTTGCATTTCAAATGTAAAAATGCCAGCCATTTCTGTTCGATGGGATTCGCTACGCTTTGGCGTTGCCGTTGTTCTGGTTTTAGCTGGTATTCCTCTTGAAACATGGTGGATCTTGAAAATATGAAAGTGGAAGTCCCCTTTTTGATGCTTTGAACTGAATTTACACTTTTTAATGCTGAAATTGATAATTTATCCATACATTTTAACCTGTAGCATGCTGGCTTATTTCAGCAAGTATTACATACCCAGCGAAGCATTTGTATTGAAGTCAATGGAGCTGAAGGTCGGCTATATATTCCTGTATAGCCGCCAAACCTTTTACCATGACAATCTTATGACGTCATCGGGACGTCATGTTTCATTTCTTCCTACTTTCACTCGCACACAGACACGTGGCGTCATTGATATAACGTAGCCATGATATAAAAGTATGTAATACAACAGTTATGTCCGTATCATTGAATATATGCCTTCGGTCTGTCGTAATATAACCCTCGCAAGCTCGGGCTATATTGGTGACAGACCTTAGGCATATATTCAATGATAGGGACATAACTGCTAAATATATCCCACGTGACTGGCTTATTTTTCAAAGAGTGCAAAAAATTATATGCCTGGACTAAATAATTAATATCTCAATAAATACTGAATGAATCTGGATAAAATTTCATAAAGGGAAGATATACTGGCCTGGCTCTTGAAAAAAATGTTCTCATGAATTTCTTTCATACCTTAACACGACTGGGCATAAATATACCATGAATACTCCTCCGGAATCCGCCGCTTCGCCCCTGGGAAGATTAAACGTCTGGTCAGAACTCAAAACTGAATTTGCAGCGATCGAATGATCAATTTTTGAGTTCAGAAAATATTCTAGTTTCTATTTCCGATGACCATTATTGGCTTCCAAGAGCCTAAAGAGCTCGAAATCGCAATCCATTTCCTCCACATTTTTGTTGTCATCGCATTTTGCCGCCATTTTGTACGATTTGTTCACTAAAAACGACTAAAACACTGTTTAAATTGTTGAATTGAGAAATATTTTTCGAAATATCGCCATTCTAGGTCAACAGGAAGTCATGTGAGGCACTGAATAAATCGAGCAATCTAATTGGATCATAAGAATGGCGCGAAAAAGTAAAGTTTTTAAAAGTTTGAAATCGGGTGAATGGGTCACTCGCCGGCAGCATGCTAAAGGTTAAGAAAATAGGTATGTCAAAGAAGATGTTAAACCAAATGTTGCCTTGATAGCTCAGAAAAAATTAAAAAACTTTCCTATTTTCTCTACAGTCCTTATTGCCCCTTTAATTTATATTTTCTGTAAAACTTTCGTGCCTGTTTTGTTTTGGCGTATGCTTTCAATGTTTATTTTTATAATTGTTTAAACAGGGTCATATAAAGACAGTATTCAACGTTTATAAACCAAGGCTACTACTTCAATGATACATAAAGTTTAATTAGCTTTTTTGCAATATGTGATTTGAGTACCACTTCTAAGGCATCTAAGCATCACCGTTAAATTAATAGTAACTACTCACATTTAAAGTAAGGTACAGCTGGAAAGTAACATTTTGGTAAAAAATTGCTGTACCAGCACATGTTATTTTCTGGTACAAAATAAAGTATGAAGACATGTATCAATTGCCTTGCTTTTTTCAGGAAAGTATCATTATATTGTCTTCTTTAAGAATATCTAGTAGGAGTTCAATGGGAACTCCAGGAAATTCTGATATTTCACACTTTCTATTTTTCCAAATTTTCTTTCAAAGTTTCCGGACAACACAGGAGCTACCATTGACCTGTTTCCAGGTTTACTAAAATAGGTAGAGAGTGTAATGATACTTTCCTGAAAAAAGCAAGGCAATTGATACATGTCTTCATACTTAATTTTGTACCAGAAAATAACATGTGCAGGTATAGCAATTTTTTTACCAAAATGTTACTTTCCAGCTGAACCTTAATATATAGGCTATTGTAAAAGGGGAACCTATCGCAGAATTTGCTTAGAATTCAAGTACAAATCAATAACAATATTTAGTAAATCTTCACAGGGTGTTTACCAAATTAAGCGTGACAGTTGAACACGCGGGGTAAAGTTGAATTGAGCTAACTGCATGATGTTTTCGTCTGTACTTTAACGTAATAAGACTTTTATGAATCTTAAGAAGTTGACAGAGAGATCTGTACTAGCTAGTCGAAGATGACTTTTTAAAATCCCATTTATGCTATATCTGGAAAGTGCGGAGGTTCAATATAGTTCAATCAAGTTGAATAAGTAATATTGTGATTGTTCCGTTTCAGTTTTAAATGAATCTGATCCCTCTGCCCCTTAGTGTTATGAAAAATATGTTGTCTACATTAGGGTTAACTGTGAATTCAGATATGTAAGACTTTGTAAGTTCAATGGGACAACATACATCGAGATGACAATGTACGCTTAAGATTTTTCTATTTTTATTATTTTAGCAAAAACGTGAATATATATATTAAATCTTCACCTTAATTATGTAACTTAGGGAAACATATTCTCAAATAAATAATCAACACTCTTAGGCGACAAGGGAAAAGATGACCAAAGCAAATGTAAAAAATCCAACATTTTCCAAAAATTTCACACAAAATTAAACATGAAATCCTTTAAGTATTCCTCGGATTAATTTTTAAAACCTAAATTACACCCGGATCATAGTTTTTGTATCATATCAGTTAGAATTTCTGCGGGCAACATAGTGAAATATTGGACCGAGGGCCGAAGGTATTATTACCACTGTTAACGACCAGGACTGAAACAGCAAGAGAATCTTACGCACTGAACGATATCTAATTTCCCGGGGAAAATTGCCGGTGGTTAAATGCATTCTCGACCGGCCGTTAAATGCATTCCTGACCACCACTATGATGTCACATATTGGTCAGGTCGATATAGTAAGATGAATGCCTTCTAAACTAGCACTAAATCCTCTAGAACTGGCCCGGCAAGGTGGTAATAATAGAGTATCTTTTTTATTATGTCTCCACATATTACTTAACACGTGATTGTTTCTTGCAGGTGTCACAGTGATGTATAATATTGATGCAACAAATCTCTCAAGTTATCCTCATCTTCAGTTGAAAAATTGGACTAGAATCATTTTCAACTTTCCACACATCGGGGGCAAATCAAACATAAAGAGAAACAGACAACTTCTCAAACACTTTTTTATGAGGTAAGTCAAAAGCCTTAATATTTGAACCAATTATTAATTAAGCATGCATATTTTTAAAATTATTAATGCATTTCAAAAGTACTCCAGTTTAGTGAAAACAATTAGGGTACCCCTTGCTATTTGTACATAGGAAGTGCGATTCATGTTCATTTATTTACTGAGGCACCATATTGTATGCACGACATCATTTTTTGTATGCAAGATTAGCTTTGATTTGTTATGCAATCGGGATGATCATATCTGGATATGATCGCCCATTGGAGGCAAAATGATACTTGTTTGTGTCCATGAGATGAGATATTTTGGCATAATCAGTCAAGCATATTATTGTGCGTCTCATAATTGTATGGTGCCATAAATAGCGACTGAATGTAAATATTTCAAAAACAAAAATAATGCACTTCAGAAAAGTCAATGTTGAGAGAAGTAATTTAAAATTTATAATTGGGAATGCCTTTGTAGATTACACAGATAAATATACGTATCTCGGTATAACATTTACTCAACATGGTAAATTTGATGATATTGTGAGAACCTTATCAGATTCAGCAGGAAGAGCACTTGGGTCATTAAACCTGCACATCGCTCCAAAACGCAATATGTTGACATATATTGTTTTTACATTTTCAAGCTCTAATATAAAGTTTATGTAAATAAAAATTGTTTTTTTCTGCGTAATATCAAAGAACTATCATTTAGTTAAAAAAATAAAAAGGCTAGTGCGGGATTCGAACCCGGGCCTCCCCGCGTGCTCAGCGAGGATTCTACCCGCTACACCGCTGAATATTATGAAAGGATGAAGTAATTAAACGCTACTTATTTTGAATGCTATGATTCGGAAGTGACGTCACGTTCTTCATTTAGAAACCTTTCCAAAATCATATCGCCGGCACCGATCGAAGCAAATTCAATGAAAAATCTTTGAAATGACACATTTATCGTAAGTATTTCTACACAAGATTTGCCCCATTTGTTCATCATTCTATAATCTTTCATTAAGCTCAAAATGATAAAGTTCACCCCCGAAACAACCCAAGATTGCGTTTCGGAGCGTAGTCCAGCTTTAATTAATAAATGTAAATGGAATAAGGATCTTGGATATAAAACATTCACTAAATTATTTAATGTTTGTGTTTTGCCTGTTCTCCATTACGGAGTAGGTGTTTGGGGAGTGTATCACTGTTCATCAGTTAGCAATAATGTACTAAATAGAGCCCAACGATATTTTGCAGGAGTTCATAAATTTGTACCACTTGATGCATTGCATGGCGATTTTGCTTGGACTCCCTTAGAAATTGAAAAAGATTAGGAAATTATTCGAACCTTTAATAGAATAATAATGATGTCCGATAACAGAATTGCAAAATAAATATTTAAATGGGATAGAATTGTAAATAGTAAATGAAGTCAAGCGCTCAAAAAAAATTTTAATAGATGTGGCTGTCAAGAAAATTTTGAGAATTTAGAGTATTGTTATATAAAAAATGTTAAAAAGAAACTTCTAGATACATATAACAAAACTTGGAATGATTTAATTCACAAGAAACCAAAATTAAGAACATATGTAAAATTCAAATCCTCAAACAAAACTGAGTCATATTTATTGCTTTTATCTAAGTTAGAAAGATCTTTAATGGCACAATTACGCATGGAAATTTTGCCACTCGAAATTGAAACGGGTAGATTTAGAAATGAAAAGTTGGAAAATAGAAATTGTACTTTATGTAAATCTGGCAACATTGAGGATGAGGAATATTTTATTTTTCATTGCACGTTTTATAAAGAAATAAGGCAAAAATATTTACAAAATCATCAAATTTTTTAAGAAAGAGAATCAACTGTAGAACTTGAGTAGTTTCAGTATTTATTTGAAAAAAATGCCTGGGCAATGCAATTTACAATATTAAATGAATTAGACTTGTGTGAAAAAAAAGATGTAATATTTATAAACAAATATCTTTAATTTAGTGGTTGATAAGCCCATGTGGGCTGGGCTGTTATTTTATTACTTTTCTTTTGTATTGTACTGTATTAATATAGGGAGGGAGTGCGCATGCATGCGCCAAAAGTAAGAAAAGTGGAATTTTTAGTGAAGCTATCTGTGCAATTTTTAGTCGACTGTGATACTTATTTTAACTCTAAGAGGTCTGGGGAACTGTATGAAGTACTAAGAGTGCTATCGAAAAGGATTATGGCGTCAATTGTGGACTCTCCATCGAACAATCCCTTCTTGAAACGGTCACGCCCTGATGACGAGGATGATATTCAAGATGGTGACCAGGCAAATAAGCGAATAAAGCAGACCTCAGGTAGCCCCAATAACAGTGACCCAACCCAAACAGTAACGTTGAATACAATTTTTAACATGTTAAACCGTGTACTAGATAATATGGACAAACAAGATGAGCGTATAAAAGCCATTGCCACCGACGTGGTATCTACGTCAGAAATGGCCATCCGTAACGAATTTGGGCGCAATATCTCAAGGATATCCAACGAACTGAACGACAGTGTGGATAAAATCGAACAACAGGTCACGTCGTCATTTTCTCGCTTGGATAAAATCGAGACTAACACTAAGGTCAGTGGTGGTACTGACAGCAGGAGTGCGTCGGTAAGTCTGCAACAAAAGCCTGAATTGGCTATTTTTAATCTACCTGAGTCGACTAGTGTGGACGATCTTATTACCAGGTGCCTTGGCTTTAAGATTGGTAATCTGCAAATAGGCCCTGCAAGACGCGTTGGGACCGTTCGAGTAGGAGCAACGAGACCCAGAGTCACTTTTTTATCAATTGGAAACAATGATGATCTTCATATAATTTTGAAACAAAAACGAGTATTGAAAAACTCTGCTGAATTTAAATCTGTATATATTAACGTTGCCAAATCCCCTGAAGCACTGAGTCAGGAACGATTAATGCGTAAAATGATACATCAGAGCGTCGAGTCCCATGTCAAATCGCTGCAGGGAACTGTTAATCGTCAGGTCTTAAGTTCGGCCCCTATTGTTGCAACAGCTCCCGTTGCCACAACAGCTCCAGTCGCCACAACAGCTCCAGTTGTTCCAGTTGCGGCAGCGGTTCCAGTTGCCACAGCAGCTCCAGTTGCCACAATAGCTCCAGATGCCACCACAGATTATACTGCTACATCTATCCCTCCGTCGGGAAGAGTACGCGCTAATGGGACCAATCAGCGAAATGGTGGTAAGGCCAAATCTAAGACTAACACAGGGGCTAATCGTAGAATGGCTTCTAAACCTATCCCACCAGTGTTACCTCAGTCAACAAGTAATGAACGCTTAACCCAAAGCCAACAATAGGACACATTGGTCGCAGGCTTTTGGAATGTTAGAGGATTTCCAACACAACCCTATAGTGATAAGTACCAGACTTTGTGTGCCATGATTCGCTTTAACTCATTTGACATACTTGGAATAGCAGAGACTCACTTAATAAATAATGATGTTATTTCAGTTCCTGGTATGACATGGTTTGGGAACAATAGATCTAAGCATATAAGAGCCAGAATAGGCTCTGGTGGTGTTGGTTTTTTAGTGCGAAATTCTTTGATGAATCATTACGAAATCAGTATTTTGAATAGTGATATTGAAGGTATTTTATGGCTACAGTTCAAAGATAAGGTAAACATGCAAAAAACATTCTGTACTTGTGTCGCCTATTTGCCTCCAGAAGGTTGTGTGAGGAGTAACCCAGATCTATTTTTTGATAATCTTCTGACACATATTTATTTGTACCAAGATTTAGGTGAATATTTCATATGTACTGATTGTAACGCCAGAATTGGCAATGGTCTTGATTATATTGCAGGCATAGATAATTTAGGTGATAGAAATGTTGTTGATTTTAAACAAAACGCCTATGGTGCCAAATTGCTTGAATTTTTACAAGATGTAAATTGCTGTATTCTTAATGGGAGAAATTATGTACATAACGATTTTACGTATATTTCGCCACAGAGCCATTCAGTTGTTGATTATTGTATTGTACCTCACATGTCTTTATCTTTGTTTACTGAGTTAAATGTATGTACCATGTCAAACTTGTGTAATTCAATTGGTATTGTTCCTGATGTACAATTGCCAGATCACTCGTTATTGTTTTGGAAGTTTAAAGTAAGACATAATGCGTCAACAAGTTCAGAAAATGTTTATAATCTGACTGACCAATCAGGTGGCTGTTCAAATCAAAATAGTGTATATCATAAACACGACACCAGTAATATACCACGTGATTTCATGTTGACTGATGACGTGGTGCATGAAATCGACGGGTTACTTAATAGGATTACTCATGCTGACCAATCGCAACAGGCATTGGATAGCATTTATGGCAATTATAGGAAACTATTATCCAATGAGATGGATGGAAAACTTGCCTACAAGGTCATAACACCAGGAGGCGGGAATTCGCGGAAATACTTTCGGCCAAATCGACCTTTTTGGACCGCTGAACTGAATGAACTTTGGATAGCATACAGTAACGCTGAGAAACTATGGCTCAAGGCACAACCGAACTCTGCCCAAAAACAACGTTTGAAACAGGACTACATATATAAGCGTAAGCAGTTTGACATTGTAAAGCGTCGTGAAAAACGCCATTATGTATATAAGCGCCATCAGGAAATGATACGTACTGTTACATCAGATCCGAGAACATTCTGGAAGAAAATAGGCCAAATTGGAGTTAGTGCAGAACGATCTAGTAACATTCCTATGGAAGTTTACGACAACAGCGGCAATATAATAACTGACACACAATTAGTTTTGGATAAATGGAAGTCCGATTTTGAATCTTTATATGCAGACAGCCACACTGACGAATTCGATAATGAATTTCACAAGGAAGCAAAGGAACACGTAGCTTGTAACACCGTACCTGTTGCTAATCCTAACATAGACAACAGTCTTCTCAACACTGACATTTCAGCTAGTGAAATAGAGGCTGCTTTTCTTGCAGCCAAGCTGGGAAAGGCCGCAAGCCTCGATAGGATTCCCATGGAAGTCCTACTTAACGAACAGTCAATGCGGTTCTTTACATCGCTATTTAACTTTTGCTTTAATAATAACGTAGTGCCCACCGAGTGGAACAACTGTATAGTTCATCCTATTTCGAAAGGAGCCAGAACTGACCCACGTGATCCGTCAACATTTCGTGGAATAACTGTTACTTCTGCTGTTTGTAAACTTTACAGTTGGATCTTAAACACACGCTTAACTAGATTCTGTACAGATAACAACCTTATCCACGACGAACAAAATGGATTTATGAAGGGGAAAAAATGTCAGGATCACATCTATGCACTTTCATCAGTTATCGACCATAGGATTAAGACTAAACAGAGCACATTTGTGTGCTTCGTGGACGCAATGAAAGCCTACGACAAAATCGACAGGCATTTGCTATGGTATAAACTCAGTCATATCGGAATATCTGGACGATTCATTGGCGCACTCCAAGCCATGTACAAGGACGTTAAAAGCTGTGTAAATGTAAATGGACATCTTACCGACCCACTGCAGGTGAATTCTGGCCTTAAACAGGGCTGTTTGACATCTTGTTTGCTGTTCAACTTGTATATAAACGATCTTATTGACGATATAAAATCACTGAATCTTGGAGTTGACGTCAACGGTGAAAATATCTCTATCCTCGTGTACGCAGACGATATTGCCCTCATAGGTGACTCTGAACAGGCAATACAAAGTATGTTAAATGTACTTCATGCTTGGTGCTTCAAATGGAGAATGTCATTGAACACCTCAAAAACCAACGTGGTCCACTTCCGTCCAAGATCAGTGCCTTTAAGTAACTTCAAATTGAAATACAACGGCAGTGATATCGAAGTTAAACCATCGTATAAATACCTTGGCCTATGTTTTAACGAGCACATGGATACCACCTTGATCGCGAAATCAATTGCACAATCTGCCAGCCGTGCATTGGGACTTTTAACAGCGAAATATAAAGCATTTGGAGGTCTCCCTTATAAGTGTTTTACCAGATTGTACGAATGCCTTGTGAGACCAATCCTCGAATACGGCTCGGAAATATGGGGACTTAAACAACATGCATGCATTAACGCGGTATTCCACAGAGCGTGCAGAATATTCCTAGGAGTTGGAAAGTATACCCCAAACCTTGCTGTACGCGCTGAAATGGGATGGTGTTCTCCAAACGAGCGGCAGATACTTGTAGTAACTCGATACAAAGATCGTTGTGAAGCCCTGGAGCCCAGTAGATTAACACGACGTATTTACAACTGGAATCGAGATCAAGGCTCGCTTAGGATTAAGAATTGGTACTACAACCTTCATCACATCTTAACAAATGATCTGTCACTTTCCATTGACTCTCCTATTGCAATGATAGCAGCAGAACTAAAGGAAAATGCCTTCCGAAACTGGCATGACACCATCTGTAATGACGGTAGACGTCCAGAAGGCCAGGGCAACAAATTAAGAACCTACAGAACGTTCAAGCATGACCTACGTACTGAGCCTTATCTCGCATCTCATCTTGCCATGCAGGATCGGAAAGCGCTAGCCTCTGTGAGGTGTGGCGTAACTCCTCTACGAATAGAAACTGGACGGTATGAACGTTTGTCAGTCCCGGAAAGACTTTGTACTCTTTGTAATGCCAATGCCATAGAGGATGAACATCATTTTTATCACACCATCGGTGGGATATAGTCGTCATACTGGTCGTGATCGTGGTCGTGATCGTCCCGCTTTTTGTCATCGCCGTTTAAGGAAAACTGCTCATCAGATTTTCTCCAAATTCGCAGAGATGATAGAGCATATGAAGTACTAGAGCTGATTAACTTTTGGGTGGCCATCTTGTTTTCTGGCGGCCATTTTGAAGGTTTTTCGAAAAATCTTGTCATCGCCATTTCAGGAAAACCGCTCATTGGATTTCCTTCAAATTTACACAAATGATAGAGGATATCAAGTACTAGAGCCGATTAACTTTTGGGCGGCCATCTTGTTTTCTGGCAGCCATTTTGAAGATTTTTTGAAAAATCTTGTCATCGCCATTTCAGAAAATCCGCTCATCGGATTTCCTTCAAATTTACACACATGATAGAGGATATCAAGTACTAGAGCTGATTAACTTTTGGGCGGCCATCTTGTTTTCTGGTGGCCATTTTGAAGGTTTTTCGAAAAATCTTGTCATCGCCATTTCAGGAAAACCGCTCATCGGATTTCCTTCAAATTTACACAAATGATAGAGGATATCAAGTACTAGAGCTGATTAACTTTTGGGTGGCTATCTTGTTTTCTGGCAGCCATTTTGAAGATTTTTCGAAAAATCTTGTCATCGCCATTTCAGAAAATCCGCTCATCGGATTTCCTTCAAATTTACACACATGATAGAGGATATCAAGTACTAGAGCTGATTAACTTTTGGGCGGCCATCTTATTTTCTGGTGGCCATTTTGAATGTTTTTCGAAAAATCTTGTCATCGCCATTTCAGGAAAACCGCTCATCGGATTTCCTTCAAATTTACACAAATGATAGAGGATATCAAGTACTAGAGCTGATTAACTTTTGGGCCGCCATCTTGTTTTCTTGTTCTTGAAATTTGTAAACATAATAGGAGAACAGTTTTCCTGGTTCATAGTGTCTGCCTATTTGATGGTGTGATCTCGTTCACGTCCTGTGCCTTGTTTGTTAAAATGTCAGTTTTACTCCAATTCCAGAAATGATTTGTTTTCAAAGGTAGCAAATAAAATTCCAGGCTTTCAGGAATTTTCTGACAATGATAAATTCAATACATTGATGTCCGATGATAGGATTTTTATATATGTGGCAAAAGCCTGTGGCCAAATGCTGAAGATTAGGGAACATCACCTGTTTAGGTAATGTCCCCAGTGTCCTATAGGCCGTTATCGGTCTGGGGTTAATTGTATAATTGTATATTTTAGTGATATTTTATATATGATGTAATTGTTTTATACATGTATTTATTATATAACCCATGACACTTAAATAAAATTTTACAATACAATACAAATTAAATGATGTAAACTTACCACTGTAAATAACAATAAAACTAAACTAAACTGTATTGTTTGATTGTATTTTGGTTACTGCCATATTTTGGCGAGCAATACCCTATTGGTATTCCATATTTACACTCCAAGACAGAGCCTTAGTTATATGCACCACAGCTTTTTTTATTATTATTATACAATTTGTGGACCACTTTGTCACCCAGACAAGCTACAGTGGTAACTTGATTTCTCCCAATGAGCCATAGCAGATGGACTTTTGATATATAATAAAATGATCTTGTCTTTTCAAGCTCAGTGAAGATAATCTCACCAAAAGGCCAGATATGTGTTACATTGGCACAGGGACAAGGTGGAAGCCCAGATGATCAACCAATGAGAGAATGGCAAAACTCATGGCAGATTGTTGCCATGGCTGCATGTGCAAATCTTATTCTGTCGCAAACTGTTCCATTTGTGGCTGCTGACTATCCTTTATACAGTTGCACTGGATTTAGGTTCGTTAAAAATATAAAAATTTCTGGAACATTTTACACCCTATGTGAAGTGATCAGACCACTTTCATATGGCTGTGATAGCAGATGAGAAATGGCGGCAAAAATTGATGATGTTGGACCAGCGTTAAGTTTATTTCTGGAAGTTTAATGACCTAATACTGGCCTGGTTCACTGATGCAAGACATACCCATGATTGAATTTGAAATGTTAGAAAGATTATTTTGAAAAAAATATTCATTTCCCAAATAACATTCATTGATGTTACATTTAATGATTGTTGTTGAATTTAACTCTAATGATCTCCCCAGACCCTTTTCACTGGGTGCCGCACCCGGTTAAACCCTAAAGCCTACCCAGTTTGCACCCAGGTGAAGCTTTGCACTAAACATTTTGAAAAAACAATTGAAAATAAACATTTAGTCAAAGCAATTGATCTTATCCCTTCTATTCAAAACATAATCAGAATAAAAGAACATGAAGTCACCTGCCTTTGAAAAGATAAATCTAAAGTGAAATTGATGGATGATCATCAGTATTTGATTGAAAAATACTGAGGAAATTATTGTTTTTCTAGACCGAAAGTAGGCGTTTCTAGACTGGAAGTCAAACCCTGATTAGAAAAATAACATTAAATCATTTTGCAGTCAAATTGGTGTCTACTTTGAGTATACTATTGCTGGCCAGTCAGTGTTTTTCCTAAGCAAATATAAATCACAGGACCAATGGACTGGCAATATCAAAATTTCAACCAGTCCAGGCTAAGCATCATCAGTCATCTGGACCTGTAACTTCTGCTACATCACAGGTCCAAGTGAAAACCAACCAGTCCTTAAAATATTAAAGTTACTTCGAATTCAGAACTATATGTATTGGCACTTACCTAAAGGATAGCTACGTATGATTTCGTGACATTTGTCAAAAGTTCAAAAAGAAATTTAAAAATTAATACCAGAAATTACTTTTGCTACACTGGACGAAAACAAATGTAGTTTGTATCTTCACCCGGGATTGTTTAACCTCCATTTATCCTACTCGATCAATTTATGAATCCCCATATAATTTCTCGTTATAATTATATTTATTTAATAGTTAGTGGACAGTAATGAAGTCCCGTGTTGGAATTCCCGGTTAATTTGCTTCCATAATCAGAAATTTTACATCGAACGAAATACCATATGGTCACTACCCACAATTCATTTTGACCAATCAGAAAACAGTTTTTTGAAGTTATTGATAGATTATGCTACGCAATTTATCCTCGTTTGCAGACCTGAAACTCAAAAAAATATTTCAAAAAATCCTGTCTGTTTTAAAGATTTTCGATGTGATAATGAGTAAAATCTTGAGTAAATGAAGTTCAACGATCGGACTGATGTTTGAGGTAAGACTTTGGTGCATATCTTAGCCATCAGACTTGGACGGTCTTGTGGACTGGTTGGTTAGAATAAATCAGCTCCTGGGTCAACATCATCGGAGATGTCCCATGGTCCGACGCTTAGGAAAAACACTGTGGCCAGTACACCTTTTACAACATGCCTACTATTGCTGGCGCTACACTTTATGGTCATGGATAGAACTTAAAGTAGAATTTAAGCTCCTTTTTGTTTTATCAATGAGAACAGATAAGTGTACTCTCTGGCATGCCAATCCAGCCTGTTATAATTCAGAATCAGATTGTTTCATGATTGTTTCATTTCTTGTGTTTGCAGTGATTCAATAAAATAAGGTGTATTGTGCATGTCCAAACAGGAATTTGCATTAATTTTGAGATCTTTCCAATGTATAGCTTTATTATACTCAAATGAAAGTCAATTAGAGTAAATTGCAAATGTTCTATCGTTTTTCTAATTTCGGCCTCGTAAAATTCAAAATGGCCGCCTTATGTGGGATTTCGCAATAATTTTTTGATCTTTTCAAAGTATGGCTACTCAAATTGAAGGAAATTTAAAGTAGATCACAAATATGGTATTGTTTTTCTGATTTGTGCCTCAAAAAATTCAAAATGGCTGCCAACTGGAATTTGCGTCAATTTTGAGATCTTTCTGAAGTATACCTTTATTATACTCAAAGGTAATTTAGAGTAGCGCATCTCACTTTTCAGCTTGTCTACAGGTTTCCAGCCAAACCATTTGAGGGATTCATCTGAAATTTTCAGGGATGTTTCTACATATCAACGTCAAGAACTGATTAGTTTTTGGGCATTCTGGGTAAATCTTAAGGTGGCCATTTTGGATTTTCTGTCCTAAAATCTTCACTTTCAAGACTTGTCTACAGGTTTCCAGCCAAACCATTTGAGGGATTCATCTGAAATTTTCAGGAATGTTTCTACATATCAACGTCAAGAACTGATTAGTTTTTGGGCATTCTGGGTAAATCTTAAGGTGGCCATTTTGGATTTTCCGTCCTAAAATCTTCACTTTCAAGACTTTTCTACAGGTTTGCAGCCAAACCATTTGAGGGATTCATCTGAAATTTTCAGGGATGTTTCTACATATCAACGTCAAGAACTGATTAGTTTTTGGGCATTCTGGGTAAATTTTAAGGTGGCCATTTTGGATTTTCTGTCCTAAAATCTTCACTTTCAAGACTTGTCTACAGATTTTCAGCCAAACCATTTGAGGGATTCATCTGAAATTTTCAGGGATGTTTCTACATATCAACGTCAAGAACTGATTGGTTTTTGGGCATTCTGGGTAAATTTTAAGGTGGCCATTTTGGATTTTCCGTCCTAAAATCTTCACTTTCAAGACTTGTCTACAGGTTTCCAGCCAAACCGTTCAAATTTTTACATATGTTACACAGTGATAAGTTCTAGAGCTGATTAACTTTTCTGCAGCCATCTTGCTTTCTTGGTCAACAAGACCACAATGCTGTGTTTTAGGTACGAATTGTTCACGTCTGTGCTTTGTTCTGATTTGTACCTCAGAAAATTCAAAATGGCTGCCTAGCAGGAATTCTCTTACTCAGAGATTTCTTTAAAGTATGGTAACATGAAACTTTATTAGATCTGAAATATGTATTGTCTTTATTATTTGTGCCTTTGAAACCCTTAAAGTGTCTGTTCGATGCTCATGGGGTCAAAATACAGTTTATACACGTTCTAAATGAAGTAAATACCACTAACATGTCGAACCATTAACTGTTTTTGTAAACATTTTTATAAATGTGAGATTTGATGTTCAAAATCGGGAACACAATTTTAAATGTCAATCATGACATCACGAACAGAACAGGTTTTGAATATGTTGTTGGAGTTCATAATCCCCGAACGTGCTTATAAAGTGTTAGTGTAATTGATTGCAACTGCATTCAATGAAGTGAGGAATTGATTCAGAGATGACTACTTTGGAGCCACGTTTATTCCTCCGATAAACAAAAAAATAATACCTAAATTAGAGCCTCCGACCCAGCGGTACGTTTTCACATAGCTAGTCATGCAGAATTACTTTCTGGCCAGTCAGAACACAATATAGAAAATAAACACACTCAGTTGATAGTATTACATAACTCAAGGCGTCTAAAATCTTGTAACCAAAAGGCATTGAACCATGAGGTGATTTCCGTAAGCGTTACTCCTTTCTGGCCAATCAGAACACAGTATAACATGAAGACTTTTGAATTTACATTCGAGTTGCATAACGCATTGCCGATTAAAATCCATAACCGGTTCTGTTCTTGACGTCATGTTTTTTCCCGGGAAATCTTATTTTGCCACTTATGAACAAACAGAATGAGTTGAGAGAATACTATTTTTACTTACCAATATCTGTTTAATCTATAGCAGTGAGAAAAAATAAACAGAAATTACCGAATTAGCACTTTAAATGGTCACCAACTTAAATCAGCGGAAATTCTGATATATCTCAAATGAATGTTTTTTAATATCTCTATTATATTTTCAAGGGAAGAGCAGATGGTACATATTTCATTGTGACAAATACAGATTCATATATAGGGTGTCCCAAAAAAATGAGACACTTTTTGCCAAGTATTTTCTCGGCAACTGATGAACCAAATTTTTTGAAAACTTGCACAAAGTAGCCCAGGAGTATCATTAGCAAGGTACAGAAATGTATCAAAGATCAGATAAATGTTATATGAGTACTAAGAAATTCAAGATAGCATGTCAAAATGTCCCATACCGGAGCAATACAATGGGAATTTTCATCGCGTTTGTACCAAAAAATGGGAAGGAATTTGACAAGTGATTTCTCAGCAATAGATGAGCCAAATTATTTGAAAACTTTACTTGAGGCACTTTAGGGTATCTTCTGTTCGTGCTATAAATATATAAGAGATTGGCTTGATATTATGTGTGAATTGTTGAATTAAAAACAGTATGTAAAAATAACCAATATTGATGTAAATCTCACTTATTAATCCTTTTCATGCAAAATACCATTCCGTATTTATTCTAACAATATCACCTCCAATGAATTTTAAGAATGAATGGATTTTGGATATTTGGGAAGAATGAAATGAATTAAGTAGAAATGACACACAGACAAGCTATTTTGACTTATTTACAAATGCTATCACCTGATAGTTGGTACAAACACTATAACAGAGGTCTCATCGCAGAGCTCCGGTATGGTGATTTTTGACATGCTATTTTGAATCTCTTCTTACTCGCACAATATTTACTTGATCTTTTTTTTATATTTGTACAACTTGCAAATGATACTATCAGGCTAATTTGTACAAATTCTCTGTGAATTTGGTTTATTAGTTGCCGAGAAAATACTTGGCAAAAAGTGTCTCATTTTTTTGGGACACCCGATATGTTATAGTGTTCGTTGGGATTTGCTACTCTGTGGAGTTGTCTAGTTTCATATCTACCTCTTAAAACCACTTAAAAACTGATACAATTATTATATCATCTACTGATCTAATGATATACAAATACAACTTCTAAAAAAAATTGTGGTACTATTCTTGTTTGATTTTTTGCTGCCATTTCTCGTCTGTTATCGTAGCCATACAGAAATGGTCGGTCTTCCTTTTAGTATAGGGTGTTTTAATAAAGCCTGAATGGTAATTGAATTTTGATTGTAAACACATGTCCTATTTCAGTGGAATTCATGAAAGACACCTGTCTTGTGTCAGTAAAATCAATCTAGACATTTTGAATTAGCTTCAAACACACTTGACAGTTTCTTTTCAGACTGGACAAGTGTTGAGTGCTACTAATTTTTGACTAGTGTTCAATACCTTGTTCATATTTTACAGGAGTCAAGATAAACATTTTAACACTGAGGGTGCTATAACTCACATATTTGAAACAGCTGATCCTGTTGAGCTACCTGGATGTATACAACCTGAGACTGCTTATATTATGGTGGATGACAAAACTGTCAATTCATCCAGATATTTTGCCACAAAATTCAGTAGGTGAGAGAGTTACAATGCATGTCCTCTTATAGATTAATGTGGATGATTTTTGAACATGTTTTGAAGTCTCATAACTAAAACTGAAATCCTGCTTTGTATTAAAATTGCACTTTAATGACTTTGAGATGTTGATTCTGGTTCTATATAGTTATTGAACAAGGAAGTAAGATAACCTCATTACCAGATGAATGTGGAGACAGGTGTGTGACATATATGCCTTTTTATGTCCCCACCACATAGTGTGGGGCCATATTGTTGGCCTAGGCGCGTCCGACTGTCTGTCCGTCCGTCCGGGAGTTTTCTCCAAAACCGCTACAGATATCACCTTCAAATTTTCAGGGATAACTTATGAGTGCCTATAGATGTGGATGAAAAAATTTAACTCGAAACCTACTTCCTGTCGGCCATTTTGAAGTCAAATGCTAAAATCCTTGTCTGCAAACTTTAAGAAAAACTGCTTCACAGTTGCTTTTAAAACTTTAACATCTTGGTCAGCTCACTTCATTCTAGATCTGATTAGGTTTTGGACCTGCTAGCTCAGTCATGTCAGCCATTTTGAATGTCTTAAGAAAAGTTAGCGCGCGATAATACTTTGTATCATATTGAATGGTGTTTTTGAGTTTTCATACTTTAACTATTTAGTAGCTTTATAAATAATTTCAGATGTACTTTGTTGTAAAAGCCTACTTTATTGTTAACAGTAGTTATATGTGATAATTTTGTAAAAAGAAATCAGCAAAAACTCAAGCACTTTTTTATTGTTGGCCATTTTGGATTTGTGAAGTCTTGTCTGCGTGTTTTCAGGTGAACCGTTTGGTGGATCAATTTCAAATTTTCAGGGATGATTCTTAGTATAAAAAACTAGATCTCATTAGTTTTTTGGCATTCTGGGTAAATGTCAAGGCAGCCATTTTGGATTTTCCATCCTAAAATCTTGTCTGTAAAGTCTTGTCTTCTCGTTTTCAGGTGAACTGTTTGGTAGATCAATTTCAAATTTTCAGGGATGATTCTTAGTATGAAAATCTAGAACTGATTAGTTTTTTTGCATTCCGGGTAAATGTCAAGGCAGCCATTTTGGATTTTCCGTCTTAAAATCTTGCCTGTAAAGTCTTGTCTACGCGTTTTTAGGTGAACGGTTTGATAGATCAATTTCAAATTTTCAGGGATGATTCTTTGTATAATAAATTTTCAGGGATGATTCTTAGTATGAAAATCTAGATCTCATTAGTTTTTTGGCATTTTGGGTAAATGTCAAGGCAGCCATTTTGGATTTTCTGTCCTAAAATCTTGTCTGTAAAGTCTTGTCTACTCGTTTTCAGGTGAACTGTTTGGTAGATCAATTTCAAATTTTCAGGAATGATTCTTAGTATGAAAATCTAGAACTGATTAGTTTTTTTGCATTCTGGGTAAATGTCAAGGCAGCCATTTTGGATTTTCCGTCTTAAAATCTTGCCTGTAAAGTCTATGCGTTTTTAGGTGAACTGTTTGGTAGATCAATTTCAAATTTTCAGGAATGATTCTTAGTATGAAAATCTAGATCTGATTAGTTTTTTTGCATTCTGGGTAAATGTCAAGGCAGCCATTTTGGATTTTCCGTCTTAAAATCTTGCCTGTAAAGTTTTGTCTACGCGATTTTAGGTGAACGGTTTGATAGATCAATTTCAAATTTTCAGGGATGATTCTTAGTATGAAAATCTACAAAAATATTAGTTTTTTGACATTCTGGGTAAATGTAAAGGCAGCCATTTTGAATTTTCCATCCTGAAATCTTGTCTGTAAAGTCTTGTTTACATGTTTTCTGGTTAACTGTGTGACGGATCAATTTCAAATTTTCAGTGGTGGTTCTTAGTATGAAAATCTAGAACTGACTAAATTTTTGGCATTCTGGGTAAATTTTAAGGTGGCCACTTTGGATTTTCCGTCCTCAAATTGTGTTGGTAAAGTCTAATTGTCTACTCATTTTCAGGATAACCATTTGACGGGATCAACACTTGGTGGGGACATTTTGTACACATTTGTGTTCTTGTATTGGCCTTATGGTGATCTAGAATTGCTGATTTTGCTGAAATGTGTATGGCTTGCTTGTAAAAATCTTGATTTTCTAAACAATTTCTAATTTCAGAAAACTATATGAAATAATTGGTCATCCTGTATGTGAAATACAGAGTCTGATTTTGGATGATCTTGTGAAGAGACAAGGAATTGAACTGAGAATTGTTCCAAGTGAAACATGTCCTTTGGTATCACCTCTAAGTCACATTTGGAATGCATCTAGCGAGGACTCCTACAACATTTATAGTGATCCTCTGAGCAATAACCTGATGATTGGAGAAGCACATCAAGAAGCAGATATCTTTGGAGAATATCAATGTTCTCTGAGAACATCTATGTTGGATGTGGTTGGCAAGGTGATGGAAAGATGGTTACAGAGTGATAATGAAATAACTATAGTCTCAGGGGATGTGTATCAAAAGTGTAGATTAGAGAGACAAATGCCAATCAGGACTGAAATGATGTTTATTGTGAAAACCACAGCTGGTATTTCATTGAAAGATATCCTGAACTCGTGCATCACTGAAATATTTGTTAAGTTCAACAAAACAGGGACGGTTAATTTTTCGATAGCTGAAAGCCCCTCAAACAGTGAAATGTTGTTAGAAATATATGATAGTGTTCAAAAAAATATCACAATTGGAAAAATAAATTCATTTCAACATGATAGTGTTGACTTTACATGTGCCATTCTGGACCTAAATACATTAGCCTGTCTGATAGTAGATATCCTTGATCACAGACTTATTTGGAGCAATGATGAAAGGACTGTGGAGGCATTGAAAAATGTATTTCATTATAGTACTGTATTCAAATCAATCAGTTTATACCCTCTGGAATCAAGACATGATATCTCGTTTTGGATAGATGATGAAGCTGCTTTCAATGAAAATGTGTTTTCTCAAATTGTTTATGCAACAAGTGATGATTGTATTAAACATGTGAAATTACTTGATAGTTACAGAGATGAAAGTGGTAGACTGAGTAAGACCTATAGCCACATCTACCAGTCACCAGATAGACCTCTGTCATACGACATGTCACATCAACTTCAGAGTTCTATCAGATTAACTCTAGCTAAACTCATGAAAATAACTTTAAGATGATGATGCTACACATTACTTGCAGTATTAGTTGCATCATTATTCTCATTAACTTGAACTGATGAAATAAACAATAGATCTATTCTGATAAATGGTGTCATTTTCTCAGTTCTAATATAATACATGTATAGAGTTGTGATTAACAGAGGAGAATAAAATATTCCTGCATATAGAATCTTTAAGTATAATTTGTTTTGAAAAATGTAACAGGAGATCTTCCTCAAAGACAAAAGAAACTCCCTTTTAGTTCCCTCATTCTAGTAGCAACATGTACATTGCAATGGACAGCATAAACTGGTTCACCTGTTCAAACACAAAGGTAATGTACATTCATAATTTTATTTGTACTGCATGTTAATGTTAAACGGTTCTGCAAAGTGCAGTGAATACTTAATTACATGTACTCATTCTTGTAGCCACATTGCAATGTACAGGGCGTTCAATAAGTATTGCTAATTTTGCTATAACCTTTGTTTTGTTTGCTTTTTCTTCATGGAACTTTCACAACATAAGGTACATATATCTGAATTATAAAAATTTCAAGTCAATTGAATTAGTATTAGTAAAGTTATGGTTACTAAGGTAACCAGTGTCATGGATATGCGGGGCTAAGTTCTGACGTCACTTTGGACAATATTTTGAGTATTGAGAGCAGTATCATGTAATACTCTTGGGATATTCAGTGCAGTTACAAATAATCCATTCCAGAGTCACTTCATGATCCATTTTCACTTCCTGAGGTGCTCAAAAGAGGCATCCTCAGCGTCAATGCACAGTTGCTGTCTGGGGACCCACTTGTGGTACACATTTTTGAAGCCATCCTTGAAGGGTGTGGCTAGGGAGGTTTTCACTGCAGACATCAGTTGATTGAGATTCTGGTGTGATATTCCTCTCAGATCTCTTTTTGCTGGGGCGAATACAGCAAAATCAAGTGGGACATTATCTAGGGAATATGCTGCGTGGGGCAATGCTTCCATCCCAAGCTCTGTTATTGTATTTTGGACAATAGAGTATCTGTGAGCAGGCCATTATCCTGGTGGAACCTATAGGTCGATATTGCTTGGCAGGACAGCCTTTCTATCAGCCATTTTGTTTCAGGGGGTATGACATCATCCTGCGACTATCATCTACTCCTTTGATAATTAAAGTACTATACATATTGTGATGCCATTGCTCGTTGTTAGATAATACATATAATGCAAACTGACAACATCAAGATTTGACCATATGAGCAGTTTTTTGGCTCACACAGTGAGCCTATGGGATTGACCAGGCGTCCGTTGGTCCGTCCGTCTGTCCGTCTGTCAACATTGGCCGCACAAATTAAAACTGCTATTCAGATTGAGTCATATCCACATTCATTTTATGAATATCCATAATGCCTATTTGACATATCATCGCCATTTCCCAAGTTCGCCCAGTTTCCGAGAAATTGTGGATTTTGATGTCAAAAAGTCAAATTTTCTGTAAATACTAGACACTTTGTTGAAGTAGAGCTTTCAAATAACTTTTAGTAGTTGGTGTATATGCAACTTATGTCCTCTGAAGATTTCAAAGCTCTTGCAATTACGGTTTTTGGTGTTTACTCTATAAGATTTTCAGGAAACTTTCTCATGTATAAAGTCAATGGCAGGTTTTGTGATTGACAAGATTCTTAAAGTTTGCCTTATACTTGATCATTTCCTAAAATAAATTACATCATTAATAGATTTAAGCATTCCCTACATATTTCTCAATATATGTCAGCATCAAATTTTTACCGTTTTTGAGATATTTGACGTCAAAAAACAGTAAAAATAAGTTATTTTTCAACTTGCTTCAATTTGACCAAATTTTTTCAAATCTGACATTAGTTTTAGGATTTGACCTTTACTTGACCTTCAGTGACCTTCGAAAGGTCAAAAAAGTTGATTTTTCAAATTGTTTTTTGAATGTAAATTTTGATCAGCTTAATCACAAAAGACCTTACTGAGCTCTGAATAAGTAAAATTTTCAAGGTCAAAGGTCATCAAACAAGGTCACACAACTGTGCTATCTAAGTTTCTCAAAGTTCGAGACTACAAATCCAAATCAATATTTTTGTTTGAAAGTCAGGATATAAATTCCTCTGAAGGTTCCAAACTGTGTGAGCACAGGACCGTGGGTCCTTCATTATTAATCAAAATGTTTATTTGATATTATATATTGTATAACAATAATTTATCATGTAAACCCTTAAAGTTGCCCCGCGTACCTGTGACAATGGTTATCCCACCGAACGAAGTTCGAGGGGGATATAGAGAACCGTCCGGCTGTCCGTCCGTTTGTTCGTCTGTGTGTCCGGGGCAATAAATCCAATACCGGTTGATGGATTTGGTTCAAATTTTATAGGCTTATGCCTTATGAGTGTAGGACCTCTGCTCGAGAAGGAATTTTCAATATGGCCGCTCAATTCAAAATGGCCACCATTTTTCGTAAAAAATGTAATCGTTGATAACTCAAATACAAGTTGACGGATTTGGTTCAAATTTTATATGCTGATGCCTGGAGACATTAGAAATTTTATCATTTATGGCAGAAGAATGAATAACGGACATGACTTTCATGTTCAATTAACAGCTTTTTATGTCCCCACCACATAGTGTGGGGCCATATTGTCGGCCTAGGCGCGTCCGTCTGTCTGTCTGTCCGTCCGTACGTCCGGCAGTTTTCTCCAAAACCGCTACAGATATCACCTTCAAATTTTCAGGGATAACTTATGAGTGCATACAGATGTGGATGAAAAAAAATTATCTCGATACCTACTTCCTGTCGGCCATTTTGAAGTCAAATGCTAAAATCCTTGTCTGCAAGCTTTAAGAAAAACGGCTTCACAGTTGCTTTTAAAACTTTAACATCTTGTTCAGCTCACTTCATTCTAGATCTCATTAGGTTTTGGACCTGTTAGCTCAGTCATGTCAGCCATTTTGAATGTTTTAAGAAAAGTTAGCGCACGATAATACTTTGTATCATATTGAATGGTGTTTTTCAGTTTTCATACTTAAACTATTTAGTAGCTTTATAAATAATTTCAGGTGTACTTTGTTGTAAAAGCCTATGTTATTGTTAACAGTAGTTATATGTGATAATTTTGTAAAAAGAAATCAGCAAAAACTCATAATCACTTTTTTTTTTTATTGTCGGCCATTTTGGATTTTTCTGTCCTAAAATCTTGTCTGTAAAGTCTTGTCTACGCGTTTTCAGGTGAACCGTTTGGTAGATCAATTTCAAATTTTCAGGGATGATTCTTAGTATGAAAATCTAGATCTGATTAGTTTTTGGGCATTCTTAGTAAATGTCAAGGCAGCCATTTTGGATTTTCCGTCCTAAAATCTTGTCTGTAAAGTCTTGTCTACGCATTTCCAGGTGAACTGTTTGGTAGATCAATTTCAAATTTTCAGGGATGATTCTTAGTACGAAAATCTAGATCTGATTAGTTTTTATGCATTCTGGATAAATGTCAAGGCAGCCATTTTGGATTTTCCGTCTTAAAATCTTGCCCGTAAAGTCTTGTCTACGCGTTTTTAGGTGAACCATTTGGTAGATCATTTTGAAATTTTCAGGGATGATTCTCAGTATGAAAATCTAGATCTGATTAGGTTTTTGGTATTCTGGATGAATGTCAAGGCAGCCATTTTGGATTTTCCGTCTTAGAATCTTGCCTGTTAAGTCTTGTCTACGCGTTTTTAGGTGAACTGTTTGGTAGATCAATTTCAAATTTTCAGGGATGATTCTTAGTATGAAAATCTAGATCTGATTAGTTTTTGAGCATTCTGGGTAAATGTCAAGGCAGCCATTTTGGATTTTCTGTCCTAAAATCTCGTCTGTAAAGTCTTGTCTACACATTTCCAGGTGAACTGTTTGGTGGATCAATTTCAAATTTTCAGGGATGATACTTAGTATGAAAATCTAGATCTGATTAGTTTTTATGCATTCTGGATAAATGTCAAGGCAGCCATTTTGGATTTTCCGTCTTAAAATGTTGCCCGTAATGTCTTGTCTACGCGTTTTTAGGTGAACCGTTTGGTAGATCAATTTCAAATTTTCAGGGATGATTCTTAGTATGAAAATCTAGATCTGATTAGTTTTTGGGCATTCTGGGTAAATGTCAAGGCAGCCATTTTAGATTTTCTGTCCTAAAATCTTGTTTGTAAAGTCTTGTTTATGCATTTCCAGGTGAACCGTTTGGTAGATCAATTTCAAATTTTCAGGGATGATTCTTAGTATGAAAATCTAGAACAGTTTAGTTTTTTGGCATTCTGGATAAATGTCAAGGCAGCCATTTTGGATTTTCTGTCCTCAAATCTTGTCTGTAAAGTCTTGTTTACATGTTTTCTGGTTAACTTTGTGACGGATCAATTTCAAATTTTCAGGGGTGTTTGTTAGTATGAAAATCTAGAACTGACTAATTTTTTGGCATTCTGGGTAAATTTTAAGGTGGCCATTTTGGATTTTCCATCCTCAAAGTCTTGTCTACTCATTTATAACCATTTGACGGGATCACCCATAGGTGGGGACATTTTGTACACATTTTTGTTCTTGTATCTTTATATTTACTACTTATACTATTTCACTGATGGATGGCTATTTATCCTTCAGATATTGAAAGAAACATACGATTTAAAAATATTTACCTTTTTCAAATTACAAACCGGAAGTTGAGCACTGAACGAAAAGCTCCTTAAATACTAGTATTCATGTAGTTTCCCGGGAATTTGCAAATTTTAGCGCCCGGTCTATTTTAACCCCGGTTTATTTTAGCGAATTGAATTTTTAGCGAAACTATAGCGATCGCTAACTATCGCTAACAATTACCCCTCGCTAACAATACCCATTTTACAGTATATGTAAATACTTGGAAGCATGTCTTTCGACAATTTGCCCAATTGTGAACTAATGTTTAAATCCATTGTATGGTCTATATTCATTATTCACAGTCAGTGGTAATCCACTCAAGTGTCACCTAGTATGCAAACTGTAAGTGTCGCAAATAATGATGTACACAGATGAGCCTAGATGCGTAGCATGGTAACACAACGGACAATTGTCCTCTCATCTCAAGGTCATCTCAGTGAGAGGTTTGCACAAGGAAAACAGCGACACTTGTACATCGTTTTCACAGATGTTAGCCATTTTTATATTCATCTTTCAGATGTTACGACATGATGTCTTTCCTTCAGATTTGAGCTCCTGTACATCCCCCTCGAAAAAAAACCGTCAGTATCCTAAAACATCATTCTACCACACAAAACTATGCATATTACGAAATTCATTTAAAAAAATGTAGAAATTAGCTGAAAACTCTAGAGTTCACAATTTGTTGTCGGGAGCCATTTATTTATTTTGTTGTGCTAATTAAATATGCAAGCATGCACAGATATAGTGTAGAAATGAGGGAGTGGAAGGGATTGATCATTGTGTTTCAAATTCGGCTAAGACAACGAAAATAAGATTTTTTTGCAAAATAATGCATCGCGATTCCAGGAAAACCACTTAACAGATTAAATTCAAATTTTCACACATGTTACATGGTAGGAAGTTCTAGAGCTGATTAACTTTTTGGCAGCCATCTTGCATTCTGGCAGCCATTTTGGAAGTTTTTAGATAAATCTTGTCATTGCGATTCCAGGAAAACAATTTAACGGATTTACTTAAAATTTTCACACATGTTACATAGTAGGAAGTTTAAGGGCTGATTAACTTTTCGACTGCAGCCATCTTGGATTCTGGCAGCCAATTTGGAAGGTTTTAGATAAATCTTGTCATTGCGATTCCAGGAAAACAACTTAACAGATTTACTTCAAATTTTCACACATGTTACATAGTAGGAAGTTCTAGAGCTGATTAACTTTTCGACAGGAATCTTGGATTCTGGCAGCCAATTTGGAAGGTTTTAGATAAATCTTGTCATTGCGATTCCAGGAAAACAACTTAACAGATTTACTTCAAATTTTCATCCATGTTACATGGTAGGAAGTTCTAGAGCTGATTTACTTTTCGGTGGCCATCTTGCATTAAATCTTGCACATTCTGGTGTAAAAATTAGTATCCTGCCTCCGTTATTTGCAAAGTTATTGTGATCCAAAGAAATGTTCTAAGTTTCTCAAGACAAAAACATCTTCCAGTGAAATTGCAACATACACCTATATAATGTCAATATCTTCATTAATCATGGACCAAATCTAATGAAATATGGCTAAAAACACTATATATTAGATTTCTTTTTGATTTTTGTAAGATATTTACACAGTACTGTCAACCCCCAAAGATTTTCTCGCGGAACAGATTTTTTAGACCCAGTGCCAAAAATTCGCGGGATTTCGCGGGACATCCACCTAAATTCGCGGGATTTCGAGGGACATTTAAGGGATTTGCGTGATTGCGCTAATAGGTCCAATTTTGATCAAATTCGCGGGATTTCGCTGGACCATTCGAGGGACAAACACGCTAATTGCGGGACAGTTTACAGGGTTACCACCAAAGACTTCATAGAGGGACAGATTTTTCTAGACAAAGTGCCCTAAATTCGCGAGATTTGCGGGACATACACCTAAATTTGCGGGACGTCGCAAGACATTCTTGAAAGGGATTTACGTGATTGGGGCTTATTGTAAAAGTTCTCAAATCAAACTTTCAGATACTGATTTATCAAATATAATGCACTTAACTTAAGTAAACGTCAACACAATTCCACACAATACGCATAGAAATATAATTAAACTACAGGGTGGTCAAAAATATGGAAACCCTAATACGATTTTCCTCATATCTTTGTCATTTTAAAAAATAACTCCCTGATATTTTACACTTTTGTACATCATTCAATTTGCTTCCAGCCTATTTTATTTCACGACCATCAGATTGATAGGCATGTTACAGTACTCTAAAGAACATGCCCAGTGGCCACTATTGGGTTGTGAGGAAACTTGACTCATCGTCTAAAATGTCCCTACCTGTGGGGATATGGCAGAGATAGAGTATATGAGAATGACCTCAGGACAATTGCAAACCTCAAAAGTGAGATCATTTGTGTCATTCAGGCCATACCTGCTGAGGAATGCATTCGGCTCATTGAAAACTGTGCTGTTTTGCCCTCAGCGCGACAATGGCCAAATCAGAAGCATGTTATTCTAAGTGCTGTAAAATTGTGTCTATCAGTCCGATGGTCATGAAACATGGTAGGGTCGTAGAAAAATAATGATGTATCTCTTAAAGTGACAATGATATAAGGAAAATGCAGGGTTTCCATTTTTGACCACCCTGTATCAAAAAACCACGCTTTAATTGTGAGTACCGTAATCCAACACGAAATTCAAAATTTCTGAACAATACTTTGCACTCGTGACCAACTATGAAACATTTACTCCCCCATAGTGTTACATATTAAAATGTACCTATTCATATCGGGATTTGATAAATCTACATCAAATTATAGGGAGTCAGGTTTCTTTTCGAGATATCAGTGTTCATTTATTGGAACTCGCGTTTGCTAACATTTGCTCAGTTCTTAGATGAAGGCCGTGACACGCGTAGTAAAAAGGCCAACGTTGGAACTATACGTGACATACATCCCTATTTTCGTAATTAAAATGAAAATTGCACTCTTCCTCTTTATTTTGATACCAAATAACGGCATAATAGGTACTTGAGAAGCCAACTATATGGTGTTATATGGATCAAAATCACAGTTTTATAAATGGACTACATGCTCTTTTCAAAAGCAGTCTTCGATGATCTGATGCACTGGGAGTTTGGCAGCACTTTTCAAATAAGGTAAACTTTACTCCTCAAAAGCGAAAAAACTTAGCTTCTTATATCACAAGATAATCACAATAATTTAACCTCGGGGATTGTTACAATTTTGAAAATTCGCGGAGGTCAAAGCCGACATTTGCGGGACATCTCGGGACACGCGAATTAGCCAAATTTTGATCAAATTCGCGGGATAATCCCGCCATTCGCGGGACACTTGACAGCTCTGTTTACATGAAGGGCTTCTCAGTTATTGGGTCACATGAGGTAACTTTGCCCCCCTCTAACCGTTTGTGTAGGTAACATGCCCGTTCACTGTTGAATGATGGAAACTGCTTCAAAATCAGTTTATGAAAAAATTAGATTCTTATGATGCGAGACTCAACATTCACTAGGAAAGTAGAAACATTTTGTCACCGATGGAGCAAATTAATTTTTTACTGCTTAATAAATGGTCAAGGTCCGTTACATTGAGTTCTACAGTGTGTCTCAAAAAAATGTTACACTTACAAAAACTTCACTCTCTTTCATGATTTTGACTTTTCCCCTAAAATATACTTAGATACCACAAGACGAGTCTTTCTCGAATAAATCCACACCATCAGATTGAAAATCCGTCCAGATTTTCAGGACAGATTTTATAGATGCATGTGAAATCTGATTTGCGCCAACTCCTCAGTGGTTGGACATGTGGTGATCAATTCTGTTTTTTGGTGTGAATGCTGTGGACAGTGATATCTTGATATGATCAATGATCCAGTGGTTTCTTTCCTGGATAGAAGTACAAGATTTCATTGTCAGAGTGTTCAATTTTGTTACGTATGATGGCAACAGGATGGTGCAAAGCCCTGTTATGTTATGTTATGTTATATTTATTTTCATATTATAATTATTACAATTTGAATAGCAAGGTTTGCACAAGACGCTGGGCGTATACTGTGCAGTTTACACCACATTACATATTACATTGTAGTGTATATATAGCAAGAGCACATTCTTTGATGATAAGGATCACTTAAGGTTAGCAATGAAACATGAACAAAATGAACCATGACATGATATTTGATATTAGATGTAGGTGGAGAGGAGAAGTGATTTCAAAGACGATTTTAAACAAAGAGAAAGTAGAAGACATAATGATGTTTTCATTTACTCCATTCCAAACTCTTGATAGTTCTACTTTTATTGACTTTTCACCAAATTTGTTTTTAAACATATATGAACGTATACGGTCTTTATTTCTAGTTTCATGGTCATGTGTATCAACATTTGTGGAATAGAATTGATTAAAAAGGTGATATGGGAACTTGTCAGGTTTATTCATATTTTGGTATGCAAAGTTGGCAACATTGAAGTTAAATATGTCATAAATATTTAAGATTCTAAGATCTTTCAATAAAGGGGCAGCATGAGCTAACTTACTAGAATTTGTTATTAACCTGGCAAATTTCTTCTGGAGTATATGCAGAGGCTTGGGGAGTTTTTTATCAGCATTACCCCAAATTATATTACAGTAATCAAGCCCCGAATGAATAAGAGCATTATAAATTTTCATTTTCGAACAGTTGTCAAGTAAGTGCTTAGAAGTATATAATATGTGTATATTTTTAGCTATTTTCCCTTTTAGTTTTTGAGTGTGAAGTTTCCAATTTAGTTTGTCATCGATTAGGACACCAAGAAAATTAATGTTATCCTTCCTTGTAATATTTTTGTCATCAATTTTTATCTTGATTTCTTCAGGGTTGTATGTTCCTCTTTTAGGTGAAAGGAATAAAAAATTAGTCTTTTCAATATTAAGTGATAACTTGTTAGCCATGAACCAGTCATTGACTTTTTTAAGTTCAGTGGACCTTAAGTTCATGTTTCATTGTAAAATAAGCATGGAATGAGAGTGAGAACACATTAAGAATAGCTACAGTTGTATATGTTTCATAAATGATCCTTATTTGGTGATTGTTATCAGCATATCGTTTTGAAGTGGTGTCTTTAAATGAAGTGATTATAATTGGCAAACATACTATTATCTTTGATTTAATTAGTCTTGTGGCAGATCGTTTGGTAGAACTCTTTGGAAATCAGAAGATACCATTGAATTACCCAATGGATTGGCCCATGGTCATACCACTCTACACCCTTGATTTTTTGAAGGGCCTCTGAAAGTGATTTACAGCATCAAAAACTGATCTAAATGAACTTCTGCAAAAATAATTGATGGAATCAGTGTGATATTACAATGCATGTGCGCATGGGCAAGGGTACCTCAGATTTGCTTTGGAGAACATGTTGAGGGGACCGCGAGCCTATATTAATTTTTCCCCACGTTAACTTTTGTCCAACCCAGCTAAATCTCTTCAGGAAACCCTTATTGTCATAAATTGAGCAAAAAATGTAGTGTTTTTAACAATTCATAGGTTCACTATAGGATGCATAGGAGTGACAAATGGACTATTTTAGAAAATTAGATAAAGGAACGTGTACCTGTTTTGAGTAAAAATACTTTAATTGGGATTTAGACTAGGATAACAATTAGAAGCCTTCGTCAAAATATGTTAAAAATTTATTAATGGAAAAAAGATTAATCATAATAGACTTCAGATGAACTTTGTGCAGGAACATGATTGGCATTGTCATTGTGTGCTGGTTCATTTTCTCTGGGAATAAGCAGCTTTTTAATTAAAAAATATATTGTTCGAAAATCTTGAAATTTCAGTGTAAAACTGACCTACACCGTCGCATTGACCAAAAAATTAGGCGATGACATCCCACAGTCCCATGATATTGGTAATTGAAACCTTTGCATCATTGCTCATATAATATCTTACATACCCGAGATATATCTTGAGAATGTATTGAGGGCACAGTATCACCGATATATTGAGAAAATCAACAGAACAACCAACTGTCGGATAAAACACAAGTCCATATCAACATACAACTGTTTAATCTACATTATGAAACCCTTGAAAGAAAGAAATATAACTAAGTGTTATATGGAAAGATAACCAGAAATGTGTTGTGGTTCAAAAATAAAAATAATAAATTTCAGTTTCATTTATACTTTATTACGAGCCAGTAGAAAAGTAATATCTGTGAACAATCATCAAATTGGACACGTTACAAATGAGTTGAGGCCTCAAAGTTGGTAAATAGATAGACCAACTTCTTTTAGAGCCAAAACATCAGGGGGTTCTCTAGTTGTGCTTTTATCAGACATTGCACCTTTAAAATGTTTTAAGTCAGAAAATGTTGCAATTAAAGTTGTGTGAATTTCAGCTTCTCATGTTTTATTTTCAGGTTTTCTCTTTTTGCTCTATAAATTTTGCAAAAGTACGGACATAATTATTTGATGATGATCTATTTCTACCTGCATACTTATATCCATTGGTCCAGGTGATAACTCAACCCCTCACCCCCTATGGGGGTAGAATTTTCAAAATGGCACTTTAGTGCCAATTTTACAGTTATTTAGGTACAGCATATAAAACTGTAATAGCAATATGTTTTAAATGTAAAAAAGTTATATAGGACATTAATATTTAAGAAACACATGCATTTCAACTTGAACATATGGGATGTACAAAATGCTAAAGGTATCTGTAACCTTCTGTATAGAATGTTGTCCCAGGTACTGTGATGTCACCATAGCAGCCATAACTCTGAGTTTCGTAATTTTCTTAAAAACTAGCTCTAGTATTATTACTGTATATATGTAAAAATTTGATGATTGAAATGGTGCATAAAAAAATGCCAGCACCAGTCCTGTTACTTACTTACTCAAAAGAACCAAATAAGTACTATAGAAAGATGGGAGTTCTTAGACATATAGAGGTGTGAGATATGTTGCAGTGAAGTAGATAACACTTTGTATTAGGGTTGTTGTGAAAAGTGGTCATTTTTCAGACGTTTTCCACATTAATAGCTTCAGGAATTATTCTTGAGATACAGACACGATATGGCCTGAATGTGTACAATTTTATAAGCTATCCTCCTCAACAGAACATCAAACAGAACATTTGGTACTGGTGTACTACATGTATTTGTGATATGCTCTGTAAATATTCATTACACTTAGTATTCATATAATAATGTATTATATACGCTATACTTCAGAGATGTAAAAATGTCCATAATTAACAAGTTATGGAATCTCAAAACTATTTTATATTGAAGATGCAGCAGTTATTATCATGGAATTGTTCCCAAGAAAGCATTGATACATTTTTACAATGAGCACATTTGAAAATATATTAATGCTATTTCTGGAACTACATATTTATGGATGTTTTGGCCCAAATTGTATATGTTTCAAGTGAACCAGAGATGTTATACAGAAAGGTAAAATTAGATATAAAGAGGGCAACTGTCCCAAACATTCAATATCATTATTGACCTTATTTGAGATCTTAAATATTTTGAATTGTCAAATTCACAGGTATTGATTGCAATTTTGTCACTCTTATACCTAAGATTCCTTAAAAAAGAGAAGCATACATTTAATAGATATTTAAGATAAAACTTCATATGTATATGTACAGTGATAAATATAGAGCTAGCAATCCCCAATCAACTTAAACTGTTAAATATACTAGAATTTGCTGAATTGCTCAATTTAACATGAGCTTTAAAAAATCTAGCACACTCTATTGAACATTTGCCATAATTTGCAAAGCGTATGTAGGAAGTGTATAATGGTAGCAAATCCTTTATGATATAGTACAATAGTATGTGTTTGAAAATTTAGATTTATGATAAAGTCAGTTGTGTTACTCAAGTGCTGTTATTAATACATAATATATAAAAGCGGTCACATTTCAATTGTTATTAACTTATTAGCTTATAGCTATCCGCATTGACCACTGAATTGTGACTAAAACTGATATGCTCCTGGGAGCACTTTCTGCTCCATTTTTATTTTTTAATATTAAATGACCAAAAAATACAATTAAAAATATTAATTCACAAATATGTTGATTACACTGATTTGATGTGCCAAAATATTTGAGAAATTACATAAAAGGCATGTGTCAAAATGTTCCAATTTTAATTAAAGGCTTCATGTGAGAGGCCATATTTTAATTAAGGCACATGTGATATATATTTGAAATGCAATAAACACAATATCATGAATCACCTTATGGGAATTCATGTGCCTACTGATTCATACAAATGAATCACACAAGCATATATAGTACCCCACACAAGTTTTTGATAATATCCCTGACCTGTGATTTGAACAGCCTACCCTGTGCTATTTGTTATTAAAATTAGCACTTGTTAACTAGAGATGATTTCCAACATTTGAAATTTTTTATTGAGCCATATGTTTAAAAATGGTTAAATATAGTAATTTTAAAATGCTACACAGTGGTACACAGTGATGTATGGAAAATTTTCTAATTTTTAACATGGGAAATCCTCAGTTCAGCAAATCCACTCTCATTTATTTATGGCCCAATTTGTATGTATAACATTTTCTGTCTGACTTTTCTCATTGATTTTCTTACCATAAATTGTGTCTAAAAAAGCTGTTTATATCTAATCTACCAGTTTATACGACTGATATTGGTAGATTTTATTATTGATAATGTAGTGAATACATCACTTGACTCAGAATTTAACTCAGCATTTCATAGAAATTCTCTGAAAGTGTCTCAGCCAATGTATTTTTTCAATGGTTTATCCGAATTTGTACCATCGGACTATCTTCTTGATCTATAGGAAATGCTGAGTTCATATTGGAGTTTATTGCGTCATGTCCAAACTGATACAATCACTTCTTGCAAACACCTTATCAACACAAAATCACCGTGCATAGGCATACTGGACTTGAACTTCTTTGTATTTGTAGTCTTTAATCCTCTTAGCAAGGCAGCATGCAAACACTATGCCAAATATCTGGAGAAAAAGATCAAATTAAAGTTTTTTTAATGATATTCCAGGTAGACACTCATTAAATGGGCAATGTCTGCAGACAAGACTTTACAGACAAGATTAAGAACGAAAAATGCAAAATGTTCAATTTTACATTTACTGAGAATGCCCCAAAACTGATCAGGTCAAGATTTTTATACAAAGAGTCATCACTGAGGTGGGGACATAAAAAGTATTTTGTTTTTTTTAATGTAAGTTTTGTTAAAGATATTGGCGCTCACTAGTCTGCTCTTACAGCTGGACAAATTTCAAGTTGAGTGGATAAGTAATTTTCCTGGAATCTTGAGCACAAGTTCAGTTGTGGCCTGGCCCACCCAGCCAGTTCCTAATTGCAGATTAATATTTCTTACTTGTAAGAAGCATATCCCAATGCCCACTCCTCCTAAGATTATAAGATGTTCTTTAACATAGTTGGAAAGTGCCGTTAAACAACCCTGAAATACAAATACATGTATATTTAGTAGGTCCTTTACCTTTACTCATTTTTCAAAAATATATCAAATTGCCAAAGTATGTCAAATATAAACTATATGATGGATGAGTACAGCTCATATTCATTTAATACAATAGAATAATTCCCTATCATATGTGACTTACATTGTAATTGATATTGGAAGGGTGATCGCTCACTGCACAACCTTCTGATTCAGTCTTGCAGCAGGAATCAGGTGCTTTATTAATAGACTGTGTTGTATTTTTCTCTTTAGCCTCCTTTAACCAGCGACTATATCGCCAATCCTCAAATGACACTGCCCCACAACATGTAAACTGAAATGAAAACATAATCCCTCAATCCATTCTTACAGCATAGCAGTTCTTAAAATACCCACGGTCCTGAGCTCTGACAGTTTGGAACCTTCAGAGGAATGTACGAGGGGTGATCAATAAGTAATGGACGCTTTTTTTACACAGATACTTTTTATAGACCAATCCCTTTGATTTTCCTACCAGTGATACGTCATTCAATTATCTATCAATTCTGAAGATTTGAAGACAAAATATATAATATATGTTGATATATCCTTATTTCCGTGAAGGAGGTACAGGTACCCCGGGACCGACATTTACGTCACATATTCAGTTTTTAGCCAGTTTGGCAAATTTCAGTTAGATTTGAACTTTTTATATGCAACAAGTGTTGTGTTGTTTGAAATTTTTTGCTGACTGGTAACACATAAACAGAAAGTATTGTGATGCCAGAGTGTTGTATGGAAAGGGGTTTGCAGGTCAATTTGAGAAAGCATTGTGGAAGAAAGGGGTGGTGAGAGAAAGGAACACCCTACTCCATATGGACAATGCACCTGCCCACAGATCTCAAAATGTTCAGAAAACAATATCTCTGGACATCAAAATTGAGCCCTTGGCCAATGCACCATATTGTCCTGATCTGCACACATGTGACTTATTTATTTATATACTACTTAATTCTATAGAGAAAGGATGCAAGTTTATTGCCATTGATGAAATAAAATAATCCATGCAACTGCATCTTCTTGCTACCATGTCAGAGAATGGATTCAGCCTTGTCTCACAATCTTGAGTTTAGAGGATGAGGAATTGTGTACATGTAGCACTTGATATGTAGAGGGCCCTGTAGAATGAATGTGCCATGAATATACCACAAAGTGATGATAAAATATTCAAAATCAACTATGGCATAACAAAATGGGTAATTCATGACCATAATGGTTTGTTTTGTTCAGTCTGCATTCAACTATATTGCATGTTAAACAAGCTAAAATAGCTTCAGAATCTTTGACGTAAATGTCGGTCCCGGGGTACCTACACATCCTTCACGGAAATAAAGATATATCAAAATATATTACATGTTTTGTTTTCAAATCTTCAGAGTTGATAGATAATTGAATGATGTATCACTGGTAAGAAAATCGAAGGGATTGGTCTATAAAAAGCATCTGTGTAAAAAAGCGTCCATTACTTATTGATCACCCCTCGTATATGGTAATTTTGATTGCAAAAGATTTTTTTAAAAAGGCATGTCATCTTTTTTTTAAAAACAATAGTAGTTTTTGAAAAAATGGTTGATTTTGTGGTAAATTTTTAAATAAATGGTAGTTTTTGTGGTAGATTATGAAAAACGGTAGGTTCTGTGGGAGTGTTTACAGGAATGAAGGACCCACGGTCCTGTGCTCACAAGGTTTGTATACCCTGACTTTCAAACAAAAATATTGATTTGGATTTGAAGTCTCGAACTTTGAGAAACTTAGATAGCACAGTTGTGTGACCTAGTTTGATCACCTTTGACCTTGAAAATATTACTTATTCAGAGCTCAGTAAGGTCTTTTGTGATTAAGCTGATCAAAATTTACATTCAAAAATCAATTTGAAAAATCAACTTTTTTGACCTTTCGAAGGTCACTGAAGGTCAAGTAAAGGTCAAATCCTAAAACTAATGTCAGATTTGAACTCCTGGCAACTTGTAGATGATTTTCAAAAAATATTTGGTCAAATTGAAGCAAGTTGAAAAATAACTTATTTTTACTGTTTTTTGACATCAAATATCTCAAAAACAGTAAAAATTTGATGCTGACTTATATTGAGCAATATGTAGGGAATGCTTAAATCTAGTAATGATGTAATTCATTGCAAGAAATAATCAAGTATAAGGCAAACTTTGAGAGACTTGTCAATCACAAAACCTGCGATTTACTTTATATGAGTACATGAGGAAGTTTCCTGAAAATGACCCAAGTCCTACTTTTTGTCAAATTTTATAGAGTAAACACTAAAAACTGTAATTCCAAGAGCTTTGAAATCTTCAGAGGACAGCAACTACTACAAGTTATTTGAAAGTTCTACTTCAACAAAGTGTCTAGTATTTACGGAAAATTTGACTTTTTGACGTCAAAATCAGCAATTTCTCGGAAACCGAGCGAACTTGGGAAATGGCGAAGATAGGTCAAATAGGCATTATGGATATGCATAAAATGAATGTGGATATGACTCAATCCGAATAGCAGTTTTAATTTGTGCGGCCAATGTTGACGGACGGACGCCTGGTCGATCCCATAGGCTCACTGTGTGAGCCAAAAACGGAACAAGAGTTTTGTTATTTTTTAAGGAAATAGAAACAGGAGGTTGGCAGGTCTGTATTCTCTTTTCATACACACTCACTTCTCTTTGCAGTTTATCAATGGCTGCTGTTTTATCTGCATCAAAGTGATACCAGTTTATCATAGTGTTGTTCAAGTTTCTTTCTAGTTCTCCCTGAATCTAAAATATGAATCCATGGCAATATATATATATATTAAGTTTATCAGCACACTTAATTTTATAAATAAACATCAATATAATGGTTCATTGTATATGGTGCTTTGATAATCAAGTGAATATATCATGATATACTCAGGAAAGTATAAAATACCTCATTGTTAACATTTTTATCATTATTGTGCATTTTTATGGTGGAAATATTGCCTATGTTCCTACTATCACTTGGTGGGATAGGATAATCAAGGCAAAGCATGGTTTCAGCTACAATCATGCAGTGAGGCAAATGGAAAATGAGTGACATACAGTATACAGTAAAATATTTACTTACAGAGGTGTTATACATATATGCCAACACCCCAGCTACTGCCTCCATCAGGAAAACCAGGAACAACAGAGTGGCATACTGAAAGAATTATATCAAACTTTCACTTCTCCATTTTTTAACGCAACACATAATTTTGTCTCTAAATGGTGTTCAAGAATTTCCAACTACTTTTTAACAGTCAGTTGACCAGGAATAATGTCCTATTATACTAAATCAAACTTCAGATGCAACATTATGTTTTCCCAAAAATAAAGAAAAATGCAGTAGAAATACAAAACCTATAAGCATTCCAAGGGTTCACATTTTTTGGACCAGCCTTTAATTTGCCAAATGATAACCACTAAGTACACGGTCTCCGATACTACCCAACGTAAATCGTTCCGGACTTGTTTTTCATAACCATTTGGACTTGATTTATGGAAAAGAGTAGAGGTAGGTTTGTAAATTTGGTTATGGAATTGCTTTCACTTGACTTTATGTAAATATAATACAATTAGATAACTTACCATACTATATACCCTATCTTCAGGCACCCGCAAATGCCTTTTTTGTATTTCAGGATGCGAGCGATTCTGCCAGTGCTTTTACCTATTTTGCCTTATAATCACCAGCCTGCCTTGTATCCAATGAATACACCGATTCATAATGAAAGTAGCCACATTGTGAACGAAAATCATGATTTAAAATGGTTTAGATGAGTAGCAATTGCCGAAAGAATACTTTTTAGATTTAACCATTTGGACGTGACCTAAATATTCAAGTTAATGATGTTGACTTGTTATTGGAACGTTTCTGACTTGTGTTATTGAAACGTTTCTGACTTGTAAAACACAATGAAACATTTTTAAGTGTGGAACAGCTCCATAAACTTTATAGATTTCCAACAAATCATCAGAGTGGATGAGGACAGTGGAAGAAGTTGTCTGAGTGATACTATCTAAATTATCATCATTAATTAAACGTATTAAGAGATACTTGTCAAGGTTGAATTAGGGAATCATTACAGATACGTGTTCTTTACTTGATACTTTCAAGGGGCAAGAATGCATGTAGAGAGAAAAGTTGAATTTTTACTTTTTCTTGTGTTTTGCCTCTTCGCTATTTTAAAGACTTCACTCGTCGCTATTTTAAATTTGCCTATGAAAAATGTGAGCATAAGTTTGCCTCAAATAAGACTTTAAAACGCCCTTATTGGCTTTAAACTGACTTCCATGCTTATATTAATGCTGAGCAAGAAGTTTAGTGAAAGTTGAGAAGAAATAATCAGTTTTAATCGTTATTTACTGTTAAAATCTACTGGTTTGCCCCTAGATTATTAACAATTTGATTCATTATTATTAGTTATAATTTCATAATTTGCCTCACAGCATGCAGGTTTTTGCCTCGGATTCTTCTTTAGACTTTCCCTTTAACTTCCAATGCACTAAACACGTACAAAAAAGCTCAGCGTCACCTGTTTTAAATGGCCTAAACTATATAGATTTTGACTCGGGTTCTCGTGTTTTGACTCTTTTAAATACGAGAGGGTGTCGCCTAAGACAGGATTTGACAGGAACTTACAATAATAATTTTAGTCCGAAATGTATTTTGAAAAGAATATGCAATAACATCATCGATCGCCGAAATACGATCTATGCCCACACATACATGGATTCCATCATCTTTTTCATTTGGCACATGGCCTTGAACAGTACTAACGTTATTAGCTATAGCGAGTTTAATTACATCATATGGCTTCGAGCCTAATTTATCACACATCCGGAATCCATAATTCTGTGTTTTGTAACGCCATATGCCTTTATCACGAAAAGGGACGTCAAGCCTGAATAAGTCGGAGGGATGGTCCCTCTTGAAGTGTTCAAAGAATATATTTTTATCTGCACTTTTAAAAGTGCATTCGTGGCACTTGTTTCTGGGAACTGAAATTACAAAATGTGTGAATATTTGGTACAAAATTTCCTCTAAAACATAATCATACTAAGTGCAATTTTTCCAGAAGCATAGACAATTCATCAAGTAACGGAACGTATAAATACCATTACAAGACAATTTCCAATCATTATTTTTATCACGTGGTGTACAATTCGCAGTCGTTCACCTAGTGATTATAAGACAAGTCCGTGTCAGAATCAGGACCATTCGCCGTCGTTAACTCAACTTTTAACATTACTGTAATTTATGAAAATTTGAAGGTACAGATACTTAAAATATTAACACGATCTTTAATGTAGTGAATATTGTTCCACGTTATAAAATGATTTTTTGGTTTAAACATAGTTAAATAACACTAATGCACATTTAGAGCATATTTCTGGCATTTTTGTTATTTAATGCCGATAAATATGTACTATGATGGCACGATCGCCAAAATAGATATGTGGGTATGAAAAAGAATGTTTTAGGTAGAAGTTGGTATATGTATTTTTCTAAACGATTGAATTATATTACCTTTTTGAGCCATTCTGATGAATGTCTCATCTCATTCTCCTACGAAATGAGTCCAAATGGTTATGAAAAACAAGTCCGGAACAATTTACATTGGGTAGTATCAGAGACCGTGAAGTACATTCAAGTTAAGTTTTGAACAATTTATTTTATAATCTTTTTAAAAACAAGAGCAAAATAGGCATACAAGATAACTAATGAGGTCTAGATTTACATCAAAAATGAATGATGTTACCTCAAGGGTCAAGATGACAATCCCAAGTAACAGCTGTAAAATGAACTCAATCAAGATAGCTGCCTTGAAATTCAATGAATAATATCTCAAATTCAAAATGTAATGAGCCCTACATACCCAAATTATATTGGCACATAAATTGAAAATTGGCACTAGTCTGTTCTTGCATAAAAATGTAAGCAAATAACTTTTTCGTTTTAGGCTGATATAAAAAAAACAGTCTAAAACATAAATTACATAGAATATGAACAACTTTTAACAATTGAGCCATTTTGATTAATGAGCCATACTGATCGAGGCCAATTATGGAAGTTGATTTCAGTGATTGTCTCTCAAACAGCTAACTTACATATTCAGTCACCTTCAATCCAGAAGATTATTAAGTGACTGACTCAAATGCGAATCATGATAATTTGAATGTTCTATGAAAAGCTCTTCAATATGATTGTACTTACCACCATGAGACCTACACGGTTCTCTTTGAATGCTGCAAAACATCCCAATAAGGCAATGACAACAACGATAGCACCAACTGCTATGAGGATGTAGGTGGTGACAGAGAAGAGGCTTGTACTGAGAAGGCTCACATATGAACTCTTGGAGAGCAGGGTCCACACCCCTACACCTAACACACCTAGCCCAGATAGCTGAAAATACAGGCATATGTATATTTTCAAAAGATTTTCAGAAGTTTATATTATTATTCTTTTGATTTATTTGTGAATGAATTTATATGCCTTTTCAATTTGGAACTTCTTAAAGAATAACACTGATCAGACAGTGCATATATCAAAAATTAAATGCACTACAAAATCATTTTCCTGCATATATCAATAAACTAACACACTGAAATGCTCTAATTGGCCGAGACACACTTGGCATGTTTCAATGATTGTTTCAGAACCCATAGAAATCTACTGTAAATTTGCAAATATAAAATTACAAGAAAAAGTAGTATTTGAGTTATCAAATTTTTTTTTTATGAAAAATGGTGGCCATTTTGAAATTCAGCTGCCATCTTGAGCAGAGCTCCTTTATCTCTAGGCATCAGCATATAAAATTTGAACCAAATCCATCAAATAGTATTTGAATTAGGCCATAAGAAGTAGATTCTTTGTTTTGCGTCCCCCTTGCTTGCACGATTTTGAGTAAATCAGAAAAAAACAAACACATCCAAATAGCAATCACAAGGGTCTGAAAGTAACATCGTATTTCATTCAGTCTGAATCAGAAATAACTGACAGTTAGATGTTGGTCAAATACAGTTATCACCCGGACAGACGAACGAACAAACAAATTGATGGCTTTCCTTTATCCCCCACGAACAAGATAAAAATACCTTCTATATGAATGTTAAAAGTTGAAGAGATCTCTTATTTATTGCAAAGGAGCCCATAGATTATCGCAAACAATATCAGACAATCCTAACTTGAATTATGAATATTTCCTGATCATCGACATTTGTATCTTTTAGACCCATTCATTATCTTCAAGAAAAGTATATAAAATGATAATTTAAGTAAGCAGACTAAGTGATATTAAAGGTGTAATGGACCAATCAACATACTTTTTCAAAAATGTTGACCTAAATTTTCACCATAAATGCAATCTTTTATTATATTGTTGAATGCATAATTAGACTGTGCTTTGAGATATGTTCTATTTCCTAAAAGGAAAAGGGGTTTACGAAAAACACCGACCGCCGACCACAAAAATCATTTCATAATCATTAGCTAATAATTATTGAATCCTTCAGGATTTAATCAGAAAACCCGAAGAATTTAAAAGCAACGTCTGATTAGTTTCTGAATAATTCACTGAATTGTTTCTGAATGATTAATAATCTGAATAGTTACTGAATAATTAAAGATTTGTTTCTGAATGATTAACTTGGAATTTTTTATTCCGAATTGTTACTGAGTGATTAACGATTTGTTTCTGAATGATTACCTAAAAGTCCATGATTTAGAATGAGAAACCCCACATTGGCAGACATTAAAATTTGGTTAAGATGTGAGAGAATTACTTGTCTAATAAAAGTGAGCATAAACAACCTGAAGGGTAGCTAGACTATCTTGAAACTTGATCAACATAATCATAAAGGTATGTAGAACATGTTTAGATTGAAACTTATTCATATTTATCTCTACTATTCTAATGAATTTGAATTCAAGATATTTTTTTTGAATTTGATCAATTTTGGGTTGTTCCCCATACATGATTAGGCACAAACACTCATTTTAGCCCTAGGTTTCTGAGCAGATAAATGATTATCTGAATGATTATCTCATTTGCATGTCAAATTGCTATACTATTTGTTACCTATTTGTTTTATAATCATTAGCTAATGATTACCCTGAATATGTATGCTATTATTTTGACCTGGGCACCGACCAGTCACTCTCCACAGTTGGGTACATGTGGTCGGTGGTCGGTGGTCGGCTGACAGTCTTTTACATAAAGATGAAAAATTGCAAAATTAGAAGTAAAACTAAAACTGGGAATCCAATGACTATAGTACCTTTACTAGGTCGTGATTTAAAAACGTATAATTAATCATTTCAAATCACGATGAAAACGTAACATCGTCGTGGTGTGTAATGTCATATTTTTAAGTGATGTTTCAGTTGTTAGAAGACCAATTTCATCCTGGTTAGTCACTTTGGAAAAAAACGCACGTAACATTGCATTAAGTTCATTCATATGAAACGCAATAACAAAAACACACAAACATCGTCGATGTTGACGTCGTAACATTATGTTTGATTTCTCAGTTGTTAAACGTCAACTGGTAAAAACTACATTTGATATGACAAAAAAAGCTTTCTAATGGTGTACTGAAATGGTAAGTCACTTTTAATCCTGATAAGAGAACACATGTAACATTATATCGTGTTCAGTATACAGTAGGCTATGACGATAACAAATCATTGTTTCGAAATTGTTAAATTTCCATAAAAAATTAGGATAGATTCCCGTAGAAACGATAGGTTGGTTAATGATAGGTTAGGACCTAAGGCAGGACAATTAATCGAGAGGAGACGGTCATACCCAATTTGTTTGCTTGCCATTCGTTGCAAGGTTCAAAATCGGTAAAAAACATTGCCTAGTCCAACGATTGACATTCAAAATCAAATTATTAATATTTTAAGGCTACAAATATGTTCGGTCTTTTACATGATATGGTCAGTCTTTTACACATTTTCTTCAAACCCTGTTTTGAGGCTACCAGTGGAAAACACTGACCGGTCGGTGGTCGGTGGGGTCGGTCTTTTTCGTAAACCCAAGGAAAAGTGGATTCCTCCAGATACTAAATTTGGATGACCAAAATAAACTGAAATAAATTAATAGCAAGCATTTTTCAATGGGGAAAAAACATGGGGAACACTAATCTTAGAGGAATTCATTTTTCTTTGAAGAACTATTTGATACATTAAAATAAAGAATACAAGAACACAAATGTGTACAAAATGTCCCAACCTATGGGTGATCCCATCAAATGGTTATCCTAATGAAGGACCCACGGTCCTGTGCTCACACAGTTTGGAACCTTCAGAGGAATTTATATCCTGACTTCAAACAAAAATATTGATTTGGATTTGTAGTCTCGAACTTTGAGAAACTTAGATAGCATAGTTGTGTGACCTAGTTTGATGACCTTTGACCTTGAAAATTTTACTTATTCAGAGCTCAGTAAGGTATTTTGTGATTAAGCTGACCAAAATTTACATCCAAAACTCAATTTAAAAAATCAACTTTTTGACCTTTCGGAGGTCACTGAAGGTCAAGTTAAGGTGAAATCCTAAAACTAATGTCAGATTTGAACTCCTGGCAACTTACAGATGATTTTCAAAAAAATTTGGTCAAATTGAAGCAAGTTGAAAAATAACTTATTTTTACTGTTTTTTGACGTCAAATATCTCAACAAGAACACAAATGTGTACAATATGTCCCCACCTATGGGTGATCCTGTCAAATGGTTATCCTAAAAATGAGTAGACAAGACTTTACCAACACAATTTGAGGACGGAGATTCCAAAATGGCCACCTTAAAATTTACCAAGAATGCCAAAAAATTAGTCAGTTCTAGATTTTCATACTAAGAACCACCCCTGAAAATTTGAAATTGATCCGTCACACAGTTAACCAGAAAACATGTACTAAGAACCTCCCCTGAAAATTTGAAATTGATCCGTCATACAGTTAACCAGAAAACATGTAAACAAGACTTTACAGACAAGATTTGAGGACAGAAAATCCAAAATGGCTGCCTTGACATTTATCCAGAATGCCAAAAACTAATCTGTTCTAGATTTTCATACTAAGAATCATCCCTGAAAATTTGAAATTGATCTACCAAACAGTTCACCTGGAAATGTGTAGACAAGACTTTACAGACGAGATTTTAGGACAGAAAATCCAAAACGGCTGCCTTGACATTTACCCAGAATGCCCAAAAACTAATCAGTTCTAGATTTTCATACTAAGAATCATCCCTGAAATTTTGAAATTGATCTACCAAACGGTTCACCTAAAAACGCATAGACAAGACTTTACGGGCAAGATTTAAGACGGAAAATCCAAAATGGCTACCTTGACATTTATCCAGAATGCCGTAAAAATAATCAGATCTAGATTTTCATACTGAGAATCATCCCTGAAAATTTGAAATTGATCTACCAAACGGTTCACCTGAAAATGCGTAGACAAGACTTTACAGACAAGGTTTTAGGACGGAAAATCCAAAATGGCTGCCTTGACATTTACCCAGAATGCCCAAAAACTAATCAGATCTAGATTCTCATACTAAGAATCATCCCTGAAAATTTGAAATTGATCTACCAAACGGTTCACCTGAAAACGCGTAGACAAGATTTTAGGACGGAAAAATCCAAAATGGCCGACAATAAAAAAGTGATTATGAGTTTTTGCTGAAATGTTTTTACAAAATTATCACATATAACTACTGTTAACAATAACATAAGCTTTTACAACAAAGTACACCTGAAATTATATATAAAGCTACTAAAAAGTTAAAGTATGAAAACTGAAAAACACCATTCAATATGATACAAAGTATTATCGTGCGCTAACTTTTCTTAAAACATTCAAAATGGCTGACATGACTGAGCTAACAGGTCCAAAACCTAATCAGATCTAGAATGAAGTGAGCTGAACAAGATGTTAACGTTTTAAAAGCAACTGTGAAGCCGTTTTTCTTAAAGTTTGCAGACAAGGATTTTAGCATTTGACTTCAAAATGGCCGACAGGAAGTAGGTATCGAGTAAATTTTTTTTAATCCACATCTGTATGCACTCATAAGTTATCCCTGAAAATTTGAAGGTGATATCTGTAGCGGTTTTGGAGAAAACTGCCGGACGTACGGACGGACAGACAGACGGACAGACAGACAGACGGACAGACGGACAGACGGACGCGCCTAGGCCGACAATATGGCCCCACACTATGTGGTGGGGACATAATAAAAACGGTAAAAATTTGATGCTGACATATATTCAGAAATATGTAGGGAATGCTTAAACCTATTAATGATATAATTTATTGCAGGAAATGATCAAGTATAAGGCAAACTTTAAGAATCTTGTCAATCACAAAACCTGCCATTGACTTTATACATGAGAAAGTTTCCTGAAAATGTCCTACTTTTTTCAAATTTTATAGAGTAAACACCAAAAACCATAATTCCAAGAGCTTTGAAATCTTCAGAGGACATAAGTTGCATATACACCAACTACTACAAGTTATTTGAAAGTTCTACTTCAACAAAGTGTCTAGTATTTACAGAAAATTTGACTTTTTGACGTCAAAATCCGCAATTTCTCGGAAACCGGGCAAACTTGGGAAATGGCGATGATAGTTCAAATAGGCATTATGGATATGCATAAAATGAATGTGGATATGACTCAATCCGAATAGCAGTTTTAATTTGTGCGGCCAATGTTGACGGACGGACCAACGGACGGACGGACGGACGGACGCCTGGTCAATCCCATAGGGTCACTGTGTCTCTTTCAGAAAGAGAAAAGTGAATGATGGCTAAAATAGCAGATAATAAAACAAACAGTTAACCAGAAAACATGTAAACAAGACTTTACAGACAAGATTTTAGGATGGAAAATCCAAAATGGCTGCCTTGACATTTATCCAGAATGCCAAAAAACTAATCTGTTCTAGATTTTCATACTAAGAATCATCCCTGAAAATTTGAAATTGATCTACCAAATGGTTCACCTGGAAATGCGTAGACAAGATTTACAGAAAATCCAAAATGGCTGCCTTGACATTACCCAGAATGCCCAAAAACTAATCAGATCTAGATTTTCATACGAAGTATCATCCCTGAAAATTTGTAATTGATCTACCATATGGTTCACCTGGAAATACGTAGACAAGACTTTACAGACAAGATTTTAGGACGGAAAATCCAAATGGCTGCCTTGACATTTACCCAGAATGCCCAAAAACTAATCAGATCTAGATTTTCATACCAAGAATCATCTCTGAAAATTTGAAATTGATCTGCCAAACGGTTCACCTGAAAACGCGTAGACAAGACTTTACAGACAAGATTTTAGGATGGAAAATCCAAAATGCCCAACAATAAAAAAAGTGATGATGAGTTTTTGCTGATTTCTTTTTACAAAATTATAACATATAACTACTGTTGATAATATCATAGGCTTTTACAACAAAGTACATCCGAAATTATTTATAAAGCTACTAAATAGTTAAAGTATGAAAACTCAAAAACACCATGCAATATGATACAAAGTATTATCGCGCGCAAACTTTTCTTAAAACATTCAAAATGGCTGACATGACTGAGCTAACAGGTCCAAAACCTGATCAGATGTAGAATGAAGTGAGCTGAACAAGATTTTAAAGTTTTAAAAGCAACTGTGAAGCTGTTTTTCTTAAAGTTTGCAGACAAGGATTTAAGCATTTGACTTCAAAATGGCCGACAGCAAGTAGGTATCGAGTTAATTTTTTTTCATCCACATCTGTATGCACTCATAAGTTATCTCTGAAAATTTGAAGGTGATATCAGTAACGGTTTTGGAGAAAACTGCCGGAAGTACAGACAGACAGACGGACGTGCCTAGGCCGACAATATGGCCCCACACTATTTGGTGGGGACATAATAATAGTAATGCATTAAACATTGTAAATAAAGGACCCATGGTCCTGTGCTAACACAGTTTGGAACCTGATTTGGTTTTGTAGTCTCGAAATTTAAGAAACTTAGATAGCAAAGTTTTGTGACCTAGCTTGATACTTATTCAAAGCTCAGTAAGGTCCTTTGTGATTAAGCTGACCAAAATTTACATCCAAAAAGTTGGAGAAAGTTTCCTGAAAATGAAATTAGTCCTACTTTTTGTTAAATTTTATAGAGTAAGCACCACAAACTATAATTCTAAGAGCTTTGAAATCTTCAGAGGCATATACAGCAACTACTACAAGTTATTTGAAAGTTCTACTTCAACAAAGTGTCTAGTACTTACAGAAAATTTGACTTTTTTGACGTCAAAATCAGCAATTTCTCGGAAACTGGGAGAACTTGGGAAATGGCGATGATAGGTCAAATAGGCAGTATGGATATGCATAAAATGAATGTGGATATGACTCAATCCGAATAGCAGTTTTAATTTGTGCGGCCAATGTTGACGGAAGGAGGGACCAACGGACAGACGGACCAACGAACGGACGCCTGGTCGATCCCATAGGGTCACTGTGTCTCTTTCAGAAAGAGAAAAGTGAATGATGGCTAAAATAGCAGATAATAAAAATGGACTTCTGTATTAAAGAGGAACAAAAGTAATTCAAAACAGGAATCTTATTGTTTTAAAACATGCTTCTATTGTTGATTGACTGAGAGACAAATGGACAAATCAATGTTAACTAAATAAAATAGCTAAAAATAAAAAAACGGATATATTTTTTGCAGATTTTTTGTTACAAAATTATTTCATACAACTACTCTTTACAGTGACATGGCTTTTTACAATGCAGGACACCTGAAATTATTTATTAATCTACCAAATGGTCCAAAAGTGAATAGACTAGATGCGAATAGAAATAATCTTGATTTACGTCATTGAATATTCAAAATTCAGTTAAAGTGATGTCATATTTGAAATCTACATGTAAAAGTACATCTAGAAAAATGGTTTCGAAAATTGTTTATCAACTTTGAACATTTAATTTTTTGGTAAAATGTGACTTCTAGTTCGGGTTGATTCCTCATAGGCCCCATGTTACAAAATCACAAAAAGTGAAATATCTTTTTTTTTGTATGGGACAGATAACATTTTCTTTTACTGGACATTTTTAATTTGCATAACTATTAGATACATAAAGGTTATATAAAAATTGAACCACTAAAACAGATGTTATTAATGTTAAAGGGAACTTTCTACTATACCCGCCATGTTATCTGACCCGAACGAGCCACCTAGTGGCGAAACTGGTAACTACCTACTCGCATCTGCAAAAATAACTTAAAATGGGAACCTTATCAACAGCATCCTCCTTAGCAGGTATCTAGAATCCGTACCTCCTTCTTCCCCCTGCTATAACCAATTTGGAAGCGCCCGATTAAACTGAATCACGTGATCTAATTATGCGCAATGACTTATACATGATTTCTGTCGCAGTGTTGCGACAGCCAATCAGATTGCGAGTTCTGAATCGGGGAAATGCTAACTGCTTATCGCAGGGGGTAAAAAGAAAGAATATATTCTGGATTTTGAAGCCCTGTGATCGGGGGATGATCAACAGAGGTTTTAAAACAAATGGTCTAAAAGTGGATTTCGCAAGACAGATGGACAAATCAATGTTAACTATAAAATGGCTTTTGAAATAAGGTGAATTTATCAGTAGAAAAAGCAAAGAAATTAATTTTTTAAGTGCGTCATTTTTTTACAAGAGTAAACTTCCCGGGAGTTTAAAGATTGTATGGAAAGCCCCGCCTACTCGATCAGCAGGATTGGCACAGAAAATCAGAGCAACTAAACACAAACAGGTTTTTAGATGCGATGTATATCAGAATGGAGTGATATGGCTTTTTTTCAATGCAGGACACCTGAAATTATTTATAAAGCTGCCAAATGGTCCGAAAGTGAATTTTGCGAGACAAAAATAGCGGCCATTTTGAAAATAGCTAAGCTTTTGAACCAGGAGTCATAGGGGGGTTTTCTATATTGATCTTCGAACAAAAATATCTTAACACGGGAATCCTTCAGACAGAGGTTTTAAAACGGGCCAATTGTTGACAGACAGACAGACAGACGGATGGACAAGTGAGTGATTGCAATAGCAGTGAATTGAGTCTATGTTGTAAATCTTCAATAAAATCTTATTAACAAACATTAAAACAATATTAGTTATTAACATAAGGCACAGACGTGAACAATATCGTACCTAAAACACAGCATTGTGGTCTTGTTGACCAAGAAAGCAAGATGGCCGCAGAAAAGTTAATCAGCTCTAGAACTTATCACTGTGTAACATATGTAAAAATTTGAACGGTTTGGCTGGAAACCTGTAGACAAGTTTTGAAAGTGAAGATTTTAGGACAGAAAATCCAAAATGGCCACCTTAAAATTTACCCAGAATGCCCAAAAACCAATCAGTTCTTGACGTTGATATGTAGAAACATCCCTGAAAATTTCAGATGAATCCCTCAAATGGTTTGGCTGAAAACCTGTAGACAAGTCTTGAAAGTGAAGATTTTAGGACAGAAAATCCAAAATGGCCACCTTAAAATTTAACCAGAATGCCCTAAAACTAATCAGTTCTTGACGTTGATATGTAGAAACATCCCTGAAAATTTCAGATGAATCCCTGAAATGGTTTGGCTGGAAACCTGTAGACAAGTCTTGAAAGTGAAGATTTTAGGACGGAAAATCCAAAATGGCCACCTTAAGATTTACCCAGAATGCCCAAAAACCAATCAGTTCTTAACGTTGATATGTAGAAACATCCCTGAAAATTTCAGATGAATCCCTCAAATGGTTTGGCTGAAAATCTGTAGACAAGTCTTGAAAGTGAAGATTTTAGGACAGAAAATCCAAAATGGCCACCTTAAAATTTACCCAGAATGCCCAAAAACTAATCAGTTCTTGACGTTGATATGTAGAAACATCCCTGAAAATTTCAGATGAATCCCTGAAATGGTTTGGCTGGAAACCTGTAGACAAGTCTTGAAAGTGAAGATTTTAGGACGGAAAATCCAAAATGGCCACCTTAAGATTTACCCAGAATGCCCAAAAACTAATCAGTTCTTAACGTTGATATGTAGAAACATCCCTGAAAATTTCAGATGAATCCCTCAAATGGTTTGGCTGGAAACCTGTAGACAAGCTGAAAAGTGAGACGCCGCCCGCCGCCCGCCCGCCAAGCTGACTACAATATCGTACCTTTTGTTAGGTACGATAAAAATTATTGAACTATTTGCACAAAAGAAGCTTTGTATGTATTCAGTTGACTGACATGTTTCCAAAGTTCACATAAGATTACACGACCTGTACTGCACCATTCAAAGGTAGACTGTAAATCTAGTAAATCTAGTAAAACTAGTAAATCTAGTAAATCTAGTAAAATCTTGTAAAATCTTGTAAAAACTTGATTATTCAATGTCTAAGATATAAAGTGCAACTGTTGAAAAAGCACTGAAAATGCCTTTGTATGAACGAAATGAACATGTAAAAAAATTCTACCTTTTATTTCATTATATTTAGTTACAAAACAACTATATGTTAGGATAACAAAATGGTTATCAAATGGTACACCCATTTTATCATCATACACTACCCACCCAAGAAGGTTTGCGTGAGACCTCCCACCAAGCGGGAGGGTAAGAAATTTGCTCCTGTAGATAGAAATTTAACAGAGAATTTCATCCTGGGAATTTCTACATGTCTGGTACAGTTTCAGGGGTGAAACTGCTGAAAATATCACTAAAGAAAGATGTCGATTTCGGGAGAAGATTCCCGGGAATTTAGGATGACAGTGATTGTGAATATTGGGAGAAAGTAGATATGTTCGGGGGTTTTCTTTGTAGCTAATGAAAATAGATGTCAGCCCAATACTAATTGGTGGTTTCCTTAAATTCATAGTAGGTTAATTGGGTTAATTATTGATTGGAAAAATGATAGCCCTGGGACCCATGTTTTCAGCGTCAATGAATTGGATAATGTTAAAATATATAAAAATAACTAGTGTACATATTTTATGGTATGCATATTTAGAGATATCAACGTTTTTATGATGAAATTAGATCACCAATAGTGACAAATAAATCAATAAATTACTTGATTTATGCAGGTGTTTAATGTATAGAAGAATAGTATAACATGAAACAGATCCCTGAATCACACCATGAGTTAATAATGAAGTATGGTTGAATGAGACACTGTGTTGGTGTTCTTACTGTCTTAGCTATTAAACCATGTTGATGTCATAGTATGTAAGTTTATTATTAAACAAAATAGTATGGTCAATTGAGTCAAAGGCTTTCAAAAAATTGCTTTTAGATAATTAAATGGACACCTTCATTTGCATATATAATTTTTTCCCCAAGGTTGCCATTTGTCCAACCCAGCTAAATAACTTCATAAAACCCTTATGAGAGTGATTCCACAATAAAACATCATGTTTTTACAAATTCAAAGGTTCATGAAAATTGACTACATAGGCAAAGGAAGGAGTGCATTTATTGGGAAATACCCCTATGGTCAAAATGAATAATTGTTAGGTATAACATGAAGAATAGAATGTCATAACTCTTTGGAAAATATTAAAGTGCCCAGGCACACATAGGCTGAGATAGGGGCCATTTAGTTCAGTAAGGTTGTATCGACTTACATGGGGCTGTGCACCATTGACTTAACACGAGGATATCAGCAGATCCCAATAGAGGCCATTGGTTTCCATTGATTATCACAAAAATACCCAAAATACACTATGACCTGAATCTATTGCAAACTGAATAATTTCAAAATATGACACAAATGGTTTATCTCGTCAAATGTGCAAATATGAAGTTTGCAGGCGATTCAACTTCATACTTACAATTAAAAGTTTGTTCATTTTTTCATCATCTTTTCCCTTCAAAATGGCCATAGAAAAATGCTCCAAAAACAACTTTTACACTTATCAAAAATCATACAACTTTGTAAAACAAAAGAATATACTATTATAATTCATTATGTAGTAACATACTTGGATAAAGTGTCGGGATAAGTAGGATGAAAATGGATTTTGACAGACACAAATATACTTCCTGGTTTGGAATCTATGCCTCTACACTTCATGATTGAATTATGACCCTAATAAGTGGCCTATACATCAATACAGTGTTGAATATAGGTCAACAAGATACTAGTGTGCATATAAATGTAATAATTAAAGCAGAATACTAATTTTGAAAAATCAGATGAATTATTTTTTTCTCATGGGGAGATCCCAATGGAATATGCATATGGTCCTTTTTCTCGTGTCAACAGACATTCATCAAAATTACCTGAACTGCTTTTCTAGATGTCTCAACCTCGTAAGAAGATGAGGTTAGGATTAAGTTTGGGAAAGACAAAGAGGAAGCTATCTTTTACTATTGAAAGTGATGAGTAGTCTCATGCAAGTCTATATTCCTTTACAAGTTGACTTCTCTCATATATGGGCGCTCTTCGTAATGGGTTACAATGGGAATTTCAATTTCAAAAGTGCCCTGGGCGCTTATTATGGCGAATATGGTAGATATAATTTTTACAGTTGTGTTATCATAGCAATTTTCAAAAGTTGATGAGAAATTAATGTATAGTTGTCCATAAACTGATTTAATAAGGTCAGCAGATGGATAAGTGAAACTGAAAATATTTTAAACAATTTTAAAAAGGACTTACCAAAAATATTGTGTTAAAAATAAATAGCACATATTTGAGAAACAGTACACTACAACATCCTTCATCCTTGGCATTAATCCGCTGCTTATCGGAACGTCTTGTACTCATTTTCTTTTATTAACTTTACTGCAACATTCAGTCTGTAACATATTAAAATTTAAAAAATTGTAAAATTTCTATAATAATGAAGCTTTGTATTCCCTGGCTATTATTGGTACTTTCCATAAGCCTTCACGAGAACTTTTCCCAGTCTGATGACTCTGAAAGTGAAGAATACATGAGTAAATGTATTAATACAATAATAATTGGGAGGAGGGAAGACTTACTCCAACTATTCCATTAGACAAAGTGAGCAAATATGCAGCCATCATTGCCTGCCATGATCCCATTACAGTTTCATAGTGGATGAATTGCTCATATTGGCTATCAGTTATAGATTCTGATTCATTCACAGTGTCAATCTCGCCATCTTCATATGTTTCATCATCAACAGTTGAAATTTCATTGTTTAAAGTGAACTCACTGTTACTTGTCCATTCAAAGCCTGATTCTTCTAAGTTATTACTGCCACTTGCAGTCTCAGTTGTAGTTGCAGAATATCTGCTTTTTCTATAAAAATGAACATCATTTTCTGTAGGGTTACGACAATAATCTGAAGTTGATGCAAAATCATCCAAATAATATTTAGAAATTGTGTTATTTTCTGATGTAATTGTATATTGAGACTGGAAATGGATATCTGTACTGTCTTCTCTATTATGAAGCCTTGATATCCTTTCTGTATGTTCTCTATCATCTAAAGAATCTTCTTCCCATTGCATTTGTCCTTCAATTACATGGTCACATAAATCAAGAGGGAAAGGACCTGGTCTGGCATACTGGGCCCTTGTTCCTCCTTGTGATTTCTTTCCAACCACATCAGTTTGAAAATTATAATCCATCTGATCAGCAATTATAGGACCTGTTCTTCTGTACCCAATGGGTTCTTCTCTAGGGTTTGTTTCCAAGTCATCAGATATAAGGAGACCATTTCTACTGAGCTTACTTTGAGGTTCTCTTGGCTCATTAGTTTGTGACCATGGGAAAGGGGGGGTTTCCTTGTACCCTTTGGTTAAGTTCATTGGATTCCTTGTTACATTGTTAAGAGGATTTTTATTATCATGGCCACTTTCCTCTGCCGTGTTCCAAATATCTGCAGGTTGCCTTTCCTTTAATAATAGCTGGATTGTGTCTCCAGTCGCACCTTGTTGTTTTTCTTCTAACCCTTGAGGTTTTCTTTTACATTTCAATACCAAACTCCTCGATTGTATATTATTACTGTCATTAAAATAGATCTCAGAATAGTTCACTAGATACAATGGTTCATCCATTTCAATTAAATTACTCTACTAAACTGTTCTCACGAAGCTTACAAAGCCAAGATTATTTCACGGATGGTGAATTTTTCCTATACTCCATTAATACTGGTCTAAAATTACTTTAGATAATTAAAATAATCCCCATTGCTACTCTGACTTATCACTTTTTCAATGTTTAATTCCCTGCAGTTCAATTTAGAAGATTGGAATTGCAGCTTGGAAAACATTGATTCTGTCTATGTATCGCAAAGGAAGACTGTTTAGCAGGTTATGTCAAAATATCAGGCTACACACTAATTTAGAACATCACGGGAAAACTAAACACATTGATGTGAAATTAAGAAATTCCAAACTGATGTTTTACTTAAAATTTTCTCCTCTAGCTACTCATAAGGAGCAACAAAAATCGAGCTCTTGAGTTAATTCATTAGGGACTTTATCATCCACAAGCTTATTGCTGTTAAGAGGGTTATCGGAAGCAGCATAGATATGAGTACATATTGATTTCAATCAAAGGTAATGATTTACACAATGACGTAGTCAACATATCCATAGGGCTAAAAATGCCCCCTTTTGCCGATCATACTTCAGACACCAAGAAATGCATAATATAAACAATTGGAGATTGTTCAATTCCCCATGTTTTGACGTATAATTTCTCAATGTTGTTTAAATAAATTCATATTCATGTCAAGTTCTATGATTTTTATTCACATCATGTGTGTTATCAAAATATTACAAGAGGATAATGGAAATAACTAAAGATTTCTGCCTGTAAAAGGATATTACATACCAAATTGCAAAAGAAACTACAAACACTATCTGTATATCTCAGGGCCATAACCATGCGAGCTAGGGAAGCAGAAACTACCCCCTCCCTAGCAAGAAATTCTTTCAAAATCATGCAGTTTTTCACCATTCTAAGCACTTTTCCCACATTTTTTTAGTAGCCAAAACTGTCAAAAAGCCCCCCTCCCCCTCCTTGGCAACCCCCCTTGGTAAAAGCTGGCTACAAGCAAAAGTGTGCAAGGTTTACATTCAGTAATATATTGGGTGTTGCCAAAAAAGTAAGACACTTTTTGACAAGTAATTTCTCAGTAATCGATGAACCAAATTTACTGAAAATTTGTATAAAGTATCTAGAGTAAGTTAAAAAAATATAAAAAAGATCAACTAGATATATTTTTAAGCACATATTTTTGTACCTTCTCGATTAAAGAGCCAACCACGAAAGGGAAAATTAATTAGACGTGGCATGTAGATAAGCTATTTTGACTGATTGACAGAAGCTATCACCTGATAGCTGGCACAAAGTACAAATACTATGAAGGTCTCATTGCAGAGCTCTGGTATGGGATTTTTTGTCATGCTAATTTAATTCTGGATCTACAAAAAAGCAAAAAACAAAAGCAACATTTTTTAATATTGTTAATGTAAAAAAAGATTGAGGGATATTATATAATTGATCTCATAAAAGAAAAAATTTACAAAATAACATTTTGACAACTGGATTATGAGATAATCCCTTTCTTATTTTTTATTTTTAGATATCCATTATGTAATATCCCCCTGGACCAGATATTTGACCTCAAATTTTCATTGTTTTTCTGATTATCCTAATCCCAAGGAGACTCACTTTTCCTTTTCAGAGGTAAAGCATAACTTATAGTACATTTCAATTTAGTTGTAAAACTTATTTGACCAAAGTTACTGTGTTCCTAGGCATAAGCACATAAAATTTGAACCGAATCCACTCACCACTATATTTGAGTTCTCAAATATTATATTTTACAAAAAATGGCGGCCATTTTGAATTTCAGCTGCCATCTTAAAAATTCTTTCTCCAACAGAGCTACTTTGTCTCTAGGCATTAGCATATAAAATTTGAACCAAATCCACTCACTTATTTTTGAGTTATCAAATATTACATCACTTAAGTTACATAAACAGTATTTCAAAAAACAGTTAAGATCTGCACTTTTAACCCATACCGTTCATGTAACTTAAGTGAGGAATTAAATCTACTATTCTGTTGTCTTCTGAGCTATTTTTCTCAAACATGTACAATATCTAAATAAAACATATGAAACTGATACACGTTTGTGAGAAAAAATGTCATGAGGATTCTCCCTACAACGCTTGAAATAAGGAAAAAAGAAAACTTGTACCTTCGACGTTCTGACATTTTGTTACAGAAACGAACCATTTCAACCTTAATTTTCATACCAATCCATTTTACTTCATGCCTGTTCAATGTTCACACCAGAAATATTCTCTTGGGGAAATAAGCACAATTATAACTATAGTGGATTAATTATTATTAAAAATAGAATCATTTTTTACCATACTTTTACTTGTCAATTTATCTTTGCTCACCCAAGGCCTTGCTTCACTATGCAGTGCATGTATTTATCGACAAAAAAGCTTGCTAGATAACTAAGCAGAAACCAGATAGCCCTAAAACTAGTATCTGCACTAAATAACAACTAACAGCCAAGGCCCAATTGCCTTCTAGCAAAATACATTATACAGCATCTGGAGATACCAGCTATCTTGAATAGCAGTTCAATCTGTAATTTCAATTGATCCTTTTATAAAAAGAGGTTCTCCAAGATGCCTATTTGATTCCCATGTGGCAATTTTGGGCTTTGGGTATACTGTATAAGTGGTATTTAATCCGAACGGTCAAATTTTATCATTTTCCGAATTTTAATTTTCCTAATGACAAGAAACTTCCCATTGGATAACATTATGAAGATAATATTTCCGACATTTAATTTTCGAACCTGGCAAAAATTAGGCAATAGGCAAATTAAATGATTAGGTAAAATTATCACTTATACAGTATACCCCATGCAGACAGATCGCCTAAAATTACATTTGTATGATGCAAGACTCAACATTTACCAGGAAACTTGTCAAATGTCAAATTAAGTTTTATAAGTATGGGAATAGCATGATATTAACTCGTTTGAAAAGTGATAGCAGTGATTGAAATTACGATGTAAAGATAAAACCGCAATGAAATGTTTGTAGATTTCTTTGAAAAACCAAGAAATACATATCACATATAGAATTTTCTGAAACAGAAAAAAACATGTATAAATAGTAAGGCCTGCAGGTCCGATTCCCCCTGGTAGCAGTAACATTGGTCTTGTGTATGTCATACAATTAATATTTGAAACGCAACTATTAATCGAACTTATGATCGGACATCAGTAGTATATTACTTTATTATCTTGAAGTACACATCACACTTATGTGATCCGCCCCTGATATGTGTGTGCAAATGCCATATGGACAGACAGACACCTGAGTGTTCTAAACCACATATCTGGAGGAAAACCTGATGTGTACTTTACATAACAGCCTTGTCAGATAAATGGACATATCAGCAGAAATAATATGGCAAATTTAGGGAGTTATGCACATTTCTACATTTGGTGCATATACCTCCTCTAATTGATAAGCCTTCCATTCAATGAGTCCACAATACCTAACTCCAATTCTAATTTCATCCTACTTATCTGTTTTAAAACTAATAATATGCTTGGATTTAGTAAGCCAAATTCAGCATTCCTTGATCTGATATCATCTGATGGGAGAGATACAGCCTTCTAAGGATGATATATTAATTTCCCTATATGTTCATATGTCACACTATGTGTTTCATATTCTATCATCACTGTCAAGCACTGCCTCAAATGGTATCATCTCAACTTGTTTAATGACACCTAATTACTCAGGTGTCAGTAGGTAGTTACCAGTTTCACCACCAGGTGGCTAATTCGGGGGAAATTACATGGCAGGGTATTACAAAATTCCCTTAAACTTAAATATTCATCAGTTTTAGTAATTCACTTTTCATATTACTCTTATATCTGATAGTTATACAAATTAAACAGAAGAAAATATATTTCATTGAGTCTATGGGGAATCCCCCCGACCTAGAAGTCACATTTTCAAAGTTGATAAACTCATTTCAAAACACATTCCTTGATGTAATTTTACACATAGATTCCAAATATGACATCAGTTTGACTGAATTTTGAAGCTTCAATGATGTAAATCAAGACTATTTCTATATGCATCTAATCCATTCGGCTGAGATGAAAGATCTCCACTATGATTAAAACAATGTGATTGGCAAATACCCATGGTCCTAATGTGTGATTGAACATTCTGGCAAGTGATCTGTGTGCCAAATCAAAGGTTTTGGTTGAAGGTAATAATTCCTCAAGATGATCTGCCCCTGATATGCCTCCAAAACTACTGAAATGAAAAACTATAAATAGAATGATATACTCACACTGCAACGTTTGTGTAATCTTGCTTAATTTCTTGACTTATCCTCCTTCAAAACTGAAGTTTGTTTATCCTTTCGAATCACTCTTTGAGCTGTGTCTGAAAATAGAAACAATAAGAAAAATGAGCTGAAAGAAGGAGTAGGGTATTTTGAGTGAACATAACAGCAATCTCTCAGAGGTCTTAAAATCAGATCTGCATGAATCTGACCGGGGTCAACCCAGTTGTCCGAAACCCAGTTCTCCGAAACCCAGTTTTCCGAAACCCAGTTGTCCGAAACCCAGTTCTCCGAAAATTAGGGGATCTTATTTGAAAAATACAATTTTTTTAAGCGAATCTCGTTGGCGCAACCTCTGCGAATCACAACATAACATTGGGATAACGTTGACATCATTGCAAAATTAGGCTAAATATGCTAAGTCACGACGTTAATTGTTTAATGTTTAGCCTACGAAAGTTCATATACAGGTGATATAGATGTTCAAACAAACAAAGTTAAATTATGTTATTCTCATTGTAAAATGGCGTTTACACAACATATATAGATAGGGGTCTACAATTTTTAAACCAATTTTCTTTATGGCCCATGGGCCTTTTTTGAGAGGGAACAACAATTTTCCAATGGGTGATGAGCGTTCATAAAAGGAAAAATAGCTTTCCCAAGCCAGTGGGCATTTATTTAGTAAAGTTGACATGTACATCTTTTGAAACCAAAACTTATTCTTCATTTACGTACTCTGTTCGAGAAATAGAGATTAAATTAAAAGGATGAAGTGAGTACATGGCGAAAATGAAACTTCTTGCGAATGGGAGAACATCCATTTTGATACGAGGACAGCCTGCCTTCGTTTCCAGTTGATCCCAAGTGATTAAGTTAAGAATGTTTTGTTCTTTTACGATTTGATAAAATACAGAGACTAAGAAATTAAATACGACGAAATATTTTGACAACGTAATATGTATACTGTTTTATTCTTAAAGTACTAGTCTATATGCGTAAACTTATTTTATCTGTTTAAAATTGATTCATTTTATTTTGCCTATATAAGAGAAATTGAAGAAGATAAGATAAACTGTTCCGTAATATATATTGTGTTTTGATAACCTTTTTTTAGAATCACAATGTAAAATAAATCCCCCGTTCCTGCCATTCTGGTAACGCGTGCGATGAATGCAATTCAAAGTGAGAGAGAGAGAGATCTATGAACATCAGAATGCGTCCATGCCATTAATTTGGCCAAATACATGGCATGAAACTGGCCTAAGCTTAGTACGTCTCCCCTTTCTCTGGTAAATTATGACTATATTTTTCGGAGTAATGGGTTTCGGACAAGTGGGTTTCGGACAACTGGGTTTCGGACAACTGGGTTTCGGAGAACTGTGTTTCGGACAACTGGGGTGCACCCAATCTGACCACATGTTAAAGTAATTCCTTAATTTGAATCAGTTTTTGTGGTAATAATTTGCATAAATCTACTAATATAGTACTAAATAAGTCCATTTGAAAAGAATATTGTTAACCATACAGCATATGCAACACCTTTTGTTTCATCTAGAAGTAGACTAAAAACCATTACTAAGCGATGTACATGTATAAAGAGCAAAAACTCCACTTGCTCTAGATAAATGTGCATTAATTAAACACATAATTATGCTGATTAAGCATATCATTTTTGTATTCCATACCAGCAGAGACTCTAGGTATGTGGAATATACATGTACAGTGTATCTAAGGAGTGGGATCTCAAGAAAATACTGGCTGTATCCATCTTGGTCCTGGTTAAACACAATTTGGCTTAATTTTTTCTGAATTTTCTTGGAGCTGGAAATAAGAATCCATACAGTGTGTAAACATTCATTCTTATGTTTGGAGAAGTTTTAGCTAAATAGCTGAAGTGAAAGTGGAAAAAGTGGAAAAAAACAATTTTTTAGCTAGGATTTTAACATGTTGTACAATATCAATCATCATTTTAACTCGGCGGAATTTAAGCAGCCAAATTTTGGCCCAGATCAAAGCGAGCACCCAGCCATAAAACCCAAATTAAAATATGTTTTACACAGTAGATTTCAAATCAGTAAAAATTTGCGGGATTTCACCTAATTTTGTGGGACATTCAACTAAATTCAAAGGATTTTGCGGGATATTCAAGGGATTTGCATGATCCCACAAATAGGGCAAATTTTGATCAAATATTCGGGACAGTTGACATATCTTTTAATATTCTATAAATTAATGTCCGAGATGACTTTTTTGCAAGTAAGAATTTTTGCCTTTTTTGCAACTTTATACGCTGGTGTACGGGTAAATTATTGGAATTAGAGAGAATCAGATCTAGCGAGCAGCCTAACAAAAAATTATGTCAATTTTAGAATATTTCTGGCTTTAAATGTCTTTCCTTTTCATGTCTATTTTCTAAAAATTCCCAAAATACACGCTTTATTTCAGGAAAACTAAAATTCTTTAAATAAACCGATATAAAAAACCCTTCGCCCTACGACCTATTGAGTTCTAAGTTTAGATTCATAAATTTCCAGAAGAGGGAAAAACACTTATTGCATTCAACTACATGTAAATAATTTCTATCAAAAGTTGTAAAAACAATATAATATGATCCTAGAGAAGTGTTATGACAGTATATCAATTGGGCCTAACTATACGTTTGTTGAAGAAACTAAAACTGAACCGATCATAGAAAAGCAATTTGAATCATGGGAATGCAATACCTCCATTCATGTGCACGCGCAAAAATTCAAACACAAAAATGGAACCTCCCTCAGAATGCTACTAGTGCTCCACAACATTGGCAAAACAGCTGTATTCTTTTTGGGCACCGAAGGTTAAAGGTCGAAGGTGCAGGTTGATGTGTTTTTAGAGCATTCCCCAATATATTGCTCTAAATGATACAAGCTTTGAAAATTTGATATCATTCCTCGAAAAATATACACCTAGGTCTCCCTATAGATGTGCCTATCTAGCCTACTTTAAAACTAAATTCATACAAACATGGTCCAAATAATGAACATACTTACCTGCTTTATCAGAGAAAAAAATCCTGGAGTCTAATTTGATATCCTTCTCATATTATTTGTGATAAAACTCTTGAGAAAATACATAAAAACTGAATGGGAACAATTTATATGAAGTCACAATTGTTTTTGAAATTCTTATTGTGATTAAATCAGCTGATAATCTTTAGTATTTTGAAAAATATATACTCTGATTCAAAATTGCAGATTTCAATTTCAAAGTGTGAGCAGAAGTGTGCAGTTTCAAAGGTCAGTTTAAAGGAACATTCCTGACGGGGGCTACATGCTTTTTAATATATTTAGTTTAGTAAACCTTTATTACAATTATAAAAGATTTGGAGGTTGACATCTTCTTGTTTTGTTATATTATTAACTCAAAGATCAACTCCACATGAATATCGCCCATGCCAGGTTGTCTGCCATTGACTCTTGCGCCCCTTCCTGCGAGAGTGTAATTGAGAGATATGAGCCCCCTCTAAATATTGGGTGCGGAGGAGCTCCATAAACGTACCTCCGCACCCAATATTTAGAGGGGGCTCATATCTGAAGAACATTTCCGAATTTTTATAAAATCACACAGATACTGCCTGGCTTCCAAGATGCAAAAATAATTTGCATGGGTAGTGTATCTTGAACACCATTTTTTATGAATGCTGGGGACGCAGTATTAAAAGGATAGTCTCAAAATATATAGGTCTGGGAAATGTTTAAGGCATACTGCGTCGCTATAAAATGAATTGCACTACTATTTTCACAATTTTATTGATATTTGGTGTCAAGTACACATATCTTGGTATATTTGAAGTCCCAAAACGGCTTAGTTTCAGAAATATCCCAAATTTAAATTCAAAAATGACCGTTAGCTCCGCACCCTCCGCTCATTTGCGCCGCACCCAATATTTCCCACAGGCTCTGTCTGCATAGGGTGATACCCATCCATGTTATTTTCTGGTACAAAATAAAGTATGAAGGCATGTGTATATTTCAGGAAAGTATCATTACATTGTCTTCTTTTAGTAAACTTATCAAGTGGTCAATGGCAATCCAGTGTTATTGAGAAAATTGGAGAAGAAATTTGGAAAATTGGAAAGGTGACTATTTTGAATGATTTTTCTTGAAATATCCATGGGCTTTCAAGAGAAGGGTATGCTACTCTGTGTTATAAACATGGGAACTTCAAATGAGCAGTGCCATGCTTCCTTTTTATGATAATATTTCAAAAAGTAATAGATAACAGACCCATAGTCAGGGGGGGGGCTCGGGGGCTCGTGCGAGCCCCCCCCCCAGATATCTCCTAAAATAATGTGGACCTACCTTTTTTGCTTTCTTGAAGAATTTTCTGACATTTCGAGGTAGTAGGTAACATTTGGGACATATGTACGATGTATTTTGATGTGATTGCCACTTTCTTTTTATTATAAAATTCTAAATTGACTAGAATATCGAGGCAACTAAATGATTCGGATATTAATCATATATTTTGATCCTTTAATGACTTTAATCGCTCAGAAGTGCCAAAAAAGCCTAAATATTCAATTTTTATTTAAATACACGAATCATATTTTGATCCTCGATTTGCCCAGAACGCACTTAATTAGCCCAAAAATCTTAACTATTTCAGAGGAGCATGCCCCTCATTTTTAATAAATCATATATTTTGATCCTAGAATCGCTCAGAACGTGTCAAATAAGCCTAAAATTCGATTTTTTTAAATACGTAAATCATATATTTTGATCCATAGAACGATCAGAGCTAAAATCACAGGCTGGTATCGAAATATTTGTCCGCTGTGACGGAGCATGCTATTTTTCATAAAAACACTAAGAATACTTCACGATTTATTTTTTAACTCATATGTTTCGTTATACCATACAAAATTACTTACTCCATGCAATGGATATATCATTTGCGGGTAACTTTCACTTCTGTTTGAAGTCCAATTACGCGGGGAAGAAAAGCTATTGAAAATGGCGCCAGAGTATCATACTTCAAAATGTATCATTTCTTGTTTAACTTTCTAATGGCACGATATAGTGACACGATAATATTTACACATGGTTTCAGCATAACTATGAAGGTATAAATGAGATGTTGATGTATTTGGTCTTTTTAATTCTTTTATAAAAAATAATGTTTAATTTTTTTGTCCGCTGTGACGGAGCAGTTGCAAATGTGAACTGTGAAAATGCTCCGTCACAGCGGACGAAAAATATTAATATCATTTTTTATGAAAAAAATTAAAAAGACCCAATGCATTAATATCTCATTAATACATTCAGAGTTATGCTGAAAACATATGTTAATATTATCGTGTCACTATATCATGCCATTAAAAAGTTAATAAAGAAATGGTACATTTTAGAGTTTGATACTCTGGCGCCGTTTTCAATAGATTTTACTCCTAGCGTTATTGGACTTCAAACAGATGTGAAGGTTACACGCAAATGATATATCCATTGCATGGAGTAAGTAATTATCTTTGATATAACGAAACATATGAGTTAAAAAATAAATCGTGAAGCATTCTTAGTGTTTTCATGAAAAATAGCATGCTCCGTCACAGCGGACAAATCTTTCGATACCAGCCTGTGAAAATGCCTAAAGATTCAATTTTTTGAAATATGTAAATCATTTTGATCCTAGAAATGCTCAGAACGCACTAAGGCCCCAATCACACCAAACTAGTTCTCAACCATTCTTTTCAGTTCTACGAAAAATCCGTAAAACGAGCTAAGTCTGGCTGTGGTCGTGAAATATGTCAAAAATAATTAGCATCTTCGTTCATAAACAGTCTTCAATACGTCCATCTCATTCCTAGTTCGTTCAGGTTGCACCATGTCGGTATGCACAGGCACTACAAATTGATATCCGATTGCACAACGTCGTTAACTCGTCCCTAGCAGGGTCAAAGTACGGCAATTACGTTCCAAGTTTATTAGGTCATCTCGTTTGAAGTAAGTTCACACAAACTAATTTCAGTACGGTATGGTCACCATCGAATTTTGAACCATTTCAAAATTCTAAAATCACATTCTTGTCTGAGAACGTTAATGAAGTTTGTAAATAGACCTTAGAAAGTTGCAGCTACATCATTCTGTTCGCACACAGTTTAAAACCAGTTTTGAAGAACGCAGTAGCAACTTGTTTAGTGTGATAGCTATATTTTTGCAAACTCGTTCATAAGCAATCTTAAATACGTTCTTAATCAGTTTAAACCCGTTTGCAATTAGTTCTACCTCGTTCTCAATACGTCCTCAGACAGTTCAACTCGTTGTTAAAATGTCCCTAGTGGGATTGAAGTATGACGGTTCCGTTCGTAGTACGTCCAGCTCGTCCTTAGTACGTTGTCACTGGTTCTAATTGTAGAACGTATCGACCACGAGAACATTTTGAGCATGTTCTAAGTTCTAGAGGACCTACCCGTTCGAGTATGTTCGATGAAGTTTGTAAATAGACCCAAAACAGTACTTACGTCCAGTCTGTTCGTACACAGTTGAGGCCGTTTTCGAGAACGTAGTGACAACTAGTTTGGTGTGATAGTAGGGTTATAAGCCCAAAACTCCTAAGTTTTTCAGGGGAGCATGCACCCTCTGGCTAGGCCTACATCACTCACAAGCTATTATTTCACAGGCCATGATAATTTTGCTCCGTCTAAATCAACTAACTAGTCATTTTTAACAACATTAGGGAATTACTAAGCATTTTTCAAAGTTTGGGCCCTTATTTTCTTCTGTGCAAGCGCGGAATTTTTTGGTCCCCTCCCTTGTTTTCGTGGCCACCCCTGGTGTCTTGTTTTTTTTTGTTTTTTTTTAAATTAATTTATTAACATTGAAACATTTATACAATTTTTACATAATATACAATGGTTACATTGGTACCTATACAGGAATACAGAACTTATTGGTTATAGATTTTACTATTTCTAATTTTCCAAATTTCAAACTTGTGTTTAAACACTAGCTGGTTTCTATGGCATTTGCTCTCAAAATCTCCTTCATTGCTATAAAATAAAATTTCTTGTTCAGAAAACTTTAAATTTTGAGTATTTACATATTCCTTTGCATTCGTAATATTGACAAATAAGTGTTTATGACTTTCTGCTTCAACATTGCATATTTTACAAATTCCATTTGACTTCTGAATTTTTTGTAATTTTTTTTCTGTCCATATGGCTCCATTAAAACATTTAAATATAAATTCTTTAACATTATTGCTAATGTTACATTTAAACAAAATCTTGTAAAAATCTGAGAAATCCGTTTGAGCAAACTGCTCAGACCAATACTCTTCTGATTTGGATTCTTTTAAACTGTTTTTTACAAACCCTTTTCTTATTGATTGCACATTGATTTTCTGTACAGGAATACAATTAAAATATATTTTGCTTTCACTGTTTTTTAATGCCTCAACCTTGATTCTGTCTAACTTGTTAAAAACTCCTTTGAGTAAATTGTATTGAAGAAAAGTCTGGCCATTAAAACCTACTTTTTGCCCAATTTGATCATAGCTTAATAGTTCATTGTTTACATTACATACATCATTTATTTTATACACACCTTTTTGATGCCAGTTATCAAAATATAAAGGATTGTTCTTGTACAACAAGTCTTTGTTATTTGATATATATGGACTACTTTTAACTGAATTATACATAATCCATGTTTTCAACACATCTGTCCAAAATGAGGACTTAATTCTATCTAGTCCTTTTACCTGATTAAATTCAACATTAGACAGTAAATTAGAAAATCTTTACAAATTTTGTCAATAAGATAGGTTGGTAGTTTTTTCCAGTTTGCTTTGTTTCTATCAAGTAGAAGTTTAATCCATTTAATTGCAAAAGCATCTTGAAAATGTTTCACATCTATCATATTTAGACCTCCCTTTGCATTGCCCTGTATCAATATACATGTATTTCTTTTAATACATTCTACTACACCTTTTACATCTTCTTCTTTATACACACCTTTGTTACCTGACCAGATATATTTAAAAAAACAAACTTGTTAATAACACCCTTGTTGGTGCGAAGTTGGTTAAGCATGAAAACATTTTTGTGTGTGGATGGGGGGGGGGGGGTTTGAGCCCCCCCCTAACCAAAACCTGGCTACAGGCATGGATACGTATATGTTTTAGTATCATCTTGAATAAAAATCAATTTTCAATATATGATTAAAGCATAAAACATCTTTTATCTCATGTAAAAGTAAGCAATAAGAAAAAAAGGGTATCAAAATGTTCCTTCAAGATTTGCATTGTGGGTAATTATTCAAGAACACATTCCAATAAATACATAATTTTCAGAGAATGAATTCTCTTTCATTATTGGCATAATTATGATGAATTCCATTTTGTATTAAATTATCAACGTGTATGTAGATTATCATGTTTTTATTTTTGAGTATTTTTTTAAACCATACATGAAATGTACAAAATAAGATTTTTACGAAAATCCTTGTTTTTTCATAATCATTCCGAAGATTCCAATGTTTCCCCATTGGATTGTATTAGAGCATTTATCTGTGGAATTAACCCTATGTGAAGTTGCCTACCTTTCTCTTGAAAGCCCATGAAATATCTGAACATCCTGGATTTGCCAGGTTTACTAAGAAGACAATGTACAGTCGGAGACCAAAAGTTGTCACAATGAGCTAAATTCTAAGAGGTAGAAAAATAATTCCCGTTCACTCTAAATAGCACAATAAATGAATCAAAAGCTTCATACCTACAAATGATGGATAAATCCCTACCAAATCGAACGAATGTTTTCATGAATCTCCCGAACTCCCGTGCAGTGATATATCACTGCGGCGGGCAGATATCTCACCGTAAGCATGGTAACTTCGTAATAAACAACTGACGTGATTGGTTCTAGTCCCATGCTCAGGTCGCGTGATTGTAAAATTTAGACAGTTTCATTGGTTGAATTGCGCGTATTAACTAATAAACAACACATGCGGTAAACTATTATCAACAAAACTTTTACTCAGAATTCCTTCCGGGGTGATTTCTTCTCATATTTCAATATTTTTGAAATATTTTGACAAAATAATGTTTGGGGAACATTCATGAATACATATTTTATAAGTTGTGTGAAAATTGACCACATATGCGATGAAAAGGGGAACTATTTTCCCCAAGTTTTGAGAATTTGCTTCATCTGCCCGCCGCAGTGTCTATACCGAGACACTGCATTGGAGTGAATCTCCATGTTTGTGACTCCCAGAATGCAACATCAGGTAACCTTATTTACTCGTTACAGATTTCAAAATGGCGGAACAGCATTTTGAAAATTGACACGTGTCATGTTGCATTCTGGGAGCCAATCCACATTGCTGCGTAATCCGGCTCCAAAATCACCTCAACATTTGAAGAGTAGGCATTAACATGTGAATTCCACTTCAAATTTTTAAGTTCTTATTTGTCATTATGGACACGAATTCCACTATATCTGGACCTAGGACGGAGAAAATAGAGCACTAATACACTGAGGTAAGAATTTATCACATGTGCGATAGCATGTAATTTCCAAAGCTTTTGTATTAAGGTCAGGGTGCATGATGGGAAATTTTCTGCATTCCTCAATTGAGTCACATGTTATTTTTCAAACAAGAATCACTCCTTCCCTTCATTGTCTATATCTTCCAGTTTTGCACAAAGAGTGCACTTATGTGCCTAGAAAAGACTTGTGAGAAGAATGTTTTGATAAAGTGTATAAAAAACAAGAAAATTCAGTGAAAAAAATCAGAAAATTTTCAGAAATTTTTTTCACTGAATTTTCTCATTTTTTATACATTTTACAAAACAAACCTTCTCACAAGGCTTTTCTAGGCACAGAAGTGCACTCTTTGTGCAAACTTGGAAGATGTAGACAATGTGGGGAAGGAGTTATTCATGTTTGAAAAATAACATGTGACTCAATTGAGGAATGCAGAAAATTTCCCAACATGCACCCTGTCCTTAAAAAATTCTCCTACCCGGAAGTGGTATTTACCGTAGTAACACCTAGAGGACCTATAAGAACTTGATACAACTTCCTGTAAAGTGGTCTAAAAAACCGGAAATGAAATATTTTTAGGCCAGTCTCTAAGTTTTATGGTAGCCCCTAAATCTAACTGAACCTATGAATCTAACTCACCTGGATCTGATAGTCGCACTGAATATGAGTCTAATATTCACCTCTTGATAGACCGAGTAATGCTACAGTACATCTGTACATTAGGAAATACTTATATTTTAAATAATCAGAGTAATGTGAACTACGTCATACATTCATGCGTACCTCGCAATCTGATGACGTATTATCACCCATGTGCGATTTGCAAAGAAAAGAATGGCAGAACAAATGGAAGTAAGTATTGTAAAAGAATATTTATGCGGCGTATCTCGATGGATGATTTTTTCATTTACTGGAAATTGGTTATCGGTGTAACAAGATCCCTTAGGAACATAATCATGTCAGTTGATTGTGTTCATCATCAAGCCAACGGATAAATTTTGGCACTGTCACGACTGTGGGATTTTTTGTAAAATTTTAAATGTTAGTGAGTACTTTGAATTTAAAAAATAAGATAGTAATGTATAATGTGCAGCAAAGCTGTGGCCTTTTGTAATTTAGGGAGTTTCAGCCATGTTAATTTTTCCGAAAAAAAAGAGAAGTATCAAAATATAAGAGGACACAGATATAAAGTGCTGATATATAATAATAAAGGGTGCGTTTTCAAACTAAACAGAGTGCTCCTACCAAAATGAATTTGCCTACATACCCCTGAAACTCTTATCTGATAGATAGAATGCACAAATAATACAAAAGTTTTGCTATTATAGATAAAAACTTCTCTTGAAATTTGGAAGTGATTTTACCTGTTAATTCTGTCCATGGTCCGCCATTTTTGCGGAAGTTACACTGAAATGCAAACTCCATGAAACGAAACGAAATCACTAGAAAAAAACATGGCACACATTGTGCGCATGTGCAGCAAAGTTTAAACCAATCAGCTTTTTTGATTATTTGCACACATGAATTATTTGCTTCTGAGCACTTACAAGCTTACCACAATAAACAAACCTGGCAGAGACTACCCTTGGCCTACTTCATTTTGGCGAAATTTCAGCTCAAACTCGTGACAAATGCATTATGCATACGCTGGTGTGAAGCCTTGGAGACACTCATTTTGGTAAATATGATTTATGGGGTATACTTTTCTGCAGTTTGTGGGAGTTTGGGACATTAAATGTTAAAATTCAAGAAAATATGCCAATTAAACGACTAATCAATTAATATATACCAGCACTGTAGTCTTATTCTAAGGCCACTGTATTGTGGCCTTCCAGTACAGATATATTCCTGCATGAACAACTGGTCATGTCGTAATCATTATAGAATTTGAAATCATATGTCCGCCATTTTTCCACATCACAATTTGAATTGCGAGTTTTGGTCTTATTAGAATTGTTTTCATGGCCTGAGTTCGTCGCTAACCTGCTAAATATTACTACTTTTTTCAAGGCCTGACTTCGTCGCTAACATGCTAAATATAAGAGTTAGCTGACGTTTGGGAGTCTGACTTACCTTCTAAAGGTTAGAACCCGAATCTTAATGAAACCATATCACCTTTGTTGCGTCGATGATGATGCATAAACATAGCATTTGATAGAAATTAGTGTAAATGCTTTTCCGACTTTTTCATTTTTCATCAATGTTGAATCCGGGAAGGCGTTGTAGCATGGGCTTTCAACTCTAGTTGAAAGCCCATGGTTGTAGTTATCACGAAATAGCGCATTGACCCTTGAACTTTACTTTGTTGATGTGTCAACCAAGCATGTCTGGTGTGAAAATTAAAAGAATATTAAGCAATGTTCTACATCCGCCAAGCTAAGTGAAGTAGCCAATATTCAAAATTACCAATTTCAAGTGAAGTACGCAACGAACGAAACTGCGTGATCTACAGTCCCACTATTTGTCTGAACGAAATGCTACGTAGAAATATGAGCCGTCTGCTGTATTAGTCGATTAATAGAGTAAGACCTGTTGGTGATGCTTTATAATTTAGACCAAAACATTGAAGAACATACGAACCTGTAAATCGTGAAAACAACGAACAAATATTCGGTTTTCATATATGTTCGGTAATTTTTCGTATTGAAACTTCCGGAACTTTCAAGGAAATCATTCATTTTCTCGGTCCATGATTTACCTCTTGGATGTTGTGGCAAATGCTCTATGGTTGACGGAACAAAGGTGATATGGTTTCATTAAGATTCGGGCTCTAACCTTTAGAAGGTAAGTCAGACTCCCAAACGTCAGCTAACTCTTAAATTTAGCATGTTACCGACGAAGTCAGGCCTTGCAAAAAGTAGTAGTTCAACGTCGTTAAACTCAATAATGGCGTTCTTTACTATTAGGAATTTTCTTGGGGCCGTTATTGAGTTTAACCTCTTTACTATTCTTTCCTTTGATGCAAGTTCTGGATCCATCGAGACCATTTTGCCGGGATAACATGCAATTGATACTTGACATAATATAAAAACACATAACATCAAGCGATTTAACACAATATTGTTGTGTTAAGGTGCCATGGAAGTTAACAGGAAATGACGAAACAGTAAGTGACAAAATTTTTTGCATTTTTAGACATTTTTTGAGCAAGGATAACAGAGCTCTGGTTTGACCTCCAGTCAATTTAACTACATCCACCTATCATTTACATGACCAGGATCACAATGTGCATGGTCAAAATGACCCTAAACATGATGAAATAACCTTTTTAGCCCTTTGAAAGTGTGACTGAAAAAAGCTAAAGTAGGAAGGCAGGGAAGGTCACTAAACAGAATCTTTTGAATTTTCCAGAAAATGTGCCCAATATAATGCTCTAACTGATACAATCTTTGAAGTTTTAGAAAATTGTCTGAAAGATTGTATCATTTAGAGCAATATATTTGGCACATTTTCTGAAAAATTCGAAAGATTCTGTTCAGTGACCTTTCCTACCTCCGTCTTTTAGCTATTTTTCAGTCACATTTTCAGAGGGCTGAAAAGGTTATTTCTTCATGTTTAGGGTCATTCTGGCCATGCACATTGTGATCCTGGACCTGTAAATGGTATTTGGAACTAGTTAAATTGACTGGAGGTCATAACAGAACTCTGTTATCTTTGTTCAAAAAATGCAAAAAAATTGTCACTTCCTGTTTTGTCATTTCCTGTTAACTTCCATAGCACCTTAAATGTTCATTTATACTCGTAAAATGAGGCTACACTTACCGATCTCTAAAATGACATTTCCGCATGTCCGTCATTTTGTCTGTTCGTCCGAGTGTCCCGGATCATAAAATTAAACTACTAGCGAAACGAAATTGTTGTCAAATAGATTGATAATTATTATCGCGATTACTCGCATTAAAAGATAAATTTTGAGGTTAACAGGTGTCTTTGATTGATTTATATAGCGCGTGTATACATGCAAAATAGTTATTAATTGCAAACCTACTGTTTGTAAATGCAGTGCTGCGATGACGGTTAATTTCTGATACGATTCGCAATTTCGATGTTACCGAAACTGACCGACATTTTCGTTATATTCCAAACCTGTCTCCAATATTTTTCCGTAATTATGCATCAATAGGGTCTAAGGGGGATACGGGATGGTGCGTATGTATTCATAAGGTATGTATGCATGCTTGAATCACATTCTTTATGTAATATTACCATGGTTTCAGGGTTTAATTAGTTCCGCTTGTCGAAACCTGCAGAACGATTAAATTAACGCATCAAGGGCAAAATGATCATGGAGGTTAGACCTAGCCGGGGCCATAACACATGTCAGATAAGAAACGAGGCCCAGGCTAGGTCTAATGTTGTTGGACTAGCTAAATATAAGAGTAAGCTGACGTTTGGGAGTCTGACTTACCTTCTAAAGGTTAGAACCCGAATCTTGATGAAACCATATCACCTTTGTTGCGTCGTTGATGATGCATAAACACATCATTTGATAGAAATTAGTGTAAATGCTTTTCCGACTTTTTCATTTTTCATCGTCTGCTGTATTAGTCGATTAATAGAGTAAGACCTGTTGGTGATGCTTTATAATATAGACCAAAACATTGAAGAACAAACGAACCTGTAAATCGTGAAAACAACGAACAAATATTCGGTTTTCACATATGTTCGGTAATTTTTTGTATTGAAATTTCCGGAACTTACAAGGAAATCATTCATTTTCACGGTCCATGATTTACATCTTGGATGTTGTGGCAAATGCTCCATGGTTGACGGAACAAAGGTGATATGGTTTCATTAAGATTCGGGTTCTAACCTTTAGAAGGTAAGTCAGACTCCCAAATGTCAGCTAACTCTTATATTTAGCATGTTAGCGACGAACCCAGGCCATGAAAACAATTCTACAAACATTTATGACACCACAGCCAGCTTTTTTCAAATAGAGTTCACAGTATTCCAGATGAAATCCCCTCTAGCCAAGTATTGGCAAGAGACTCAAGTAAATAGAGTCCATTTCACTGTTTAACTGCGTCAGTAAAAGCTAATAAATAAGAAATCAAAATCATTTTGCAATAATATATGGAAAAATATATTCCTATTGTACATGAATGACATTTGTATATCTTGGATTGCTTCTAGTTTGGCTTATAAAGTGTGTGGCCTCTTATATTTGGATGCTTTTCTGCCATGTTATTTTCAATAAGATTAACATGGCTGAAATTATTCAAATTACAAGATGGCACAGGCTTATTGCACAAAAAACTAAAAAATCTTAAATATACAAATGTCATTCATGAACATTATGAATATACTTTTCCATATATTATTACACAATGGTCTCACAATTTCTTATTTTTGCCATTCTACTGACGCAATGAAGCAGTGAAATGGACTCTAGCTGAACTACAAAACCAACTAAAATATACAAAAGATACGATAAATTTACCTTCTTCTAAGGCCACTGTATCGTGGCCTTCCAGTACAGATATATTCCTGCATGAACAACTGGTCATGTCGTAATCATAAAATTTGAAATCATATGTCCGCCATTTTTCCACATCACAATTTGAATTGCGAGTTTTAGTCTTATTACCTCACCAAAATACACATAAAGTGATCAGTGTATTAGTTCACATCTTCTGGATCGCTAACTTAGAATTTTCGTCCAGTTTTCGAACATCGCCATTTTTCTTGGAGCCATTTTGTTTTAATTTTAGACGAAATCCTGATGAAATCATGTCATATCTCATCAAGGAGCCGAGCTGGGTCCATTTTGATTAATGATTTATTTATCTGGCGATTTTTTTAAAATATTCAATAAATTTATGACACCACGGCCAGCTTTTTTCAAATAGAGTTCACAGTATTCCAGATGAAATCCCCTCTAGCCAAGTATTGGCTAGAGACTCGAGTAAGGATAAATGTTTCTATTTTTACATAAACTGTTTCAATTTGGTCATTTGATTGCTTATTTTCTAAATTCAAAGTACTCACTAACATTTAAAATTTTACTGTACACTTCTCTAGAATCAAAACGCAAATTCTGGTGAGCAGTTCATATGGTCAACCGGGCTTGTGACTTGAAAGTGAACTGGTCCATATCAAAAGTAACTGGTCCCAGGCGCTCGGGGCGACGCTTATGACACACCCTGTATAGGCTTCCCCTCTAAATCTCACTATACATGGGTGGGGTACAACCCAGATCCAGTATTGATGCAATCAATGGATGGTGTTGTTCATGCCCAGTTGGGAGTAGGGCTGTAGGCACAAGGGGTATAAAAGCAAAAAGAACTGTACAAAGTTTGACATTTTAAAATCAAAAGATATGTCTGAAATATGATAGCTCAGAGTCTCTTATTATAATGAACAAACACATGAATGAGCTCATCTACAGAAAAACAACAGTTATCACTGGTGATCCGCTCGATTACTCTGGTTACCGCAATGGTTCGTTTTGGTAACAAAATGTCGGAACGTCGAAGGTACTATTTTTCTTTATTTCACGCGTTGTAGGTAGAATCCCAATTACATTTATCCTCACAAACATGTATCAGTATCATATGTTTTAGAAAATGTACACATTTGCGAACAAATAGTTCAGAAGACAACAGAATCGTCGATTTAATACCTTACTTAAGTTACATAAAAGGTATGGACTAAAAGTGCAGATCTTAACTGTTTTTCAAAAACCGTTTATGTAACTTAATGAGCCATTCTGTGATCTATGTTTTGGTCTTGTCCCTGATATCGTAATACTCAAAGGCTTTACTAAAGTCGAGTACCAGGACATCAAAGTCCAGTGATCTCACTAGATCTTCTACAGTGAGGAAATGCTTGGATTCACAGGAATGCTTACCTTTGAAACCATGTTGGTAATGCTTCAGGATCTTGTTCTTATCAAGGTGGTTCATGATTTGGTAGAAGATGATGTGCTCCATTATCTTACAGGGTATAGATGTAAGAGATACTGTTCTCTAGTTGGCAGCACTAGTTGGATCACCCTTCTTGAAGATAGCTGTAACGTTGGCCAGAGTCCAGTCTTTAGGAACTACTGTACTACATCTGACCAAGATGAATTAAAAATCATTTGGAGAAGGGGCGCAACTTCCACAGTGACTTCTTTGAGTATCCTTGCTGGGATTTCATCAGGTCCTGAAGCTTTCTTTGGGTTGACATTCAAAAGAAGCTTCAGTATACCCTCTGTCTGAAATGTTATGACAGGCACACCAGCGAAGGGACTCTCGTTCATGGATGGTACTGTAGAAGAAGACATTATAGCGGGAACAAATTATAACGAAATGCTGCCAAAATCAAAAAACGCTAGAAGAAATTATAATGGTCCAAGGGCCCAATAATTTCATGTCAAACTAGGCCTAGAAAGCCCAATTTATAGCCGAGGTTTTAATGCTTGATTCCCAAAATTATTAAGGCTTACCGTTGTGTGAGCGATAATAGAGTTACTAATTCACGCAAACTTACTGTGTTTAAATGAAAGCTCCTCACGGTTCATATACTTTCGAATACTCATTCTAATACTAATTATCTGTCCCCTCAGTTTTATGCAAAAAAAATCTCAAATTTGCGATGGAATTTTTAAAATTCTGGATATTATGCAAATTGATGCGATTTTCATTTTGATGAATTATGCAAAAATATGCGATCGATTTAACACAAGAAATTAAATGAAAAGATGGCTTCAGTGCTTCATACTACTTTTTATTATTCCAATGAAACACATCTACATCTAAGTAGTGTCATGTCAAGAGTCACAACCCCACTTCCTCAACCTCGTCCTTCCTAAACTCGTGTAGGTTGAAGTATAGAAATACATATTTCTTTATGTTTTCTTCAGTTAGGCCCTTACGCTTCTCAGATAAGACCAGGCTGTACAATGAAAACGAACGCTCGGCATCTGCTGAAGTGATGGTTGAGAATATATATCTCTTAAAAACTGAGTACATCGCAGGCAGGTCATGTTTTACAGATTCCCAGAATATGTGAATGGATGGTTGGTTTTCTCTTTCGACAGCATCAACAGCCTTGAACTGAAGGTAGATGTTATATTCCCCAAGTGGAATGTCTCTGAAACCTGGAATAGCAAGATCAAATTGAGTTTTATTCAAAACCCTTGGAAGTGTGTTGGCCTTTCTGTAATCAAAGATTCTGATAGCCTTTAGAAAGTCAATACCAGACTGGTCATTATTTAAATATTTCTCTAGTTTGGCAAGGGCGGCTGCATATGAAGCTTTGAAGTTTCTAACAAGTGACAGTTTGACACCAAGGGGCAGATCATCTTCATCAGGTATCATTGCAAATATTTCAGCATCATCTCTACCATTAAATGCTGTCAAGGTCACCCCTAGCTGAACAAGTTTGTTGTACACAGATGTGCAGAGTACTAAAATAGTACTCATGGCATTTTAGCGCTAATTGAGTACTCATTTCAGCAAATATTAGTACTAAATGAGCACTTATGACATGAGTACTGATTTATTGCATGTTTTAGTACTAAATGAGTACTCATATGATGAGTGATAAAATAGCACTAATTTCATTGATTTTTCATTACTCAATGAGCACTCATACTTTGAGCACTAATTAATTGCATGTTTTAGTACTAAATGAGTACATATATCATGAGTGATGAAATAGTGCTAATTTCATTGATTTTTCATTACTCAATGAGTGCTCATATTATGACTACTAATTTATTGCACATGTTTCACAAGTGATAGAATAGTACTCAAAAATTAAAATGTTGATAAATTTTATTTAATTGATGAAGTAAAATATAGAATACGTAAGAAATTAAATTTTAATTATACGAAAACATGGATAAATATATCATTAAACTTTTCCAAAAATTCCCATTCCTGTAGCTATTTCATGTAACGGGTTGAAGCTAGGAAACAAAATGACAGACACCATATTGTTCCATTCTTGAAGGTAGCATGTGAATATTGTATCCCAGCTAGAATGAGTGCTTACTATTTAGTAAATGAACAATATTTTAGTGCTAAATGAGCAATTCTTTTAGTACTAAAAGAGCGCTCAAGTAGCACTAGATCATTACTTAAAATATCGTTACTAAAACGGTACTAAATTAAACCCTTATTTTTCACAAAATTAGTACTAAAATAGCACTCTATTAGTAATGAATTAGCACTCTGGCAAAAGCGCGCTCATGAGCATTCATGTCACGAGTGCTAATTTAGCACTTATTTTGTACTAATTGAGTGATCGGCATATCTCCCTGTGAGGAGTTATGTGAGCTGGCTAGGGCTTTAGAGATTTTCTTCCTCAGTTGTCTGTAGAGGGCCCAGTCTTCCTTCTTGTTGGTACTTTTGGATTTCCTGAACTGCCGCTGCTTCTTACGTATCATCTTTTATGTACATGATACTAGAAAGGATCAACCTATTTCTACAAGAGCTGATCCAGAAGTTTTGATAAAAATGCTCTATGAATGAATGAATCTTGTCATCGAATTCTAGGAAAACCACTTACTTGTTCAACTTGAAATTTTTACAAATGTAAAAAAGCAGTCAATCTTGTGCTAAGATCTGATTATGTTTTGGGCATGCTGGATAAATTTTGGTGACCATTTCGAATTTTCTGATGAAAAAAATGTGGTAATCATCACTGAGTTTTGTTGTAATGTAAATGTTAGTTTAATGCTCAGGGGATTTGAAAAAGCTTGGGAACATTTTAACATCTGATCCCAATAAATCAATAAGATGTTTGGTATTTCTTCTGTAAGGTTTTAGGATTTCAGTATGCCTTATATATTGACTTACTTTACTTATTAGAGACTTAGGCAGTACTTACTATACAATGTCTAATATATGTTAGAGAACTGTAATTGATTCACAGAGATCTGTTCCAGAATCAGTGATTTATAATGTGACAATGGGACAGCTATTAGGAATTCCTATCTTTGATGTTCTCCGTGTGAAAAAGGTTGTTATTATCTTGCATATAGATGATATGATGAATGGTTATGAAAATGTGCTTAATTTGCAATATAATATATTACAGGGATAACTTATTTGCATATTTGCATTTTCAGATATCCGCTGTTACTACAACTACAACCAATGATAAACCAGTCTCCAATGGTGAGACAGGCGCAGCCCCTTCGACAGATAAACCAACAGATGAAATGACCTCAAAAGACTACTATTTTGACTCATATGCACATTTCGGAATACATGAGGTTGGTATAAAGGGCTCACAGTTCTAATTATCCCAATGAATGAAGTTTGTTAGGGATATAGTGAAGACCTCCACAGGGCTTGCGTTTACAGCATCCATATAACTTAAGGGACGTAAAAAATTGTGGGAGCATGGTCAATCACTAGTAATAGCTAAATAAATCATAATTTACAAATGTATCGTTAAGAAAAAGGATATACAAAATCTGTGTTTATTATTATTATATCTTGGTTACCGCCATATTTGGCAAGCAATACCTCATTGGTATATTCCGTATTTTACGTATTTTACACTCGAAGATAGAGCCAGAAACCCCTGTTTTCTTTTATGTGCACAGGTACACAGACATACAGGTACACACCACAGCCTTTTATACGAGTCGTGAACCACTCAGTCAAACACCCAGAATTACATTATGCACAAACAAACTTGTCTGAACCGGAATCGAACCCGGGGCCAAGCGATATTGGTAACCTTGACTCTCTCTGCCACTGAGCCATAGCGGGTGGACTAGTGTTACAGTACAAAGTTAGTTCTGAAGCATTTGATGCACATAATTTAACAGTTCGCATTTATTTACAAACAAGCAAGTCAATCATATTTCTTATGCATAGCGGCAGTGGGATTCATTTGAAATTCTCAGGGATGTTTCTACCTATGAAAGTTTAGAACTGGTTAGTTTTTCGGCATTCTGGATATTGTTAAGGCGGCCATTTTGGATTTTTCGTCCTAAAATTGTGTCTGTGAAGGCTTGTCTACAGGTTTCCAGCCAAACTGTTTGAGGGATTCATTTGAAATTTTCAGGGATGATTCTACCTATGAAAGTTTATAACTCATTAGTTTTTTGGCATTCTGGGTAAATGTTAAGGTGGCCATTTTGGATTTTCCATCCCGAAAAGTGTATTCTGTTCAAGGGTGCGATTCTGTTCACCGTGTGGCTTATTCATAAATTTTATTTCTAAGTTAACTAGATGAGAGTAACTAAAATAGGATTTCGAAATGAATAGATATCCAGTAACGTAAATATACCATTCACAAGCCAGAAAACAGTGTATTTATAAGCAACAGCAGGGCCGTCAGATGGGGGGTGCGATGGGTGCGACCGCACCCCCCTTTGTTACGGCTTACGGACAACTCATCCCCTAGACAACTCATCCCTGGACATCGCATCCTCTAGACAACTCATCCCCTAGACATCTCATCCCCTAGACAACTCATCCCCTGGACAACTCATCCCCTAGACAACTCATCCCCTGGACAACTCATCCCCTAGACAACTCATCCCCTGGACAACTCATCCTTCATCACATGAAGCAAAATTGTAAAGTGTGTCTTGAAAAGAAATGCTTAGTAAATACATCTTAGATCATTTAAATATTATTTTTCACTTTACTGACACAAATAAACAGTCAAACGATGTCATTAAAACTCTCATCTCTTCTTCTTAAATTACATGACTCAATATTTCCTGACCAAACAAATAAAGTTCTCTTTGTGTATAACTTAAACATGAACTTCATTAACTTCATCTGTGAATGCTGTGAAAAAATAATCTTTGGATTAAAGAATATTTGAGCTATGAACAACAAACATATTATAACATCAAATGAACTTGTTCAATCAATGTTAATACAGAGACATATAATGTTTTATATGTCTCTGGTTAATTAATATCATATCAAAACGAAAAGTAAATATTTACAAAACAAATCCCAGATTAATTGGTTGATTATGTCTTTGTTTTTTAGCAATTTTCTCCTCCAGAAAGTTTTTGTTAATCACTGGTACTCCAATAGATTATGCTGGTTACTGAAACGGATCGTAACAAAATGTCGGAACCTCAAAGAAACGATCGATTTTGATTTTTACCTAATTCCGGTGTTGCAGGCAGAATTCCCACGACATTTTTATCACAAACGTTTGTTGGTATCATATGTTTAAGAAAATGTGCATGTTTGCAAACAAATAGTACAGAAGACAACAGAATCGTTGATTTAATACCTCACTATTGTTACATAAACCATATCTAATTGAAAGCCCATGCATAAACGGAACGGGTTAGAAGTGCAGATCTTAACCGTTTTAGAAGTTCTGTTTACATAAAGTTTCAAAAGCGAGACATAGAATGTCCTGGGAATTCAGCCTACAACTCGTGAAATAAGGAAAAAAGAAAAATCGTAGAAACCTTCGAGGCTCCAGCATTTTGTTACCCAAACGAATCAACAGCGTAATTGAGTGGAGTAACAGTGTTCATGTAATATATGTTTTTTGAAACTTAAAGCTGACCATATCCACAACCAATACATTTAAACCTTTGAATTGGTAATATAATATTAAATTACTATACTCAAACATGCCAAAAGATTAGTCGTCCAGGGGATGAGTTGTCCAGGGGATGAGTTGTCCAGGGGATGAGTTGTCTAGGGGATGACTTGTCCAGGGGATGACTTGTCCAGGGGATGACTTGTCTAGGGGATGACTTGTCCAGGGGATGAGTTGTCTAGGGGATGAGTTGTCCAGGGATGAGTTGTCTAGGGGATGAGTTGTCCGGTTACCTTTGTTACCCCCCAAAATAAATTTGAAAAAAAAAAATTCAAAAAATTTTTTTTTTGAAAAATTTTTTTTTTGTAATTTTTTTTTCATTGACTCATACACTTTGAAAGTACCCAGAAAGCACCTAATAGCATCTTAAAAGTGTAAATTTTTTTAGTTTTTAGGGGTATTGGCCACCCCTCACACCCCCCACAAAACAATGGAAAAGTTCTAAATTTATATAAGGGTTTTGTCTCAGACATCATCAAATAGCTCCTTGATATAGTTAGTGTTTCTGGGGGACTTGCTCCCCCTCTTGTATCTTGCACTTCCATAAACCCCCCCCCCCTCTGGCGCCCCCCCCCCCCCGTTGACCCCGCCCCCCCAAAAAATTGTGATTTTCTAAAATTCTTTAATTGACTCATACAATTTGAAAATGCCCAGAAAGCACCAAATAGCGTCGTAAAATTGTAAAATTTTCTAGGGGGAGTGGGCCATCCCTCACGCCCCAAACAAAACAATGAAAAAGTTCTGAATTTGTTTTATGTATTGTCTCAGACACTTTTAAATTGCCCAGACACCATCAAATAGCTCCTTGATAAAGTTAATGATTCTGGAAGACTAACACTTACTCGCCCCCTGGCATCCACACTCCACCTCCCCCTCTGGCAGCCCCCCCCCCTTAACACCCCCCCCCAAAAAAAAATTGAGATTTTTCAGATTTTTTTATTGACTCATACATTTTGAAAGTGCCCAGAAAGCACCAAATAGCATCTTAAAATTGTAAAATTTTCTTGGGAAATATGCGCTTTTAGGCACAGACACAAATAAAGTGCCCAAACTTCATCGAATAGCACCTTGATGTTGTAAATTTTGATATGGGGGACAAACACTTGCTCCCCCTCTGGCACCCCAGCCCCACCTCCCCCTCTGGCACCCCCCCCCCCCCCTTTGAAACCCCCAAAATTTGAAAAATATGTGATTGTTTTTCAATGTTTTTATTGACTAATACCTTTAAAAGTGCCCAGAAGCACAAATATCATCTTTATAATTGTAAAATTTTCTAGGAGAGTTAGCCACCCCTCACATCCCCCACAAAACAAAATAAAATATTCTGAATTTCATGTATTGTCTCAGACATTTTTTAAGTGCCCAGACATCATCAAATAGCACCTTGATATGGTCAATGTTTCTGGGGGACAACCCCTTGCTCCCCTACTGGCACCCCACCCCACTTCACTCTCTCATCCTCGTTGACACCCCCAAAAGAATTTGAAAAAAAATTCAAAATTTTCTTATTGACTCATAACGCACAGGCATACCAGATGGTTGCAAATTCGCTCCAAATACAACCAAATTTCAAACCCCCTGAATGCTCGGTTTTTATTCACTCAACTCTTGTTCTTGTGGTGGTGGCGTACTACTTACAAACTTACACTTTGAAAGTGCCCAGAAAGCACCAAATAGCATCTCAAAACTGGGGGAGTGGACTACTCCTCACACCCCCCACAAAACAATTGGAACGTTTGGAAGTTGCATTTGTTAATTCCAAACCAATATAGGGAGTAACTGACCCCCCCCCCCCCCCCCTCTGTCTTACGCGATTTGATTTACGCGGCAAAAAAATTGACAGTCTTATATTCTCTTTAGTAAGCTAAAAACCGCACCCCCCTTGGAGAAAAGTGTCTTACGGGCCTGAACAGAAACTTAAATGAAGGCAATGTTTAAGCACAAGTACAATATTAAAAAGATGTCAAAAATAAGGTCTTATTTGGTAAGTCAAATGGTGATAATTTTGATAATGAACTTATGAAAAATCTGAATTTTGAAAATGACACTCCAATCACAGGTAACAACCCTGAGAGTGACTGGTATAGTACTCCCACAGGCCTGAAACAGGGCTGCTGTTTATCCCCTATGCTTTTTTCCTTCATAATGACAGAATTAATTGAGATGCTACATTCAGAAAACACAGGAATACCTTTTAATAATGGAAATATCCCTGCTCTGCTTTTTGCAGATGATATTGTCCTTTTGGCAGAATCTGAAGGGGAATTGAACAAAATGTTGCAAATTGCAAATACATTTTCACTAAAATGGGGCGTTAAATATAGCCCAAAAAAGTCAAAAGTAATGGTGATAGGTAAGCGCATCAATAAAGAAAAAATTTGGCATCTTGGTGATCTTCAACTAACTGAAGTTCAAAACTATAAATATCTGGGGGTCTACTTTGATAGGACATTAAAGGACACCTATCACATAGATGCCTTCCTTAAGCCAAAAGCTAAACGCATGCAAGGCATGTTGTGTTCAACTCTGAGTAAACACTGTAATGCAAAGCGCACAAGCTTTGGTGATACTATATATAATTCAATGTTTGTACCTGCAATTTTGCATGGTTGTAGTACCTTCGTATTGAACAAATCAAATTGCAAAACACTAGCTACCTTTCAATATAAGATAGGAAAATCGCTATTACAACTCAAGTGTAATCCTGCTAAGGAGGCCCTGTTCGGTGACTTGGGATGGAGGCCTATATGTAATGTCATAGAAAAAAGAAAAATTGACTATTTTATCTACTTAAAGAGCTCTCTTAAAGCAGGGCTCCACAAGAATATTTTCAATTATATGTTTGAGGACTTTAAAAAGGGAAATACAGCCACCTGGTCTTATTTTTCTAGCATTAAAGATATTTTGACCAACCATGGTTTAGACGATGTAATATACAGAGAGGACACGGATTGGTACTCGCCATATTTGAAAATATCTAATGATTTGTTACGCAATACATTTTTTGACTCGATAAACCAGAAAAAGTCACTTACAGTATATAGTAATATTAAAATAAACACACTTATGGAAAAATACCTTAAAACTGATTTTGACTTCTATGCTCAAAAACTTAAATTCAAGGCCAGATCAGGATGCTTTGGTCTCGCCATTGATCTTGAGAGATGGGGTATAAGTGATGGAATGTGTTCTTTTTGTAATATGAGCTGTAAAGAAACTCCTGAACATCGATTTTTTACCTGCCCAAAGTTTAAAGAGGAAAGGTTTATATTTTATAATAGCATTGAGAATAGACTTCCACACATTTATAATTATTTTAAGACATGTATTCCCAATAATGGTTTAGAATGGGTGCTTGGGAATGCGGCCTCTGCTATCTTGGGTCAAAAACAAGGTTATATTTTTGATGCATGCTCAAAGTATTTTATCAAAAATATATATGTAGCACCAACAAGTTAATGTATTGCAAATGTTTTAGTTTTGTTTTTATGTCTTATTGCGCAAATGTTTTTAGCTCTGCTTTAGAATTGTACTTGTTCACATGTATAGTATGTTTTAACTGCTGCACTAGTTTAACTATGTGCCACTGATCTAAAAGTGATTGCAATAAATTAATAAAAAATAAAAAAAATAAAAAAAATAATTATGAAGTTTACAAAGAAAATTTGAAGACTTACAAGATTATGAAGATTGTGATTTTTAAGTAGAGGTGTCACGGTCCAAAATAATTTCGGTACGGTACGGAACGGTACAAATGGTCTCGGGACACGGTACTTTCGGGACGGGACGGGACAGAACATTAAAAATGATGCAATGTCTGATGATGAGTTTCACTTTTCAAAATCACATTCAGAAATAAAAAACGTCAATTAAAATCGAATATAAAGCATCTGCCGCGAATGTGATCGGCATTTCACACAGTCTGCACGGTGAACTATGACCAATTGGTATACCTTGTGATATCGGAGTCCCAAAATACTTCCAAACTGCCGACTTTTTCGACTTAGTAGATGCAGGCTCGATTTATCAATTTCTTTCCTTCATCCGGCATACTGATAATGCACTCGATTTGCGAACGACGGTGAAGGAATTTACGAACAAGCATTACCATCTACCTGAAATCGCGGGTCCGTTAATTACACTTTTCTATGCAAAGAAGTGTAATCTAGGTACGAGGTAAGTGAAAATATTTAATTTTTCAGAACGAAATCGGAGGTGTTCCTCGCTGTTTATACACGTTTTTATGCATTTTAGGGAAGGAATTTATGTTCCGATACCGAACCGATATTAACCCTTTCTGTCCCGTGTCCCGAACCGAAGCATCTGGACCGAAATTCGGTCCAATATCGGGAAACCGTGACACCTCTATTTTTAAGTATCAGTTATTATTGTTTGGATTCATCAAAGGTACATTCTTAGAACTTAAATTTATTATAGAATATAAAAAAGAGTGTCTCAATATTGTAGGAGATGTTAAAAGATGAGGTCCGTACTTTGACATATAGAAACTCTATGTACCATAACAGACATCTGTTTAAGGACAAAGTAGTCCTAGATGTTGGTTCAGGGACTGGCATCTTATGTATGTTTGCTGCTAAAGCTGGAGCTAAGAAAGTCATTGGGGTAAGTCCGCATCTACACATACTGTCAATAATAAACTATTAATGTATATATAATTTGGCTTTACATATTTCTGTTTAAGTTAGGCTAAGTGAGGAGTTAAGAAAAAACAGAAGGGAGTTTAAGCTTGTAATGTTTTTCACAATCTAAATGCAAACGGAAAATATTTAATCGATGTATTTGTATGGGCGATTGGTCATATGTATAGGTTTTGATTTTTTATGCAAGCTTAAACTCTATTGTTGCGATGGTAACATAAGATATCATTAGTTTCTCACATGGATGTAATTACATCTACACCCTAGTTGCCTGGTAACCTTTCTCAGTCAAACACTTGAAAACTCACTGATGTGTTACTATATTCATACATTAAGTAACATAATGTCATGTGATATCTATTATTTTTTCATTTTGTTTTCAGATTGAAATGTCTAGTATTGTGGAACATTCCAAAAAGATTATAGAACTGAACAAACTTAGTGATGGTAAGTCATAACATGCCTTATTTTAAGAACCAACAGAATTCCAACTTGTATGTTCTACAAATAATCTGAATATTTATAGTTCAATCATCACACACACTGCTCATCTAACAACCAAAATTTTTACATTTTGCAAAAGCAGAGAAGTGTCGAGACCTGATTAGGTTTGGGCATGCGTGGTAATTTATTTAAATGTTGGCCATTAAGAATCCTTAGTTATTTTTCAATACATATTGTCATCAAAAGTTGAACAATATATAATATATGATTTTTTCATAATTTATTGCAGTGATCACAATAATCAAAGGCAAGGTTGAAGAGGTTGTTCTGCCAGATGGTATTGATAAGGTTGACATTATCATCAGCGAGTGGATGGGCTATTGTTTGTTCTATGAATCTATGTTAAACACAGTTATATTCGCCAGAGACAAGTGGCTGGTAAGTTAATAATTATCCCATCGAACGAAGTTCGGAGGGATATAGGGAACGCCTCCGTCCGTCCGTCCCTCCAGGCAATAACTCAAATACCGTTGGCCCGATTTTGTTCATATTTTGTACACATGGGGGTAGAAGTTCTGCTCGAAAACCAATTTTAAAAATGGCGGCCATTTTAGTGCCGATTTTACAGTTATTTAGGTACTGCATATAAAACTGTAACAGTGATATGTTTTAAATGTAAAAAAGTTATATAGGACATTGATTAAGCTAGAAATGTAAATATAGAAGAAATACATGGCAGCCATCTTGAAAAATGGCTGCCTTTGCACGTCATTTATTGTAACTCATAAAGTAGTGGAGCGATTTTGTTCAAATTTGGTATGTGAATACTTTAAGCATGGCACACTGTCTAATGATATTTTGGTAGCATTCATCATATAGAATATATGTGACTTGCAATAAATCACTATTATTAAGATCTTGTTGCCCTGATCGATTCTATTGTAGATGTGTTCCAGAGCACTATAATTCTGTTCTATGAACTATTATATATTGTAGAAACCTGATGGTATGATCTTCCCTGACAGAGCTACTCTGTATGTGTGTGGAATAGAAGACCGGGAATACAAAGAAGACAAAATTAACTGTAAGTAATACACAGTACTGTTCTATTTCATCTTCACATTATGAGTTGCAGATTTATTATCTATGTCACGATTTTTAAAAAATCACTCTTAATGTAATATTACATCACATCGATCTCAACATTTCAGTGGCAGGATAATCTTTAAATGATTGCATTGCTTGTTGATACAAATTTTAAAGAAATATGCTCCTTATGAGGAAGTTTTGTGTAAAAAATCAATCTTAAGCAAAGCTTTTTTTTGATATGATGGGTAATATGATATTAATTTGTGTATTCACCATTATCAAGAATAAGGAATGTATGGTAAATATTACTTTTTAGGGTGGGACAATGTGTATGGGTTTGACATGAGCTGTATCCGTTCAGTTGCAATCAGTGAGCCACTTGTAGATGTTGTAGATCACAAACAGGTGGTCACTAACTCGTGCCTTCTCAAGGTTTGTATGCAGACTATATTACCCTCATACAAGTTGTGTGATCTGAAGTATTGTATTTAACATTCAGTGGAGATCCAAAAATATTCAAAAATATTTGCTGAATAAACGTATAAGCTGAAATAGCTGTCTGTTAAGAAATATAAAATGGCTAAACTGTGCTCTCGCCAAAATGTGATATAGAATCCCTACCTATGTGTGAATTACCTGTACTTAACTTGTTGGCTCATTTATATCAGCTTGACCTTGACCTACATTCAGCGAAATCGATTACCACAATTTTGCACTCCTTATCCAATAAGCAGAATGCTAGAAAAAATGACATATCTGCATACAAAATTATTTGTTATTTCTAAATATTATTTGTTGACCACTATGATGTCCTTCTTAACTAGAATTCCGTGAATGAACACATTTTGAACAGCCAACTAAATAATGGAACTTTAGTTGAGGCCAGCTAGATGTCAAAATGAATGTTAGAATGTGTTGACATATTGTTATGGTCTCCCAACTTTTTGTGGAAGGTGGTTGGTGTTCGGCGATCCATCTTTAACAAATGGCAGGTGGTGGCATTTGCATGTTAATGTCTTGTATTCAACTATTCAGTTGTGTGTATAAACACTACTGAATGCTTTGTGCATGTTAGTAATATGAATCGCAGGCAAACGATTCAATACTGAACGTTAACCTCAATTATCCCACCGAACGAAGTTCGAGGGAGATATAGGAAAGCTGTCCGTTTGTGTGTCCGGACCTGGATTTTGATGAAGGGACTCAAAAAACTTTAATTATGATCTGTCCCTTAGGCATAAAGTCCTGTGTTTTCATTAAGAAAATTGATAGGCTCGGAAAACAATCTTACCTTCAGTCTTTTATTTGGTCAAAATCCTTAAGGATATTCTATTTCTAAAAGAAATACAATGTTTTCTTTCAAAGTTTCTTTTCCGGAAGTTGATTGCCAATCGAAATAGAATGAGGTCTATGATAGAACAATCACTAAGTAGTTGCTACAGTACAGTGAATGGCGGCCATTTTTGATAAAAAAAAAACGTAATAACTGATAACTATTGCCCTGAACCAGTCCGTCTTCTCGCTGCAAGCAGGATGAAATTCTTTGTCACAAAGTTTGGCATTTTTTATAAAATCAAACGCGCGTCATTGAAACTCATAATATGTAAATAGCATGTCATTTACATCATACCTTGATGGGGAAAAATAGATCTTACATGTTAGAAGTACTAAATAAAAGTTATCGTGAAAATGAGACGGTCATTCTCGAGAGAAAAGAGCATAAATGCGCATTTAGAGAATTTTGGTCCGTTTAAAAATCTGTAAAAAATTGGGGTACTTAGTAGCATCGGGAGGCATCATATATTTCAAATTAGACACGAGGAAGTCAATATTGAGCAAGTTATGGCTGTTTTAAATTCAAATAAAACCGTTAACCCGTACCGGTCCAGCTTTTGACCCGTACGGGATCAATTTTCTTTAGCTGCGTATACCAAGGGTGGATAACTCAAATGCTAATTGACAGATATGGTTTACATTTTATATGTTGATGCCTAGAGACAAACAAGCTCTGCTCAAGAAGGAATTTTCAAGATGGTCACTTATAATCAAAATATGTTTTGTTCGGTGGCATTTGCAACTCCGTGGAGTTGCTGTTTTTTTCTAGTTTAAGACACTTTCATCTGTGTTGTAGGAGGTGGACATCTACACAGTGAAGGAGGGAGATCTCAGTTTTGAGGCCCCTTTCCATTTACAATGCAGGCGGAATGACTATGTGCAGGCACTGGTTACTTTCTTTAATATAGAATTCACTAAGTGTCATAAACGTGTAGGATTTTCTACAGGTAAGTATTGCCAAAAGAAATTTGAAATTGATATACATGTATATCAATGATCTCCCCAGGATTTTCTCATGCGGGTGCAGATATTTGCCGCTCTCTTTAAGTTTGGGTTTAACTTGTTGAAGTCATGTGATGACATAAGTTATGAATGAATTGTAGCAAAATTTTGACTGGGGATATGCGCAACTGATTTTCTGAGCTAGTTTTGTGTGTTTACTCAAGGCAAGAGAGCTGAAAATTTTGTTACTAAATTTTATTATTTTTCCAACATTTTTTTACTTCACTTTTTGGTCAGTATTGAGTAAAGTGGGTATATATAGACAGTAGAGAGTGGTGAAAACTTTGAGGTGGGTGCAGTTTTCATTTGAAGTGGGTGCTGCGCCAGAAAAGATGATGCTGGGGAGATCCCAATATTATACAAATAGTGACTGCCATTGAGGGCAATAGTGTAAATTATTTCCCCGAGGGAATATCCTCTACAATGTACTATTCCCGAAGCCGCAGGCTGAGGGAATAGTATATTGTAGAGGATATTCCCAAGGGGAAATCATTTACACTATTGCTCGAAATTAGGCAGTCACTATTTGTTTTATTATATACCCTATACGGACTCTTGTCCCGTTTCCTCTGCGAAGGCCAAAAAGGCTTAGAAAGCCCCCTCCCCAGGTCCATTGTTAGCACTATAAGCTGTGACGTCATCAGATGCTCAACAGAAATTTTTGCCTCTGAGACTCTCACTTGACAAATTCAATCGCGTTTAACACGCGGAATAGATTATCATAACACTTGAAATTACACAGACGTATTGAGCTTAGGGAACTTTATACACGTTGCTTATATTGTATCGTTCACGCACGTCTGTCATGGTGAACGGAGTTGATTTGTGTTTGTGCTCATCCTCCATTTTTCTGTTTTTCGTCTGCGCAGTGATGATGAGCAGACGTTTCCAAGGGTAATAGAGCTTGCAATTGTGACGTCAGCGGGCAATAGTTCAAATGTATATTCCCGCTGACGTCACATTTGAGGGAATATAACTTTCCGAGGGAAATAGTAAATCTATTTCGGAACACGTGACTTAAGGTATTGACCAATCAGGATTAGTGTTACATATTGGGTATATAATAAATGTTTTTGTGAGATATTCGAAAGTACTGTTTTCTCTGATCCTATTTAAATTATTGTGCAATGAGTTATGCTAAAAAGATGTGATTTTGTTGTCATTTTGGTGAGTGACATATGTTCTCTTGAATGCTCCTTCCTAGGTATATTGCTTGATAGATTGATTTTATTGATGTTTTCTGGTGTGAAATATACAACCAATCTTTTGAAGGCAATTTTTATAGAAAATAACCCACTTCATGCAATGGATTTATCATGTAACCTTCTATAGATGGAAAACACCTCCTTCAAACATCTCTTAGGTAACATGATTCAACAATGTGAAATATGATCACTGTGTTACTTTGTTAAATCACTTGTCCAATACTTCTGGTTGCTGTTATCTCTGCCAGGGTTTATTCATGCTGCACCATAATGTATTTTATGTTAATTTTAGCCCCTGAAGCCAGATATACTCATTGGAAACAAACAGTCTTCTACCTTGATGACTATATCACTATAAAGAAAGGAGAAGAAATGTTTGGCACATTCAAGATGACACCAAACAGTAAGAATAATGTAAGTTTCTTATACTATTCACTTTTGCCTGTTATTCCTAAATTTTGGTCTCTTTTGTGTCAAGAATTGTTTTGGGCCAAAAAGAATGAAAACTTCAACATGGCACTTGAAGGTGAGAATTCATGTTAATTTTTTCAAAATATGGCCTTGTTATATTTACATCAAAGGTATATTAGAGAAAATAGTGCCTGTTTAAAGTCAGGAATTTGCATACATCCTTGCCCCAATGTTCACTTTATGTCATGAAATATTCTCACATATCTATGAGAGAATAACGAAGACATGTTGTCCAATGTTTGGTGATTAGAACAGCACCAAACACATGCCAAAATGACTTATAATATATCTATTCATTTTAAGTCTTGTCTGATTAATACATTCAAGAGCAATAGAAAGATTGCGTAGCTCTATACGTCCATAAGTCATGTAAGTGTGATATTCTTATAAATCTTCATCTATATGTTAGACTATCACACTGATGGACACTTATTGTAAAGAGCTTCGCAATAGATGATGATGTTATTAAACTCTTCATAAGTTATATGGGAATTATAAATGCTATAGGTGAGTTGCGAAATCTCTCTAATATTAAATCATTTATATATAATTTATTTTCATAATTTCAGAGAGATCTGGACTTTGACATCTCTGTTGATTTCAAAGGTGAACTATCCAACACAACATCAAACATGACATTTAAAATGCGTTAGAGCAAAGTGAATGCCACAGAACAATAGACCTTGTGCTGATGTTATCGTCACTATGTAGAACTGCAGAGCAGAAATAAACTGAATCATCTCTTCTCAATGGATAACAGATTTGGTCAAACTGACATTGTCAGAGATATGGTACTTGCACAGTGGAGACGATAACCCCATTTAACGTGTAACACGGAGATTGCCATTTTTCACGTCAATTGACGTAAATCACGCCAATAAGCATAATGTCCATTGTAATTCATAATTTGAAACACCAGGTTGATTAGAAGACCCAGTGTTTAATATATATACAATCTAAGTAATATTTATTTTATAGTACGTATACTTTGGTAAACATTAATGATATATTAAATCCCAGGGAAGAATTTCATTCCAAAATTGTGGAGAAAATGCCGTTCAATCTTGTGAATTTTCTGTAAATGTTACGAACCAATGAAGTCACCACCGAACTTGCATTCTTGGAAAGTCTAAATCGATCGATGGAACGCTTTTTATTGCATTTTCTTCAAGTATTTTATCTAATCTAGCACTTGTATGTAGGAATTTGCGATCCTATGTGGGAATTTTGCGCTAGAACTAATCAAAGTTACCTCTCACGAATCCCAGAAAAACGCCATATTGGAATTACTAACACTCATTCAATTGTCTAGATATCGTCTTTTCGACAGGTTATACGACGAAATTGGTACTGACCCAATAGTTTTTTAATCTCTGAACACAACGTGAGCCCCAATTCCGAGAAAAGACCGCTGGAAATCACTAAAATGGGGTCTACTTTCCCTCTTCGTTTTGACCGGAAGTGTTTTCCTGACCGCAGCGTGTTGTTGATTTTTTCGTTTTTTCCTGACTTGATTTAGTTTTTAAACCTTCTTTACAATGATCTAATGATTACCTTAAATGAATTATAAACAATTTAAATTCATATCCTCATTAAATCAGAATTTATTCGTTTTCTTCACGTCATTTGTTTACTTCCGGTTTGCTGTTGAATAAATATTTCTTGTAAACATTGACGTAAGCACATCATAATAGTTGTTAGTTCAAAACGCAACCCGGAAAATAGCAAATGTTTATAATTTTAACTATTACATACGATGCAGATCATGATTTTCCCACTAGTTTCCCAGTTTATTACTCCCTGTTGCAGGGCTGTCAACTTGGGACCACCTAATATGAGTGACTTCAAAATGTTGGACACCTAAGTCCAAATCTGAACACTTTTGTCCAAATTTTGAACACCTTTGGCCAACTTTTAAACACCTTTGGCCAAAGTTTGAGCACCTTTGCCAAACTTTGAACACCTCAAATTTTTCGCGCTCGCTACGCTCGCGATGTCGTCAACGGGGGGGGGGGGGGGGTAGGTACCAAAAATTTCCAATGAACATGCGTGACACATACGGGATTCGCGTGAAAAATCCGAACAAATTGCGTTCGGTTTTTCCCGGCGTTCGTATTTTTACCGTATCGTCAACATATTTCGAACAAATTTCTACAGAAATATTTTTGCTTGACAATTACCAGGTAAAATGCGTATTTTGCGTGACATTTTCTGTCACGCAAAAAAAACTGGCGTGACTTCAAATTCTTCAGCAAATGCGTGACAAATACGCAAATTGCGGGACAGTTGACAGGCCTGCTGTTGTCCTGCCGATAATATGTGAAACTTTTACAAGATAATAGTTTGCACGTCAATTGTCGTGCAAAATATTGCACGTCACTTGACGGACATGACGGCAATTGCCGTTATTATCTATTGACATGCGCACTTATGCTTCATAATTTCACGTCAATTGTCGTGCAACATGGCGATTGCCGTACTTCACGTTAAATGGGGTTATCGTCTCCACTGTTGCATGCCTATTAGAAATATTCATTTTTTATTCTCAGCAGAATGACCTTGACATTTATCTTACCTTTTATATATTGCTAGCAGTACTTGCTCTTTGTATCTCATTTCTACACTTATGAATACAGTGAAATAAAAAAGATATGTATTTGTACAAAATATGCTGTTTGTTTTGTTTTGACAGGATTTGAGTGGAATTTTGAAAGACAAAACTTTTCACTATCCCACATATCAATCTGTTCCAACTCAAAACTGGCCACCATTTTTGTGAAAACTGATTACTGAACTGCAAAGAGAGTGGCCAATATATTATTTTGAATTTATAGTCGAGTCAGGATCCTGCGAGCCAATCCTTCTTGTCAAAACTCAAGATTCAAATTCTGAAGTGAAAAAATGCAGCTGTTTGATTTCGAATTTTGTAATCATGACATGACTCCATAAATGGCAGAATATCGAGATGAAAACCTTTTAGCCTATCAATACCAGTGCAATCTTCAGATTTGATTAACATTTTTGTGCTTTATATTAATGGCCATGGCCATAGAATTCTGCTCCAGAAGGAATATTTAAGATGGCTGCTATATTCAAGACAGGCACTCTCTAGTTTTGTAGAAAGAAACAAGTACAATCTTTGATGCAAATCTTAACAGGTAATGCCTAGAGTACTTCGAGTTCCTGGTATGGCGTCATGTCATGGGTATACATTGTGAAAAGGATACAATACAACACTGCTTATTTCAGTCATGCTATGTTCAAAATAATTATGATTTGGTGAAATAAAACATTTATTTGATGGGATTTACTACTCGGGGAGTTGCTGTTTTTGAGTTTCTATTGTTCCTCATACTTAATAAAGCATGTTTACCTTAAAAGCCAGCCATTCATTACTATGTTGCAGTCTGTACACTAAATTAATGGACAACTTAATTTAAATGAAAAGATATGTAAGGTGCACAAGTACCATAAATAAAAGGAAAAGACCAGACTTTTATTGCAAAGACAATTAATGAGGAAAATAAATATCAAAATGGCAATTAACACACAAAGAAACCGTGTTCAGCACACCTTCCCCAACCATTGAGGAATCGCAATACAAACGAAACCCACATTAACATCCTGCCTTTTTGAGGTGACCATTTTGACCAAGTTGTGTCTGTTCTGGCCAAATCAATTTGATGGATGGATTTCAAGAATTCAAGAAAATCTTCCCACCATTCATTCTTTTATTCATCATTTTGAATTTCCTATACTGACACTGTCCAATTGAAATGAAATAAGTTTTGATGCAATTTTGATTTGATGGCCTTACCCAATAACAAAATGTAAAATGAACTTCTAGGTTTTCTCTTTCCACGAGGTTTACTGTGTTGTGTAAAGTTTTAGTAAGGTGGTCAGTTTGGACATTCTATTCAACAAAGCCATTTATAACATACATGAATTAAACTACATTTATTTATAAGAAAAGAAAATGTACATCAATATTGTTGAGTAAAGATACTATACATGTATGATAACCTTAACACACCATTTTCAGTTCCTGTTATGTGTGTTCTGTGTAAGTAACCTGCATCTACATGGGTGCGAATTTGGAGAAAATCCGATGGTGTGATAATAAAAACATCAACATCAAATCTTCCCATTTGCCTCCATCTTCTAACAACTCATATCACAACTTAATATAAATTGCCAAACAAATGATATTAATAAGATAAGAATATTTCTAAAGTGGCATGTATAATTTCCAAAACACCAGGCAATAATTATTAGTTTAAATTTGATTGGACATCAATTTTCAATTTTTCGTGTGGAATGGAAGACTTAAATATAGAACCTTTCTCAAACAGTCTAATGTATTTTTCATAATAAATAGGTGTATCCTTCTATGTCTATTTTAGTTAGCTCTTATACATAGGCTGAACTTTAACACATGGAGAATATAGTTCGAACATTTCATCTCAGGCTGAAACTGGAAACAATATGTCAATGATTTCTTATAAAATGCAGACAAAAATGGTCTCAAAAGTAAGGATATTGCTCAGTTGTACTCTTTTAGTTACTAGCTCAAGTAAGGGCTTGCATGGAACAGAATGGAAATGTCCATGTGAGGTATACCCCCATAAATGTGTGGTTGATTTTTCAAATCACTCCCACAACTACTTGTGTAATGAAATTTTGTAGTTGAAAAATGTTGTCAGTATTTACACAAAGTTAACATCCAATCCAGCTTATTTTCAGTTACAAGATTTCAATACACAAGTAGTTGTGGGGGTGATTTGAAAAATCAACCGCACATTAATGGGGGTATGGGAGGTATTGGCAAGTGATTTTAGATGGTCATATCTTTCACCATGAGTACTTTCTGTCCATAAATACAGTGATTTTTATTAAAATTATAACAAAATATTAAGTCCCCATGATAGTAAAATATCAATCCAACTCTCTGAAAAGTTATGTACGAAGTGGGTGGTACCCTTTGTTCTATGGACTTGGCTCGGATCATTCACGTGACCTAAGTCCCGCCTTTATTAGCTTATATGGCAAATCAATCAAGACAACTGCCAAGTCATCAAATGATGTGATTGTGATTCGAGATATGACATATCACATAAACTATGACATCAGCCACATATTTACTCCATGTGATTCATTAACATGTTATCTAACCAACATCGAAACAAGCATTTACTTTGATCATTGCTGTTCTCCCTTTTTATAAGAAGTGGATCAGTTTACTCCAATTAGCATATGACCCGCATATGGTCTTCGTATTTTTCTAGTGAAATTCACTGGATAATCTTGGTTTTAAACATGTCGAAAGTGTCTTCTACTCATGCTAACATGATAACTCATGATATTCATTGTTTTCAGAAAATTGATATCTTCAAAACTAGATTTTCAATACCATTCTAGTTTTAGACCCCTCATTGAATAATCTTTTCATGCAATAAAAATCAGAAAAAGAAGATCCTCTTTTAAGTAAATAGGTTCAATATTTTGAAAAAATTGTTGACATGGGGTCCCTATTCATAATTTTTCGAATTGTTTTATTGATATTTTTGATTGTTTTACAAAAAAACTGTATTTATGGCTAGAAGGTACTCATGGTGAAAGATATGACCTTCTAAAATCACTTGCCATAACTCAAATGGACCTTTGCAGAACTTGCCTTCATAATTCGTAACTGATTGGCTTATTAAGGGGAGGCATCAAAAGTTCAATGTCTGATAGGGAACTAAATAAATCTAGTTTTGAGTTGGACCCCCCCCCCTCCCCCTCAAAACTTAATACAATGAAAGTTGATCGCGGACTTTCACATGTTTTTGCGGGGTAGTACTAGAACTTATTCATGATTCTTAAAACATATGCCAACAACAATAGACATAATATTCCATGTTGCATGCATATTTGTGAAGAAGGCATCTGGTAAAGTCTTTATTTTTAAACCATTCCAAGGCATTTCGAGTCGAAATTCCCAAAAATTCAAATGTTGAAATTTGTCGGATAGCAAACTGAAATAGCTTTGGCCCCCTCCCCCCAAACTAGATTTATTTAGTTTTCTATCAGACATTGATCTTTTGATGCCTCCCCTAAGATAGTATGTTTGCTAATATTGTTCATATATATTTGACTTCATTCTTATGTACCAAGAAATACTCAGGAAGTCAATGTATTTTTTGAGATTAGGTAAAAAGCCCCCCTCAAAAAGTGTGTAATACATTCTCTGAAATACAATGTGTAATAAATATTAAAAGACTTCCAATAGATTCCCATACAAAGTATTATAAAACTGTACAACCATACATCTATTTATGTGTATGGTAAAACTTATGGTCTAAACTGTCCATCCACATTCCACAATGTATCTAAAATGTGGTATATTGTCCATACATATATATTTATTTATATGTTGTAGAAACTGTCTATTTACATATACACCTAGACATGGTTTAAACTGTCTGTCCCTTCTTTGTTCACATTAATCCTAGATCCATTCTGAGCATCACCTATGTTACCCTATATACAATATTAGTGTACAACGGTTTGTCTATTCATTGAGATATCATTCATTTCATAAATAGGCAGTCTCACAAACTAAAATGGCATCACTCATTCATCTACTTCTGCTGAAGAATTGAATTTGATAGCCTGAAAAACATAGAACACAGTGTATCGTTAAAGTCTGAAATATAAAAAGGTTATATCTTAAGTTAACCAAACGTTACTAGGTCTGAATCCACAGCTATATCAATAATTATTGCCTTGATAAACTACTTTACACTCATTTGGAAATGTTACATGAGCCATTGTGGTAAAACATATTGTAGCCTACATGTGGTTACTATAAGTTTCAAGCAAATTAGAAACAACTTCTCTTAGAAAAGTTTATTGCCATGGTGACAGATTTTGCCCAACTATTTCAACTTTTACCATAATTATAAGTTAAGACTGCACTAAGAATTTCACGTCAATGTGACCACTACTTCTCAAGAAAACTATGGGCTAATCAGATCCAGATTTCAATTTCATACAAAGAATCTACCGTATACTCTCTAATAAACTCACAGTGTGACTTCCTAATTCTCCTGGAGGAGATTATCTCAAATGACAAAATCCCCGGGGATTTTTGAAAAATTAATATATGGACGAATAGCATACTTCTGGTTTTTTCTCTTTAAAACTGAACTTAACACCGACTTAGATAACATAGAATCAGGCCTTAATGTTTTTCTCATGTATTTATCGATCTACTGAATGTGTTTTTGTGGGTTAATTGACATATGTGTCACATTTCTATGATAAAACATTCCCTCTCCCATTTTTCCGGGCTGCCATTTAGGAAACTGACTGCGATACCCAAGTCAAAATCTAAAGATTTTCTGTAACTGACTGGCCTTCATTGTCAGAGAAAATATGTTTCATGTTCTTATAATACTACTAATGTGTGGGAAAAGGTGAAGTGCAAGTGTCAAATGAATTTGGTCAGATTTAGCATTCATTATGGCTTTTAACTCATCACTAGAAGGTTACTGCGGCGCGCTTCAAGCATGACCTGCCCATACCCAAAAGTCACCCCCTCCCTTGGCAAATCCTTCTATTGCCCCTGGAGTATGTGTGCCTATTAGAGATAATACGGTATTTATATAATTATTAGCAAAGTTCAGTTATATCAAAACAATAGATTGTTTTTGTGACACTGATACTGTCACCATACTGATTTTTACATTACATCCTTTATTCTGTAAATATACGAACCAGTCCATTGCTTCATCTAGACCTTCCCCTTTGATCGCTGATGTTTTAAATATTTGGTATTTCCTATTCTTTAAAGATGAAAGCCCCAATGCATTGGCGACTTCAGTAACTGTCATTGCACCTTCAATGTCCTGTTTGTTGGCAAATACAACAAGAATTGCTTTCTTCAATTCGTCTTCCTGGAACAGACATACACATGCATACAGTATAGTCTACATAGAGTTGCACTGTTTTAAGGCATGGTCCCTATTTCAGGGCACTGGCCTTTTATATTTTAGATGATCCTTGCACTCCTTGAGATGAGAACATTTATGTTTGGTTAAGTCCTGGAGCATTGAGGAAATATGCACAATTTATTTTTGAACTAATAGCTGCTTAATCTCAGACAAAATAAAACTTTCCATTTGCTATGTAGATGGATAAATGTAGATGGCATGTTATGTGTGTTGAGACAACTTGAATGTGCATAATGTGACAATATGAATAATGCAAATTAAAGTTGTTTAAAGGCAGGGATTCCTTACTGTATGGTAAATTATACCACAACCCCATTCTGATGCAGCCTATTACATAACTGCTGTAACAGTTTAATATATTACATTGCATTTTTCAACCCAGATAAGTACTACTATTTAAATATAAAATGACCATCAGATTCCGAATATATTCATGACAAAATTGTGACAAAATTTAGCTGATTCTGTGCAAAAATACTAGAGATATATGGAAAAACATGTCTTCGGTGTCAGATTCCTTGGACATTTAAAATTCAAACATGCTATTACATCATTTTCTAATTGACTTTCTGCTTTTAAAGTGGAGCCCTGCTTTTAAAAAGAAAATTACACACAGAATTCAAATATGGTATTAAATAGAAGTAAAATCTCATTAAAGATGAGACTTCAACTAGATTTATTCAGGAACCCCCTAAATCTATCATTTTTCTGCAGGAATTTTGCTGAAATTCCAAATTCATTTGTAATAAGAATAAGGCTCATATACAGTAGGAATGACAGGACACTGAGCATATGTTGTGTCAATATCAAGATCTATTGTTTTTCTATTATTAATTATAGTACTATTATTACCACATTTACATTAAGGCTTCTAATAAATACTAGGGCCGTAGTCTTACTGATTAAAAACATGTATCATTTTAAATTCATGTGTCTACATTTTGTCGATCACCATCCACAACAAGGCACAGACGTGAACAATATCGTACCTAAAACACAGCAGTGTGACAGTTATTTAGGACGGAAAATCCAAAATGGCCACCTTAAAATTTACCCTGAATGCCCAAAAACTAATCAGTTCTTAACTTTGATACGTAGAAACATCCCTGAAAATTTCAGATGAATCCATCAAATGGTTTGGCTGGAAACCTGTAGACAAGTCTTGAAAGTGAAGATTTTAGGACAGAAAATCCAAAATGGCCACCTTAAATTTTACCCAGAATGCCAAAAAACTAATCAGTTGTTAACTTTGATATGTAGAAACATCCCTGTAAATTTCAAATGAATCCGTCAAATGGTTTGGCTGGAAACCTGTAGACAAGTCTTGAAAGTGAAGATTTTAGGACGGAAAATCCAAAATGGCCACCTTAAATTTTACCCAGAATGCCAAAAAACTAATCAGTTCTTAACTTTGATACGTAGAAACATCCCTGAAAATTTCAGATGAATCCGTCAAATGGTTTGGCTGGAAACCTGTAGACAAGTCTTGAAAGTGAAGATTTTAGGACGGAAAATCCAAAATGGCCACCTTCAAATTTACCCAGAATGCCCAAAAACTAATCAGTTGTTAACTTTGATACGTAGAAACATTCCTGAAAATTTCAGATGAATCCGTCAAATGGTTTGGCTGGAAACCTGTAGACAAGTCTTGAAAGTGAAGATTTTAGGACGGAAAATCCAAAATGGCCACCTTAAAATTTACCCAGAATGCCCAAAAACTAATCAGTTCTTAACTTTGATATGTAGAAACATTCCTGAAAATTTCAGATGAATCTGTCAAATGGTTTGGCTGGAAACCTGTAGACAAGCTGAAAAGTGAGACGCCGCCTGCCGCCCGCCCGTCAAGCTGACGACAATATCGTACCTTTATTAGGTACGATAAACAAGGCACAGGACGTGAACGAGATCACACCATCAAATAGGCAGACACTATGAACCAGGAAAACTGTTCTCCTATTATGTTTACAAATTTCAAGAACAAGAAAACAAGATGGCCGCCCAAAAGTTTATCAGCTCTTGTACTTGATATCCTCTATCATTTGTGTAAATTTGAAGGAAATCCGATGAACGGTTTTCCTGAAATGGCGATGACAAGATTTTTCGAAAAACCTTCAAAATGGCCATCAGAAAACAAGATGGCCGCCCAAAAGTTAATCAGCTCTAGTACTTGATATCCTCTATCATGTGTGTAAATTTGAAGGAAATCCGATGAGCGGATTTTCTGAAATGGCGATGACAAGATTTTTCGAAAAATCTTCAAAATAGCTGCCAGAAAACAAGATGGCCGCCTTAACGTTAATCAGCTCTAGTACTTGATATCCTCTATCATTTGTGTAAATTTGAAGGAAATCCGATGAGCGGTTTTCCTGAAATGGCGATGACAAGATTTTTCGAAAAATCCTCAAAATGGCCATCAGAAAACAAGATGGCCGCCCAAAAGTTAATCGGCTCTAGTACTTGATATCCTCTATCATGTGTGTAAATTTGAAGGAAATCCGATGAGGGGATTTTCTGAAATGGCGATGACAAGATTTTTCGAAACATCTTCAAAATGGCTGCCAGGAAACAAGATGGCCGTCTAAAAGTTAATCAGCTCTAGTTCTTGATATCCTCTATCATTTGTGTAAATTTAAAGGAAATCCGATGAACGGTTTTCCTGAAATGGCGATGACAAGATTTTTCGAAAAACCTTCAAAATGGCCATCAGAAAACAAGATGGCCGCCCAAAAGTTAATCAGCTCTAGTACTTGATATCCTCTATCATGTGTGTAAATTTGAAGGAAATCCGATGAGCGGATTTTCTGAAATGGCGATGACAAGATTTTTCGAAAAATCTTCAAAATGGCTGCCAGAAAACAAGATGGCCGCCTAAAAGTTAATCAGCTCTAGTACTTGATATCCTCTATCATTTGTGTAAATTTGAAGGAAATCCGATGAGCGGTTTTCCTGGAATGGCGATGACAAGATTTTTCGAAAAACCTTCAAAATGGCCACCAGAAAACAAGATGGCCGCCCAAAAGTTAATCAGCTCTAGTACTTGGTATCCTCTATCATGTGTGTAAATTTGAAGGAAATCCAATGAGCGGATTTTCTGAAATGGCGATGACAAGATTTTTCGAAAAATCTTCAAAATGGCTGCCAGAAAACAAGATGGCCGCCCAAAAGTTAATCAGCTCTAGTACTTGATATCCTCTATCATTTGTGTAAATTTGAAGGAAATCCGATGAGCGGTTTTCTTGAAATGGCAATGACAAGATTTTTCGAAAAACCTTCAAAATGGCCGCCAGAAAACAAGATGGCCACTCAAAAGTTAATCAGCTCTAGTACTTCATATGCTGTATCATCTGTGCGAATTTGGAGAAAATCTGATGAGCCGTTTTCCTTAAACGGCGATGACAAAAAAAGCGGGACGATCACGATCACGACCACGACCACGATCACGACCACGATCACGACCACGATCACGACCACGATCACGACTAGTATGACGACTATATCCCACCGATGGTGTGATAAAAAGGTTGGAGACTATAACAATTATGTTGTTCCATTTTGGAGAAAATAGAATCATAAAACATACCTCTAACATAGAGACTAACTCCTGTTTTGATATGCCTATTCTGTCTCTGTCCATACTGTCGACTACATATATTATAGCATCTGTGTTTGAGTAGTAGCATCGCCAATATGGCCTGCAATCAATAAACAATCTCATGTTAAAATGAGTCACCCTACATGCCTTAGTTCATGAATTTCTGCTGATTTACAGGTCAGAAGATTAAGGTGATGTCAAAATTAATTCTTAAATATCTTAGTCAAAAAGAGTTCAGTTCAAAAGTGTTATTCTTCCTGAATTGATTAAATTTTTGACCTTTATTACTTTATTTTTGATCCCCATAGGATAAGGCAAATGATTTCTGACATCTACATGACCAGTGGTGATTATACAGTGGTGATTTGGTCAATCAGACCCTTTGATATAAAATTTTATTCCATACTTAGTAGTGTTATAGGTAAACCAGAACAAAATGGAAACGCCAAAGCGTAGCGAATCCCATCGAACAGAAATGGCTGGCATTTTTACAAACAAAATATATAGCAAATATCGTAAAATAACATCCATAAGAAAGGCCACCATTTTCAAAATGGTTGCTCACTAGCCAAATTGTCATCAGAAGTAATATGCTTTTAAGTTACCACATATAAAATTTAAAAAAAATTGCACACACATACATGCAAATGCTCGCTCTATTACTTTTTGAAGTATAATAAAAATGTAAAATAACACACATAAAAATGGTGGCCATTTTTCAAAATGGCCAACTACTCCCCAAAGTTTTATTAGACAATGTGCCATGCTTAAAGTGTTCGCCAAAGTTTAAAACTGCGCAGGCGCACCGCTCTCGCTAAACTATATAAAGAGATTACCGGGTACACGATTCAGAGGTAAGCCAGGAAGGCGAACGATCTTCGTCTCGTGATGATTTCCCATATAATCGTAACCAGGGAAGTTTCACCATTGAAATTAAAAATTACTAGTAGATATACTTTGTAGATGTTATTTATGAAGCTATTTAGTGTTTGCATCAATCAAATGGCTCATTTTGAACATATAAAAAGCATTTGTGTTTTGTTTCCCAGGGAATTGTATTGTATGTATGTAGTACACACATAAATAGTGTACATTATACAGTACTTGAATAGCCTGGTTTACATAATATTGAAGGGCATGCTGATTACATGCACACGAGTACATGAATGAAGGCCTAATATTGATATACGTAGCTTGCATACCTAAATAAAAAATAAACTCTTCTAATCCCCTAATGTAAACACGGCGGTATACGTAGCCCGATTTATCGGGGACTTTAAAGTATTCACATATCAAATATGAACAAAATCACTCCAATACTTTTCGAGTTATAGTAAAAAATGTAAAAATGACAGCCATTTTTTAAAATGACAACCTACTATGCGAAGTGTCATGAGACAGTGTGCAAGGTTCATAAGTATTCACATACCAAATATGAACAAAATAGCTCCACTACTTTTAAAGTTATAGTAAAAAATGTAAAAATGGTGGCCATTTTTCAAAATGGCCGCCTACTACCCAAAGTGTCATTAGACAGTGTGCCATGGTTATAGTATTCACATATAAAATATGAACAATATCGCTCTACTACTTTTTGAGTTATAGTAAAAAATGTAAAATAACACACCTAAAAATGGCGGCCATTTTTCAAAATGGCCACCTACTACCCAAAATGTCATTAGACATTTGGCCATGCTTAAAGTATTCACATACCAAATATGAACAAAATCGCTCTACTACTTTTTGACTTACAGTAAAAAATGTTAAATAACACACGTAAAAATGGCAGCCATTTTTCAAGGTGGCTGTCATGTATTTTTTCTGTATTTACATTTCTAGCTTAATCAATGCCCTATATTACTTTTTTACATTTAAAACATATTGCTATTACAGTTTTATATGCAGTACCTAAATTACTGTAAAATCTGCACTAAAATGGCCGCCATTTTTAAATGAACGGCCATTTTGAAAATCGATTTTCCAGCAGAACTCCTCATCCCATTGGCTATATGTGTACAAAATATGAACAAAATCGGGCCAACGGTATTTGAGTTATTGCCCGGATGGACAGACGGATGGACGGACGGATGGAGGCATTCCCTATATCCCTCCGAACTTCGTTCGATTGGATAATAACATGCAGGAATATAATTGATATCTGAAGTGAGCGGGTGATATATTTATCACCCGCTTATATCATCCGCTCATCAGATCTACAAAATCACAAATTCAGAGAGTAGATACTGAGCCAGGGGACTTGGCATTAAATCCTCATAATCTACTATTAAAGTATAGAATAAATCAGTTATTAAATGCTAATTTTTGATACAGGGTATATCCCTTGGTAAATACAATATATCAATCCTCGGTCCCTCGGGTTAATGTATTGTATTTCCCTCAGATATACCCTGTATCAAAAACCTCGCATTAAATAACCGCTATGTATTATGGAGGGGCAATCACCCCAGTAACATACTTTGTCAAATATGTTGACCAATTTGCAACAAAAAGACAACCTTTTATTGTTCAAGTGCAAAATGAAATGGTCCCTGGAGATACTATTTATTTCTTAAAAGGAAAAGTGAATCCATCCAGGGATGACCAAAATAAGCTGTAACCAATGAATAGCATGAGTTATCACTAATCTCAGATGGTAAAAACTAATTGCTACTTAAATAAAGTACAAACGTGCATTAAACATTTGAAAAGATAGTCTTAATGATGATTGGTTCATTGGCCTTCCATTATCACTGCTTCCTGTAACTTATAATCATTGATTATACAGGGTGACTGGATAAATGGAGACCATTGAAGTAGGCAATATCTCCTAAACTAAACAAGCGACATCGATGAAAACTTGAACACCAGAACAGTTCTATGGAAATGTGTTCCTGAAAGTTTCAATATAACCAGTCAACTGGTTCAGGAACTGTGATAATTTACATAACATGCTCCAAATGGCCGCATCTGAGCAAAAGGCAGAGCTGGATTCATATGGCAAAATTGTCAACTAGAAAACTGCAACTCCACGGAGTAGCAAATCCCAACAAACGCTATAGCATATATGAATCTGTATTTGTCATAAAAAGTATAAACATTGGAAACATTAGAGATATATCAGAATTTATACCTATTTTAAAAGCATTTGGGTGACCATTTGAAGGCACAAATAATAAAGAAAATTTGAATTTTCTGCCCTAAATTTCCTTCAAATTGAGAATAATATAGCCATACTTTGAAGAGATCAGAAAGACAATACCATAGTAATGATCTAACCTAAACTTCCTTCAATTTGAGTATAATATAGCCATACTTTAAAGGGATCAGGAAATTATTGCGAAATCTCACATAAGACAGCCATTATGAGGCCAAAATTACAAAACTGATATAATATTTGCGATCTACTCTAAATTGCCTTTCATTTGAGTATAATTAAGCTTTAGAAAGATCTCAAAATTAATGCAAATTCCCATTTTCCTGACCCCCCATACCTGGGGGTCATGGTGAAAAACTCGGAATATATATGAAATAGATAGATGTAGTGAATATACTTCCCAAATTTCAAACAATAATATTTATTACTTTGGTATAAAAAACGAAAATCTAAGATTTTCATGAAAAATACCTGCCATTTTTAAAGCGGTGGCCATCTTGGAATTTTTTTGTTGTTGCATACATCTTTCCACCAAATGTGAAGAAAATTCGGCCACTAGTATTCTCTAGTAATCTTCCAGACGGACGGATAGATGGACTGACGGACGGAGGGCTTCACTATATCCCTACCAAACTTCGTTCGTTGGGATAATTACTCTTACCCAATCCAACCCTTATTATGGCATCACATTTAGCAGCAATTGCTGACCTAAAGAAGGCAATCACTGCTAAATGTAATGCCATAATAAGGGTTGAATGGGGTTAGGGTATTTAACAATTTTGCCATATGACACAGATACTAGTTTTCTGCATGAAAAAAAATCAAAATTCTGCAAAAAATTCTGCAAGAAAAAAAGCAAATTCTGCAAGGAGAAAATCGAAATTCTGCACAAATTTTCAAAAAAGTACAAATTCTGCAATCTTTTAAAACGATGAATATTGACGTAGCAACGGAAACGGAAGTCAGCTACTTTCTAAGTAAGAACTGCGCGTCATTAGCGACCTCGCTTTAGCGAATTTAAACGTGATAGAATGTTGAATTTCACGGTGAAATCGTACTTGTACTCAATAATGATTGATTGTTGGACATAAACAGACACTCTTCAAATACCCCGCAAAGGTAGGAGATCGTAAAATATGTAATTTCTGGTAATTCCGCGGGATTTTCATGAAAATCAGGGATTCTGCAAAAAATTGAAGTTTTGTCAAATTCCGTCCACGCCGCGGAATTACGGAATACTAGTATCTATGATATGAATCGATTGCTCAATTGCGGCCATTTGGAGCATGTAATGTAAATGATCACAGCTCCTGAACCAGTTGACTGGTTATATTGAAACTTTCAGGAACAAATTTCCATAAATCTGCTCTGGTGGGTGCAAGTTTTCATTGATGTCACTTGTCTAGTTTAGGAGGTTCTGCCTACTTCAATGGTCTCCTTTTATCCAGTCACCCTGTACTTGGAGATAATACACCTGTCTTCATGGTCAGAAAATACTGACCATCTAAGATAGTAGAGTCTGAAATCATTTGCCTTATCCTACAAGGCTACTTGTCCACATTCAATCATTCATGGTTTATGTGAAACATAAATTCAAGGCATTATATACAGTCATAGTTACCTAATACTGGTTTGTCCACCCAAGTCCCATACTTGGAATTTTAGGTTTTTGTAAATGACTGTTTCAACGTTGAAGCCAATTGCTAAAACATAGAATCATTTTAAAGAGAACTGATGGAGAATTTACAAATAACTATATTTGTAAATGCATTATTTTACAAATTTACTGTGGTGGAACTCTTAACAGATCTGATTTGGTAACAAAAGTGTCACAGCCTAAAAGGTACTATTTCTCTTTTTCCACAATTTCCCAAGACATAGGCAGAATATTCACAACCTTTTTGACACAAATGTGTTTAAAAAAAATTGAAGCAAGTTGAAAAGACCTTTTATTGACCCTTGAGAAAGTCATTGGAGGTCAAATGTAAAAAGTCAGATTTTAACTTTTGAGAACTTGTAAATGATTTTGAAAAGAATTGGTCAATATGAAGCAAGTTGAAAAAATACCTTTTTTGACCGGAGAAGGTCATTGGAGGTTAAATCACATATCTTAAGTCAGATTTGAATTTCTGAGAACTTAAGAATTAATTTTTAAAAAAAATTGGTCAATATGAAGCAAGTTAAAAAAGACCTTTTTTGACTGGAGAAGGTCATTGGAGGTCAAATGTAAAATCTAAGTCAGATTTTAACTCTTGTAAATGATCAGTAAATGATTTTGAAAAAATGGTCAATATGAAGCAAGTTGAAAAAAGACCTTTTTTGACCGAAGAAGGTCATTGAAGGTCAAATCTCATATCTAAAGTCAGAATTGAATTTCTGAGAACTTAAAAGTTGATTTTAAAAATTGGTCAATTTGAAGCAAGTTGAAAAAAATACCCTTTTGACCTTTTTACCTTGAAAAGGTTATTGGAGGTCAACTTTAAAGTAGATGATGTTGAAAATAAATTTGGTCGATTTGAAGAAAATTAAAAAAGACCTTGAGAAAGTCACTGAAGGTAAAATCTCAAATCCTAAATCAGATTTGAACTTCTGAGAACCTGTAGATGATTTAAAAAAAAAATTTAAGTCAGTAATTTGTTAAGTAATATTGGAAGTTGTAAGAATTTGTTACAGAAGCTGATTGCTGGACATCCACCGCTGGATGCCCAAATCCAAGCTTTTGCAGATGAAGAATTCACAGGATGCCAGAATCATTGATACAATTCCTCACTTTTGTTATGTAAACAGATGTTTAAAAATGGTTAACATCTGCACTTTTAACCATTCCATTACGTAACATTACCAAGTAATTATATCAATGATTCTGGCATTCTGTGAATTATTTATCTGTAAACGCTTAGATTTTCTTAAACACATGATGCCGATGTGTCAAAACAATTGTGAAGATTTTGCCGTAACATTTCATGAAATCATGGCCTAATTAAACTAGATGAATATTATGAGATACATGTAATCTTTTTTCTTTTTAAAAAAGATGCTCAAGCATTATTTGTTAAAAGAGATTCAAATGTTAAGCAAGATTCTTTAAAGATATTCATGAATGAAAAAGCCTTAAACTTTCACTATACATGAATGAAACTGCCTAAGCTTTTCAGTTTAAACATAAGGGGGAATGCCCAGAGCTGGCCAAATTATTTCAATAAACTGGATCAACCATAACCAATAAAGCACGTTATATGTCTAAGTTACTGCTTTTACTAAAATATGAATGAATTGCCTACAGCTCTAAATCTGTCTTACTTGGAATGGTAGTGACAACCTCCCCAACTTGAAGTCTGTATAAAATTGTAGTTTTTCCAGCTCCATCGAGTCCAAGAATAAGGATTCTCCGTTCCTTTGATCCAAATAATCCACTGAAGTAACTTAGTAGGCCACCTGAAATATTTATACATGTAATCATGGGCTTTCAACTAGATTATTATTATCTAAATTGAAAGCCCATGATGGAATCAACAATTTATGTATATAGGTACTTCAAGAGTACTTCTAAATACCATATCTGATTCATGATCAGTTTACACCAAATTACCATTACTGTATATATATGAATATTTTTGGGTTTACGAAAAAGACCGACCCCACCGACCACCGACCGATCGGTGTTTTCCACTGGTAGCCTCAAAACAGGGTTTGAAGAAAATGTGTAAAAGACCGAAATATCATGTAAAAGACCGAACTTATTTGTAGCCTTAAAATATTAATAATTTGATTTTGAATGTCAATCGTTGGATTAGGCAACATTTTTTACCGATTTTGTACCTTGCAACGAATGGCAAGCAAACAAATTGGGCATGACCGTCTCCTCTCGTTTAATTGTCCTGCTTTAGGTCCTAACCTATCATTTACCAACCTATCGTTTCTACGGGAATCTATCCTAATTTTTTACTGAAATTTAACAATTTCGAAACAAAAATGATTTGTTATCGTCATAGCCTACTGAATACTGAACACGATATAATGTTACATGCGTTCTCTTATCGGGATTAAAAGTGACTTACCATTTCAGTACACCATTAGGTGTTTTGTAATTAAGCGGACCTAAATTTAAATCCAAAATATCAATTTAGAAAATCAACTTTTTTGACCTTTTCAAGGTCACTGAAGGTCAACGAAAGGTCAAATCTGAAATCTAAGGTCAGATTTGAACTTCTGAGAACTTGTAGATGTTTTTAAAAATTTGGAGCAAGTTGAAAAATTCAAAATGGCCACCATGTTATTCAGCCAGCATACCCAAAACCTAATCAGATCTTGGCAATAGTCTGCTCTTGCATCTGTAAAAATTTCAAGTTGAACGGATAAGTGGTTTTCCTGGAATTTTAATGACAAGATTTGTTGAAAAATTCAAAATGGCCGCCACGTAGTTTACCCAGCATGCCCTTAGTTAGATCTTGGTACTAGTCTGCTCTTGCATCTGTAAATATTTCAAGTTGAACAGGTAAGCAGTTATCCTGGAAATTTGATGACAAGATTTGGTTAATGTGCCGCCCGCCCGCACGCACGCCCAACAGCACAAGACGACGACAATATAGCACTTTTTCAAAGTGCGATAAAAATGGAACTCACTTTCTGGTTTATACAATGTTGGAAGATGCTATTTTGAGTATATACGAAAAAGACCAGTCTCACTCTCCACAGTTAAGTCCACATTATCACATTTTCACAAAATGTGCACAAATGAACCTAAAATGCTCACGGAAAATAATCGAGGATTCATGAATGTCCTATCCAAAAATCTCCCAAAACTGCTGAAAAATATGCCCTGTAAATTATATTTACAAAAATAGGATCCATGGTCCTGTGCTCACACAGTTTGGAACCTTCAGAGGAATGTATATCCTGACTTTCAAACAAAAATATTGATTTGGATTTGTAGTCTCGAACTTTGAGAAACTTAGACAGCACAGTTGTGTGACCTAGTTTGATGACCTTTGACCTTGAAAATTTTACTTATTTAGAGCTCAGTAAGGTATTTTGTGATTAAGCTGACCAAAATTTACATCCAAAAATCAACTTTTTTGACCTTTCAAAGGTCACTGAAGGTCAAGTAAAGGTCAAATCCTAAAACTAATGTCAGATTTTAACTCCTGGCAACTTGTAGATGATTTTCAAAAAAAATTTGGTCAAATTGAAGCAAGTTGAAAAATAACTTATTTTTAGTGTTTTTTGACGTCAAATATCTCAAAAATGGTAAAAATTTGATGCTGACATATATTGAGCAATATGTAGGGAATGCTTAAATCTAGTAATGATGTAATTCATTGCAAGACATGAGCAAGTATAAGGCAAACTTTGAGAAACTTGTCAATCACAAAACCTGACATTGACTTTATACATAAGAAAGTTTCCTGAAAATGACTAAGTCCTACTTTTTTGTCAAATTTGTCAAAAACTGTAATTCCCAGAGCTTTGAAAACTTCAGAGGACATAAGTTGCATATACAGCAACTACTAAAAGTTTCCTGAAAATGACTAAGTCCTACTTTTTTGTCAAATTTGTCAAAAACTGTAATTCCCAGAGCTTTGAAAACTTCAGAGGACATAAGTTGCATATACCACTCCCCCCAGTTTTCTGCAAGTTAAAATGCTCAATTCTGCAAGTGAAATTAGTGAATTCTGCAAGAAGAAAGGGCTAATTCTGCAGAAATTCCGCGGATATTCGCGGCATTTTTTTATATAATATAAATAACTGTTATTAATTTATGTCTTTGTTTAACTTTCTGACGAGAACCGAAAGAAAAACTAATGGTTTTCGAACCAGTAAACGGGAAAATATCGTGATAGTCAGGTAGTCAGTCACTACATACATGCTGATACATGCTGCCATCTAACGGCAGAAATCAAACGATGGCGTTTAGAATTTTCACTTCGCATAATTTGGGTTATTTCTGCAAGGGATTTGACTGAAAACGTGTCAAATTGTTACAGGTAAGACTGACTTTTTAAACTTTTGGAAAATATATGGATTCTGCGGAAAATTCTGCAGAAATTGACCAAAATAGTTGATTCTGCAATTCCGCGGGCAGAGGCAAATTCCGTCCGCGCTCTGCAAACACGGAATCCTGGGGGCAGTGATATACAGCAACTACTAAAAGTTCTACTTCAACAAAGTGTCTAGTATTAACAGAAAATTTGACTTTTTGATGTCAAAATCAGCCATTTCTCGGAAACCGGCCGAACTTGGGAAATGGCGATGATAGGTCAAATATGCATAAAATAACTGTAGATATGACTCAATCAGAATAGCAGTTTTAATTTGTGCGGCCAATGTTGACGGACGGATGGACCAATGGACGGACCAACGGACGGTTGGACGCCTGGTCGATCCCATAGGCTCACTGTGTGAGCCAAAAATGAATGTCTCAAAGGCTCCATACCACCAGTATGATCCATTTCTCACGAGGTTGAGTTCACATTTAAATAGAATGAAGGTGGGGCAATCTCTGCTAGGTTTGTTTATTGTGGTTTGAATCATTGAGATTTTAGAGATTTTGAGCCTAAAATACCAAATCTTTAGCTTCGTTTATGCATTCTACTGTATTTATCTTCATAAATGGCGAATTTAAAAAATTGCTAAATTTAAAACTCGGTACCCTTCTAATTGAAAGCCCATGCCAAAATCCCTGTTTTTTGTTCGGTACACTTCAGTTGTAAGAAAGATACCAACCAAGATGCCTGGGCCATTAAAAGTTATAGAAACAACAATTTAGAAAAATTGAAGAAAATATGAACAACAAGAAATATTGAAGAAATTGTTCATCAACAACACTAACAACAATGGTTATCTTAAATTGGGTAAGACAGGAGGATGTTGGGGACACTTGAAAAACCACCACATTAAAGTAACTTTCTATGATTTCATCTAAAAATTAAAACCCTTGGAAATACTAAATATGGTTTAAGTGCCATATATAAAGATTTATTTTAGAAATATTGTGGATCAAAATGAAAAAAAACAAAAATAAAGAATAAAAACACATTCCACCAGAGGGATTTGAACCCAGATCTTTTGGAATAAAAACCTGTTTGAGCCCAAAGCTCTAACCACTACACCAAACTGCCAAAGCTTCCTGATTGAAGAAATTCTTTATCCATATAATCATGGACGAAAAAAGTCTTATTTACATGCTTAAATTTCTTAAAAATGATCAGCATTACTACTAATTATAACATTTTGCATGTCTGAGTAAGTATTTTGATCTACATTTAGGATAAATGTTGTTTTATTCAGTTTTCATTTTGGGTATGACTTCCTGTCAAAACAGTGTTAAAAATGCAGGGCTCAACAAAAAATTTCAATTAGAAAATGATATATATCCTTTGATCAGCTGTTTTTGGCACCTGAACTCATCCTACTAGAAAGGTAAGAGCATTTTCTTGAGACATATGGCTCGAAATCTCACATTTCTCCTTCTAAGTCTTAGAAAGACACTTTAAATAGGCCAATAGGCCCAAAAATACAAAATCGCCAAATTAAAGACAGCATTCTTGAGATAAGAGTCTTAGGTGTCTATAGGCAAATCCATTTAAGAGGGGGTGTCGCTGAGATTCAAAATATCCACCAACATCTAGGTATTTTTGTGTCTAAAAATGGACCCACATCTATAGTGTTTTTCTTTCAAAAATAGACCCACTTCGAGGCAATTTTTCTCATTCAAGAATGTGAACATTGTCATGGTCATATCAGACCTTATTTAATATAGGATTGTCGCAGTCATATCAAGGGAAAGATCAATACCCAGTGATTTCAGCGGCGTTTCGTTCAGTGGATGAGCTGCGCGCGCATGCATAAATGTGATTATCCAATATATTTAGGGGAGGGCTATTTGAAATAGTTTTTGGTCTCAGGTGCGACCCAGGGCTGTTGTCTTAAGGACATTTCGTTGAAAATGAGCCATTCGGCTGATAGTTGGTCAGAGTTTGCGATCTTATAATGTATAACTGTTACTCAGACACATATTTTGACACGATTCTGTTGGAAATAAGCTTTGAACCAAGAGATATGCACGATTGATATGCACATTTTTGATTGTGCCATTGCTTTTCCATTGCACAATCCATGTATTGATAGAAGTAACATTAATAATGCAGATTGTTTACCTCCAATACATGGCAGACACTACATATCGGTCTATTAAATACCAGTTTGTGCCTTAAATAGTTTTATATTTCCATCCATGGCCTGGAGCCTGGGTGTGTTTGTCTCTTATGTGTATGCTTGTGCACTAGCAGAATTTAACATGATGCAAACTCGACATTATAACTCATGCTGTAACATTTTGACTTCGCTGGAAAACAATAGGAATTATTTTTCTTGCCAATCAATCATGAATCACAATCAAAATTTCAGAATGATCAATCAGGCAATGGTCCAAATCAAGTTATAACAGTATATGATATTCAGCAAGAAGTCCGGTAGAAATACAGAATATTTAAACATCAAAGCTGAAAGTTAAAAGCTAATCTGTCAATTTTCTGTCTGCAAAAGAGCGTTTACATTTGACACAATAACAGACTGAGGCTTTGAAATCTAGGATTCCCCAGGAAAATATGACGTCACACTAATTAGCATAATGATTTCCCTATTGGTCTGGGTCGAGCATTGTTCGAAAACACAATCCATAAATACATGCTAATTTCTAAGGAGATAGGAAGTGTATAACGTGTTTATCGATTTTGTTTAAAGATTTAATCCATTATAAAATTTTTAAGTGGATAAAGTGGTCACACTTGCTTCAATTCATAGCGTAATCGACGGATAGAAACTGACCGAATTCCCGATATCCTACCCCGTATTACTGTAGGCTATTAAGCACAGTGACCTACAGAGGGCGCTATCACAAACAAGTACTGCACGAACCGATAAATTCCCGGGTATTGTAACGCCCTTGGTCATATCAGGCTTTAACATTACCACGGTCATGACAAGCCGTGCAATACAATATAACATTGTCAAGGTTATACCAGGCTTTCACGATAACACTACCACGGTCATGGCAGGATCCTTGCGCAACTTAAAACACTTATAAAATATTTTTCAGTTGCTGTCCTACGGTCGAAAAATCTATTTATTTTCTCATTAATGGCCGTATTCTTAAGTTATACCCCCATATATAATAAATTTGTCCCATGACTTATCTACAGCTCCTAACTTTCATCAGAGAGCTGAGTAGAATTATGTCCAATTACATTTTCTTATTCTTAATTCTCTAAATTTCAAAATGGTGGATGATTCAAAAAGATTACATGACATGACAAGTCATTATATTTTGTAAACTTGACCATTATACTTGAGATTGTTAATTATTACTCACTTCGAGAGCCATGTTAGATTTTGAAACTTATGGCTCTCAAACGGAGAAATGGACAGCTGAATAATAGTGACCTTTGAAACAGGAATTAAGTCGATCTGTGGCTTACTTTTGTTCTCTAACTATGTCATACAACATTATCATCCTTCCGTGCAAGTATTGGAGCGCTGAAGTACTTCCTTTTCGATCAAGACTTGTAATTCTTAGTCAAGTGACTGTTTTTACTGCCAAATTCCAATATGGCGCTTTCTGCCTTAATCATTTTCAAAATTCATTTCGTTCGTTGCGTATCTCGCTCCTAGCAAACCGCCATATTGGATATGGGTCGAAAAAACATTCACTCGATGAACAATTTACAAGTCTTGATCGAAAAAGAAGTATTCCAGCGCTCCAATACTTGCACGGATTGATGATACTGATGTAAGACACAGTTAGAGACCAAAAGTAAGCCGCGGAAATCTTTATTCATGTTTTAAAGGTCACTATTATTTCAGCTGTCAAAGTGCGCCGTGGGAAAGCTATTATATCAAAATCCACATAGCTTTCGCAGGAAGTAAGTTAATTACATTCATCATATCATGTGAAATTACATATGTTTAGAATAGTTTGTAAACTGGATTATCACATTTGAATCTGTTTATTTATTATTTTGGATATTTATCACCACTTTGAAAATTTAACCATAGTTCATTCATGGAATTCTAGCAAATTCTTGGAATCTGACGGGGTGTCGACTTTTGGCTTGTAACCGAAGATACCTCAAGAAAAGCCGGATACTGCCAAAGATTTTTGCAAACGAAGTTGGCCGAGGGCACCACGAATGTGAAGAGGGCATCTCTAATTGGTCAAAAAGAGAGACTCGGCATTCTCCATCAGATTAAATCAGCAAAATTTGGTTGTATAGCTTACCTCTGGCTACATGGCCCAAACTCAATTGAATGGCCCAACCTCAACTGAATGGAAAAGATGCTGTCCCGAATCTGATGTCACTTGAACAGAGGGTGAGGAGAAACTTTTCTCAAGAAAATGACTGAGTGCATTGAATCCATTTTCCAGAATCTGCCTACTGACTAGGCGAATAGGCACATTTGACTTAAAAAAAATAAGTCGTAGACCAAATGATTCGATTGAGGCATTTGAACTTTTTCTAAAAATTGATTTTTCGACTATCGGACAGAAACTGAAAAATTTACAACATGGTGACGGTTGTGCCAGGCATAAGTCTTGCAACAGATAGGGTCTCAAATATGTGTATCCCCTCGGTCCCTCAAGAATGAAAACCACAGGGATTTAGTTTTCTATACTTATTGTCTATTGACTTCTTTTTCCTTCTAGACGAATTCCTGTGATGAGAACCTTATCCTGTTCCCGGACGAAATCCCGCCGAAACCTCCCTGTACATAAATGCTATATATTCTATGTGATTAAGCATTCAAAATCACAAAGATAGTATGAATAATAATAATTATAGGGCCTAGATCTAGACTGTATCATATTATTGTATTGTATTGTACTTTTGTTAGAACTATTTCAATATGTATTCAATTTTTGTTGTAATTTTTTTAAATGCTGATTTAGAATCCTTGAGTTCCTGAACGACCAAAGGGTCGAGTTTAAAATTGCGTGTCTTCCCATTAGACAGAGATTCATTATTGTTTGTGAACAAATCGCATTTTGATATTATGCCTCAAAGTCAAGAAAAATTGGTAAACTTACCCATTTTATTTTCTGGAAATAAAATTTTGTGGAAACGTGTACAGCCTTACAGCGCATGCGCAGATTATATCGAGAGCGAAGGCCACAAGTTTTCTAGTAAGGAAAGGTGGGAATAATCTATATTGGCCAATCAAAATTTTAAAGTTGTACGCCTGCGTACAAAAAATTTAGTCGAACCGGAGGAAACCAAACTACTGTAGGAAATCCCGCCAAACTTTGGTAAGAAAATTTATTAGACTTTACATTTTGAATAGCTTATAACAAGGCACTTTGATACTACTTTTCGGTTATTAAGAGTTCAAGTGGTTATTTGTATTTTCATAGTGGTCTATATTAACCATTCCTTCTGTCATCCAAGCTATAGATCTATACAGCACGGTCTTTTGAGGTCTCGTAAGCTTAGCATTCATTTGTTTCAGTCACAGTCAGCACTATCAATGGTATATTCTAAAAATATAGGGAATATAATAGAGAAAAGTCCATAAGGCGTTTGTGACAAAATTTCCCGGAAGTGTTATATTTTCATTTATCGTTCAAACTGAGACATTTATGCTAATAATTCGACGTGTATATGATTCTTACATACCCAATACGATCAAAAATGTTACTAACATACCAAATGAAAGGTGATTTCCTGGTCAAACTTGCAAAAGTTGGTCCAAACTCGCACTTGAACCGAATATTTACCGGAAGTGTTTATATTTCCATTTGGGTGTCACTACGGTAAATCATTGAAAAATATTGAAAAATCACAAAATTCAGGTTCTGGGATACATATCGCCATTTTCGAACGAATTAGCCCATACAAGAACTATATTTCTGCGTTCCCCTATACATGACCTTCATCTTGACCATATATTTAACATAGGGTTTGCGTCTTGATTTTTAAATATCACTACGCCAACACAGGGACTCATTTTTAGGTAAAATCCCTGCTTCACCGATGAAAATTAACGAATAAAGTAGTTCAAGTTTACGGGACTATATTCTTGCGATTTTTTTCTAAAAATGGCACATTTAGAAAGTAATTGGCCTCAGCTTTACATACATACCTCAAATGGCCACATTGCATACACTTAAACCTACTATACACACACGCGGTAGGATCTCTTCGGGACGTATCGAAACCACTCCGTCCCGAAAAACCGTTAATTTGAATTTAAAACCTACCCCAGTGTTTGAAAATCAAGGATTGTGAGTCTCACACTTCACCATTTTTCTTCAAACTTGTTCCGTACAAAGCTTCACAGAAATACCTTTCAGTCGATACATTGTTTTCGTGTACAAAGTACCTCGTTTTAGCGGCGTTTTGGTCCCCAGCTGCGAGATAAAGCAAATTTTCATAACTTTCAACTGTAAGTCAAGTTATCTCGCCAGTCTTTTACCCATTCTCGCTCATAATTTCAGAATGGACTCCCATTACAACCTTCCATCGCTACGTTTTGATTTTTGGGCATCAAACGCAGTAGTTTCTAAATCATCCACACATCTCTTAAAATTTGACTAATACGTCCCGTCACCTTCCACTGACTACGCCCCGCCGAGTCTATGACTACAAACGTGGAGTTGTATTCTAAAACATTTTGTTCATCGATGTGTAATTTTACATAGGTTTGCCTCGGTCGATTCTTTACACCAGTCTTAAGTTTAGCATACATACAGAGTATAACTATAACTGATTGCATGAAATTGATAATTTAAATGTTTGTGAAGATGTTGCTTTTTAACTTTAATTTTCATTGCATCATATTTATTTATTTACCTGTATTTAAATACCCTGCGCGCAGAGTCTAGTTAAACTAGACGAATCTCTCTTTTAAGAAGTGAAGTCAAACGAATGCAAAGGGTAGTATTTAAACAGAGTGGTTTTAAACATATGCAGTTACTACTTAAATGATAATAACACTATTTGCTTAATTCTATGAAGAATGTTTTTATAGTTTTTAATATTCTATCGTCCAGCGTATTCTCTCCGAATTTTTGATCTGGCTATGAATTTTATGCACTAAACATAAACATGTAATACGTATCAGAATGATGCTATACAATATTATATCACAAAGAACATTTTGTCATGACTATACATATTTTCTAAGTTCATCATCATGCCACAGTGTAAATGTACTGTATGACATCCAAGGCAAAGTACTAACAAAGCCGGTGTGAAAGAAATTATGGTCCCCTTTCCTAACGGCCCTTTCTGGTCCTGATTGTGTATAAATAATAAGGAAAATAATTGTAATCAGGTCACCATATAAATCAATAGAGACTAGGACCATAATTTGATAGGACCACCTACGCTTTTACACCGGTGTTTGTCGCATGTCATACGACAGAATATCCATCAATCTGAGTACTAGCAAAAAGTACAAGTTAGGTACAGTAGACAGCTGAATTTGCTATCTTTATTTAACAAAAAGTTGATACGTTTCTTCAAGTTCAACAAAGTTATAGGTTTAGGGTTGTCCAAATCTGCAAAATTTTCCAAAAATCTGTCATCTGATAGATTCTAGTTACAAATTGACTCTTGGTACAAATATTTCCACTCTAGACCCCTGGGAAATTTTGCCACGCGTCTCGCTTGAACTTTTGGTAATTTTGACAAATATGCCGTTTTCATAAATGGTTTACAACTCAAAATTAAACTGTTGTATTTCAGGAATATGTATTTTTTCTTCATCATGTATGATTTTCAATAACCCTACAGGCACCACTTTTTTTTAGCTAAATCCATCGGGAAACTTTGCCACGCTTAATTTCAAAATAACGGAGATATAAGATGTCATCAAAATGAGCAATATTGGCACAAAAACGTTTCTAGATTCATATAAAGAATGCATCATCATACAACACTAATTGGTATATAAACAACATCTACTGACTTGGTCTGATAATGTAATATAAAGATTTTAACTGTTGTGTGTCAACCTTTCTTCTGTATGATTCCATTGGATTACATTATGAAACGTGTACCATATAAAATGATACATGTTTCTAACGTTATGCTGAAAATAATATAATTGACATCACCCATCCTTTCGCATTTTCACATTTTTTCAAGGATAGGGCACTTTAAACGTTTCTTAAAAATATTTTCAATTGTTCAGTAATTAAAATCTTTATATTGCAATATCGGGAAATCTAAATTTTAGGGAGATTTTGGACCACCCTATAATAGGTATATTGAAAATGGACAAGAATGGGTAAATCTTAAAACACAATCCGATTGGTATTTAGAATCGACAATGGCAACCTACAAACGGACACATCGATGGACAAAGTGTTTTAGAATGCAACTCTACGTGTATAGTGATAGACTCGGCGGGGCGTAGTGGAAGATGACGGGGCGTATTGGTCAAATTTGAAGAGATGTGTGGATGATTTAGAAACTGCTGCGTTTGATGCCCAAAAATCAAGACGTAGCGATGGAAGGTTGTAATGGGAGTCCATTCTGAAATTATGGGCGAGAATGGGTAAAAGACTGGCGAGATAACTTGACTTACAGTTGAAAGTTATGAAAATTTGCTTTATCTCACAGCTGGGGACCAAAACGCCGCTAAAACGAGGTACTTTGTACACGAAAACAATGTATCGACTGAAAGGTATTTCTGTGAAGCTTTGTACGGAACAAGTTTGAAGAAAAACGGTGGAGTGTGAGACTCACAATCCTTGATTTTCAAACACTGGGGTAGGTTTTAAATTCAAATTAACGGTTTTTTCGGGACGGAGTGGTTTCGATACGTCCCGAAGAGATCCTACCGCGTGACACACCATTGAAGTTTCATGGCTTCGTTTTTAAAGTATTAAAAAACACTACCCGGAAGTGGTATTTACCGTAGTAACACCTTAATATCCAAAAATGGGGAAATTTTACTATGATAATTTTTGCTCATTCAGCATTTTTTCAAACAATTGAGTTATTTCATGCTCAAAACGGCTGCATTTTCAAACTTTTAACACATTTTCTACAAAATCTAGTCATATTTGGGGAAATAGGTGAGGGCTGAGTCTCTAAAAACTGGCCAAAATGACCTAAACTTGGGTTATCAACTTCAGAGATCTCATGCAAAAAAAATTAGACGCAAAATCCCCGAGATTATTTCATTTTGAAATCATACACAGAATGTACTGAAACGTATGTTGTTAAATGCAAATATTTTGAGTCAAATGTGGTCCCCATGTGCAAAATTTGCCCTTTTTCTCCCCCTTTACGCCAGTTAGGCCCCAGTGTACTGTGACATCATACTCATACCATTGCTACAATGTAGCAATTTACAAATTAATCATGATTACTCTTCCTGTGATACACCTGTGGTAGTTGAACACTGTTTATTCCCCAGTGTGTTGATTGATTACATGCCAGCTTACTTAGTTACTTACTAAGTACGCAATAACCACCATCAAAGACCTGCCGGCACCTATTTATTTTCGGGTTGGTAATGGAATTTTACAAGGGCAATACAAGAAGAATTCAATTTTTCATTATTTAATGATAATTGCGGTAGATTTTACGGTAGTTTGAACAAGAATACTGTTAATTCAAGCAGAAATATGGTAGATTTTCAAATATTTACGGTATATTTTACGGTATATTTTACGGTATATTTTACGGTATATTTTTTCTTATAGAAAAAATCTAATTATAATAAAATATTTTATGGTAGATTTTGGTAAAATTACAGTAGATTTTTTCGGTTGTTTTACAAGAAAAAACAGTAATTTTTTACGGTATTTATATTATTTTTTATGGTAGATGGCGGTAAAAATACGGTAGGTTGGCAGGTATGAGTTACCATTGCAACCGTGGAAATGGGTAAAAATGAGAGCAAAAAACACCCAGACCCGCCATAATGGCACTAATTTTCAAAATATTTCGAGACATACACATTTTCTTAAACTTTGATATCGTCTAGAACACTTCTAGACAACAAAAATATCAAAAATGGGGGGAAGGCAGGGTCGGATCTGAGAACCAACAAGGAGGGTGGGGGCCAAATTTCAGGTCAGAAAAAAATTTGGGGCCCCTGAAACCAAAAAGTGGGCCCAAATTTTGAGGCCCATTTTCTTCAAAATTTGGCCTGAAATTAAAAAATAAGGCCTTAAAAGGCCCAGTTATGACCAAAAAGGCCCACTATTTGGGGCCTTAAGGCCTTTTTGGCCCAAAAAATTTTTGAGCCCAATTTTTTTTCTGGGCCCACCCAAGGGGGGGGGGCGGGCCCCCAGCCCCCCCCCCTCCTAATCCGCCAGTGGAAGGTTTATCACTTCAATTATTTTCAAGCCTTGGTCAAAGTAAAACTACGAAAAAAGCACTCATTTTCACTTTAGAATCACCTATTATCGCCCAAATGGCTATATGTTGTCAAGGTCGCCATGTTAAAAGTAGAATTAGAATGCTCTTCAGACAATGTTTGATAGCTTTCCTTTAGCACGGAACAAAGACCTTTGCACTGGTATGCCCATTTCCATGAGATAATGCACGTGAAAGAGGAACAGTGTCTTTAAATGTCATCAAAACTTTTTCTCACTACTTTTGGTGTAATAATACCATCTGATTGATTGTTGGTGTAAACAACGAGTCGGGTTAATCTGCACGAGGTTCGGTTTTTCATTAAGGGAAGTACTTTATTCCCATGATTCAAAGTGCTTTTCTGCCATTGGTTCGGTTTAAGTTTGTACAACAAACGTCCACGAATCCAGGGCAGGTTGACATTATATCATTACATTTGTTTTGGGTGTATAGTTTTTGTTTTGACAATAAACAAAAAAAATCCCGCAATATATGGTGCATCATGGGTAGGACACGCTGTGGAATATGAACGTAAGTGACATCTATGTCAAATTAAATGTTCCTACAAAGTTATTAATCGCGCATGCGTCATGATAACTTAAACCAATCAGATTACTGGGTTTAATGCGCACGCGCCATAAACCGAATACTTTCCCGGGATTCGGGCTTTAGGATACGATTTTACACTGACCGATTGCAAACGAGATTTAGCGAGATGAAGCGGTTGTGAAACCAAGATGGCAGAAAGTTTGTGAACTTCTAGTATTATTATATCTTACGGTAGAGTATACCATTGATAGTGCTGACTTTGTCTGACCGTGCTGTATTACCCAGGATGCATCTCTGAGAAGAGGAGATTTGGATAGAGATTTAAACGAGATTTAGCGAGATGACGCGTTTGTGATACTTTTGTTGAAGAATGAGCACATTTGAACTGATTTCTACGATCTCAACGTAATTTGAGGTATGGACTTTCATTTTTAATAACACCTTGGTGTCTTATGGACCTCCGTCACTAAAAATAATAGGGAAACACTTGTGTAGAAACGTCGAATTCTTAGTCTGAAAAGTAGGGTGTCTGTAATTTTATAGAAAAATTGCCAAAAGCTTATGAACTTTTAGCTCTTACTACCACTACTTACCATTGAGAGTGCTGACTTTGGTTTCAGTTTCATTTTCATCTAGCTTAAGTTCCACTCCCCGGGTTCCACTCCCCGGGTTCCACTCAGTGGCGTAGCGTGGATGTTTTGTGAGTGTACGCCACGAGTGAGCGAAGCGAACAATCTTTGAGGGGGATTTGGGGGTTGGGTTTCTCCATAAGATAATTTGAAAATGAGATTGCAGTTGAAGCGTTTTGGGGCGTTTTGATGACTGACAATTTTGGGGAAAATGGAAAGAAATGAAAAACTGAATTGTAAATGAATCTAGAAGCAAGAAAAGGAAGCAACACCCAATAAGTTACAGTTGGGGACATAAATAAATGACAGGTGGATTTGCTGAAGTGAGGATTTCCCATGTTAAAAATAAGAGAATTTACAAAAAGCCATACATCAATGGATGAGATTATACAAAATGTAAAATATACAAATTTTAAGGGATATATATCTAGACAATATTGGAACTTATGGGCTTTCAGACCACCATAATTAGGAAATGGTGATCGAAAATCGACCTGTCATTTATTTTTGTCCCCAACTGTATATGTCATTTTGGCGATTAAACATGGGATTTTATCGTTTTCGCAATTTTTCACACGCTCACCAGCTTCGGATCACTGTAACTTTGTAAATACTTAACGGAAAGCCATGAACCTTTTTTTTAAATGTTTGTACATAAATCATGCATTTTTATCATCAGGGGTCCCTTGGAGACCCCTTAGAACAAAATCGATCATTTATGATCGATTTTGGTTTTTGCTATTCTAAGGGGTCTCCAGGGGCCTTATTTCAATAAAACTGCAAGAATAATGCATTTTCTAAAAGAATGGACCAGTAGGAACATTTTAAAAAAAGATTGTTTGAACAGTCTGATGACTCTGTGCAAAGTTAGAGGCACTTGAATCTGACATGTCGCGAAAAAGTATCGAAAACGGTAAAATCCCATGTTAAATCGCCATAGGGATTTTCCGAGAATTTGCAGTCTCGAAGCTCTAAAAAATTTATTTGTAGGAGTTATTTCATAGTACAAATACCACTGAAATCAGCATAAGAAGATCTATAATTCTGTGTTTTCAGATTTTTAAATTGAAGTCTCAATAAAAAATTAAATGCTAAAATAATTCCATTTTGAAAAAAATCCAACTGCGCCATCTTGAATTATGACGTCACAATGACACTATCTCATTTGCATATTCATATTTTTTTTCAAAAAACATAAAGTATGGGTATAGCCCTTCAAAATTACATATAACTTATTGGGTGTTGCTTCCTTTTCTTGCTTCTAGATTCATTTACATTTCAGTTTTTCATTTCTTTCCATTTTCCCCAAAAATTTTCAGTCATGAAGGAGTTAAAATACGAAATTCTGACTTAATATGGACTAATTTTATCCATGTTTAAAGTGTGGGCCACTTCAATCTAAAAATCAACTTTTAGAATTAAACGGAGCGGCTCCAGGACCGACAATTGTCGTTACTGGAGACTGTCCAGGGGTATTTGCTGGGGTACCGACAATTGTCGGCACACTATCGTCAGCTAGCAGTGCCAGATAGAGAACCGACAATTGTCGGTACGCAAGTGGCTCCTGTGGTTAGCAAGCACGACTAGAACACACCCGGTCCCGAGTTCGAGTCCCGGCAGGACGTACTTTTTTCTGTTGAGGGGGGGGGGGCATAGTGCTTCTTTTGCAGTATGGAATCGTACAGGTATTAGCTTATAGTGAGCCATAATTTATTTCGACAAAAATTGATTCAACTTCCAGCAAAATTGTCCTAGGCTACAAGCTTCAATTAAAAAACATTTTAAAGCTCTTTTCTTGGTCTATCTAATGGGTCACCGATATGTACAGTTAGGGGAGGGGGATGTGTTCGCCCCCGTCTCTCTCTACCCTTCCTACGCCAAGGCACAGGAGAAATATCTCATTTGGAATATATCACTGTTTACTTTGCGTTTGGTAGCTCTCTCATGTGAGATGGAATCGTGGCCATTAACTAAGGGAGCTAAATGCACCTTCCATCAAAAATTGTGCTATAAGCTTCAAATAAAAAACTTTCTAGCTATTTTCTTCTATCTAATGGGTAGCAAACGCTACTCTGCATTAATAGCTCTCTCACGTCTTATTTGTTCATGTTTTTCATTGCGTTTTCAACGTTTACTACCATTCCCTGTTCCCGGGCTACCATTTTTTGACTGGGTTTGGTAATCCCAGGGTAACCAGGGCTTATCCCCTCCCTGGGTTTCGCACTTGTTCCCAAAATATCCGTATGATATCTGAAATATCCTCCCGCTCATTGCGCATGCGCCAGAAAATTCGAAAATCAACAATACTATTTGTCGGTCCTCTAGCGTGTAAACACAGCATATCTACCGTACAGACAATTTATTTGTCGGTCCTCTAGCGTGCCACCACATCAGAGTCTAGAGTACCGACAATTGTCAGTACTCTAGCCTTTACGTTTTTCTAAATTTTGAGAGTACGCCATGACGTTTTATGCGTATATGACGCTACGCCATTGTCACTCATGATTAAAGCTAGGCTACAGAACTTTATCTTCTTATTGTAATGTTCAAGATCCACAATGAGCACTATCGATTCTAAATAGAATCTACTGTAACTGGATGTCTAACTTGCCGGTAGCCAGCTAGGAGGGGGAGCTTTTTTCCAGGGGGGGGAGCTTTTTCATAAATTTGGCTAAAAATCATGTGAAAAATTCTCAGAATGTTGAAAACTGCATAATTTTGAAAGAATTTCTGGCCAGGGCTACGGGCCTGTCTTATAATGGCCTCATTATCAGTTGTTCGCAAGATATATGGCTTGCATCTGCATTGCGAAAGTGGTTGCAGAACGCAACGCTTGAGTTGTTTGGTATTATCAATTGAGCACAATCGCAGATTCAAACCAAATGCAAAACAATAGAAACGCAAAATAGGGAACGTATCCTTCAAGACTGGTCACTTCAAAATCATTGCTAGAGTGACGATTTTTGTTCTAAATGGTCTCCTAGGGACCCCTGATGATAAAAATGCATCAATTTCTGTTATCTTGAAGTCTGTACAAACATTTTAAAAAGTTAAGGGGTCCCAAGCTGGCGAGGCCGCGAAAAATTGTGAAAACGAAAAAATCCTATAAGAAAGAAACACTGTCAGCATAATCAAAAAGACTATTACTAAAAATAAATGGATACAGATAAAATACAAAAAGCCAAAAAAATCAAATATTATAGATGGGTTTGGGTAAAAAGGCGTTAGGCATGGGCATGGGATCTACAGGGTGTTCAAAACTGGTTTGGGTATGTATGTTAAAATGTGGATAGTAGTATATATACTTTCATTCATTCTCAAGTGAGGAAATTGAAGTATAAGGAGACGCAATTGGAGTTTGAAAACCAAACAATTTTTGTGATATATCGGCATTCGTAAGGGTGGAAGGATCTGAAATTTCATCACCACTCAATTCTCAATTTTGAGAATATGTTTCAGTTCCTCCATCATAATTAATAAGTCTATGTCACTTCAAATCACATAACCATGGAGTTATAATCACTTTCCATCATGAAATAATCTACCGTCTCGTCCTGTGTTTCTGAATGATTGACCCATTTCTGACCTTGACCTTCTACCTTCAGGTGAGTCGCCCCAGTCTACAGATTTCAGTAAAACTCGCAGACACAACATTAATGGCGAGGATGGTACTAGGCCCCATTTCATTTAAATCATATCTCATCCATATTATCCATATATATATAATATATCCATATATTTATGAACACCTTTAAATATAATATGTTAATAAACACTACTAGTCAATGTGTCACCATTTTGGTAGGCCTTACAGATATATTCCCTAAATTATTGTCACTTTTATATTTGACATAAGTGGAAATGGTAATAGTTATGATTTTGGAAACCCTTGCAAATATAATATCTAAATTATTGTCACCTTTATATTAAAGATGGGGAAGATGGTTCTAGGCCCCTCTTGGTTTAAATCAATTCTTGAATGAATAAAAATGAACATACATGTTTATATGCACTATTGGCAGTGTGTTACGATTTTGGTAGCCCTTGCAGATATATTCCCTAAAGTATTGCCACCTTTATATTTAACATTGCTGGGATGGTACTAGACCCCTCTTGGTTTAAATCAATTCTTATGAATAACAATGAACATAAATTATATTTAAATGCACTATCGGTCAGTGTGTTACGATTTTGGTAGCCCTTGCAGATATATTCCCTAAAGTATTGTCACCTTTATATTTAACATTGCTGGGATGGTACTAGACCCCTCTTGGTTTAAATCAATTCTTATGAATAACAATGAACATAAATTATATTTAAATGCACTATCGGTCAGTGTGTTACGATTTTGGTAGCCCTTGCAGATATATTCCCTAAAGTATTGTCACCTTTATATTTAACATTGCTGGGATGGTACTAGACCCCTCTTGGTTTAAATCAATTCTTATGAATAACAATGAACATAAATTATATTTAAATGCACTATCGGTCAGTGTGCTACAATTTTGGAAGCCCTTGCATATTACATTCCATAAATTATTGTCACCTTTATATTAAAAATGGGGAAAATGTTTCTACGCTCCTCTTGGTCTAATCAATTCTTTTGCATATTTATGAATAAAAATGGACATATACTAAGTTTATATGCACTATTGGTCAAAGTGTTACGATTTTGGTAGCCCTTGCGGATATATTCCCTTAATTAATATCCCATCGAATGAAGTTCGGAGGGATATAGGGAACGCCTCCGTCCGTAATGAAAAAGTTTCAAAAGTATACTTAAATGAATGGAAAAATACTGTAATGGAAAAGGTTAAACAAAAGATTGAGTTACTTCAAAATACCAAATTTAGACATATAAATAATCCAAAGCAGACACTAAAGGACCATAATGCTATGGAAGAACTCAATCAACTCAAGGAAAAATATGCCTTTGTACCTATTGATAAGGCAGCAAATAATATTGGGTTTATGTGCAAACAATACTACATAAAGAAGATTAAAGAGGAAATTGGAAGTGACACCTATCAAAGGATAGAAGATAAAGGAGAAGATATAGTGGAGGAAATCAAAGAGACAATGAAAACAAAATTCAAGATTGAACCGGGAGAAGAACAAAATATTATACCAAGGATTCATCTTACAATTAAAATGCATAAACAGCCAATTAAATTTAGATATATCATTGACTCAAAGAAAAGTTCTGTAAAACCAGCTGCCAAAAAACTGACCAAAATTCTTAAACTAGTGCAATATACTAACAAAAGATACTGTGAGAAGATTAAGGATTATACAGGTGCCAATAGGATGTGGATCAGTGACAATAACCAAAATATGTTAGATAACATTAAAAGTGTAAATTTAAGGAACGGGGCTAGAAACATAGCCTCGTATGATTTCTCTACACTATACACAAAGATTAATCTAACTGACATAAAGGAAAAACTGAAATGGGTGATAGATAAAGCCTTCAGAGGAGGAACTAACCAAAAGATAACAGTAGGTGGAGATGAAGCCAAATGGGGTGGAAAGGCAGATAATAAAAAGGCATATACCAAAGGAGAGTGCAATGATCTAGTGGATTTCATCGTGGATACAGCCTACTTTAAAGCAGGGAAATCAATTCTAAGACAGAAAATTGGAATACCGATGGGAATCGATCCGGCGCCATATATGGCAAACCTATACTTATACAGTTATGAATTTCAAGCCATTGAGAAAATGTATAGGGAAGACTACTCCAAAGTACTAAAATATGCTAAAACTACAAGATTCATCGATGATTTATGTACTATAAACAACGATGGAGAAATGGAGACTGATATGAAGAACATCTATCCTGAAGAACTAGTGTTAAACAAGGAAAGTGAGAAGGATACAGAAACAACTTTTCTGGACATACAAATGAAAATAGTAAATAAACAAATCACTACAAAACTATACGACAAAAGGGAAAACTTCAATTTCCAAATAGTCTCATATCCTGATTTATCTGGAAATATTCCTAGAAACCAGTCTTATGGAATATTTATATCACAAATAATAAGGATTTCAAGAATCTGCAGTCAACTGGAAGATGCAACAAACAGAGTTACCAGCCTGGGAAATAAAGGACAATGTCAAGGCTACAGGAGCAACATACTAAATTCGTATACTAAGAAAGCTATAACAAGAAATAAATGGATATGTACTAAATACAATATGCAGGAGAATATCATCATGAAGCACTGGAAAATTAACGAGAGAAGAGAACATTAACAAATGAATATGAAACAGTATATTCTCCGCAAAGAGGGTAAACTAAGAGGACAAATCAACATAAGACCAACAGTAAGGGGAAGGGGAGAGTTTTCCGGCCGGATCAAAACATTTAACCCACCTATGCGCAGTCTCAAGTCTGTGGACCCTGAAGAAAGATAACTAACATCGCAATCAAATCAAGACAAAGAAGAAAATAAATGAAGAAACCAATGCAGCAAAAAAAATGACGTCCGTACGTACATCCGTACGTTCGTCTGTCCGTCCGGGCAATAACTCAAATACTGTTGGCCCGATTTTGTTCAGATTTTGTACACATATACACCGATTTCCAAAATGGCCGCTCATTTAAAAATGGCGGCCATTTTAGTGCTGATTTTACAGTAATTTAGGTCCAATATGTAAAACCATACCTGCCAACCTACCGTATTTTTACGGGAATCTACCGTAAATTTTTCGTTTTTCCGTAAAAAAATGACAAACTACCGCTAAAATCAACTACTGCTAAAATCAACAGTATTTTTGTTCAAACTACCGTAAAATCTCCCGTTTTTGTTTGGAAATGCTTAAAATTGAAGTCTTTCTGTACTGTCCCTGTAATATTCCTTTACCAAACCGAATATAAGGTATCGGTAGGATATTGAATCGATTCAAAATTCTAAATCACATTCCCCGTCCGGGAAAATCCATGAAGTTCGTAAACAGACCGTAGAACATTGTAGCTACGTTCATTCAGTTCGCACACAGTTTAAAACCGATTCAGCAACGTTTTGCAGAACGCAGTGACAACTGGTTCTGGTGTGATAGCTATTTTTGTTAATTCGTTCAGAAGCAGTTTTTAATACGTTCATCTCGTCTTTATTCCGTCTGCAGTACGTTTAGATCGGGTTAAATTGTGCGTTCGTCAGGTCTACACAATGTAACCAAGCAGTTCAATTGCGTCCTTAATCAGTTTAAACCAGTTGACAAATAGTTGTACCTCGTTCTCAATACGTCCTAATATGTTACTGAATTATCCACCAAATTTCCATACAGTTGAACTCATTCTAAAATAGTAAACATCGTGTCCCTAATCCGTGCAGAATGCATTTATTTTTATTCGGTCGAGTTGGGTCTGTCTACGAACAGAATAAACGAGCTACAAACGGACTAGATTGGGGTACTCATGGCTGCAATTTACGCCTGACGTCGTAATACGTCCTTAATAGGATTGTAGTACGACACTTCCGTTCGTTCGTGCACAGTTTAAGCCCGTTTTCGAGAATGTAGTGAGAACTAGTTAGGTGTGATAACAGGGTTAACATACTGTTTTATTCATTAGTATTTTTTTAGAAATCTACCGCAAAAACTACCACATTTTTTCAAAATCTACTGCAAAACTACTGCATTTTTTCAAAGTTTTCCACAAAACTATTTTTTTAAAAATCTACCGCAAAAACTACCGCATTTTTTCAAAATCTACCGCAAAAGTACTGCATCTTTTGCGAATCTTCTGCAAAAGTACCGGTTTTTCAAAAAATTACCGTAAAAACTACCGCATTTAAAAATCTACTGCAAAAACTACCGTTTTTTAATTTACCGCAAAAACTACCATTTTTTTTAATCTACCGCAAAAACTACTGTTTTTTTAAAAAACTACCGCATTTTTGTTGAAAAATACCGCAAAATCTACCGCATTTTGAATACAGCAATTTTAAAAAAATCTACCGCAAAATTTTGGTCTTAGGTTGGCAGGTATGAAAACTGTGATAGCAATATGTTTTAAATGTAAGAAAACTATATAGGACGTTGATAAAGCAAGAAATGTAGATATTAAAATAGCACATGGCAGCCATCTTGAAAAATGGCGGCTTTTACTCGTTATTTTACTATTTTACTATAACTCAAAAAGTAGTGGAGCGATTTTGTTCATATTTGGTTTGTGAATACTATAAGCATGGCACACTGTCTAATGTCACTTTTGGTAGAAGTCTGCCATTTTGAAAAATGGCCGCCATTCAAACGTATTTTACTATAACTCGAAAAGTAGTGGAGCGATTTTGTTCATATTTGGTATATGAATAATATAAGCATGGCACACTGTCTAATGACACTTTTGGTAGAAGGAGGCCATTCTTCAAAATGGCGGCTATTTAAACATATTTTACTCGGCCTTTACTCGTTATTTTACGATTTTTGCTGTAACTTGAAAAGTAGTGGAGCGATTTTGTTCATATTTGGTTTGTGAATACTATTAGCATGGCACACTGTCTTATGACTAGGGATGGGACGGTTCGGTCGGTTCGGTTTTTCGGATCATCAGCCGTCGGTTCGGTTTTTTCGGTTCATTCATTTTAAGGATTTGTATTGATAACTTCTCATCGACTTCTGCGAACCCAAAGTACGTCCAAACGGCTGATTTTAGCTTTGCGGGGGCTGCAATAATCTTCATTTCTTTTGGGAAAACGGGAATTTGAGATCCAGACGCCATATTTGAATGTATTGCACAAAATAATACCCTATATCGAACCTGCGCAAATATAAATTTGCACAAATCTTTGTATCAATTATGCCACGTTATAACAATATCTATAGATGGAATTTTATGTTATAGTATTTCATGAACAATACATATTATTTAGAATACACGACTAAAGAATATAGTACCAGGGACCACATGATTGATTACCGAGGGATACGAATACGCGGATACGAAACGAATCTAGTAAACGAGTGAGCTAGCAACAGACAAGACAGACAAGGTAAGGACTAGGAATATCAAAAATGTTGCTGTAAAACAGTGTTTTTAACTGTTTTATTGATACTTGACCAATGAAATATTAATCCGAAAACGATCCGAAAAGCTGATCCGAAAGTAGGGCCGTGATCCGAAAACCGATCCGAAGGCTATGAACCGCGGTTTTTCGGTATTTCGGTTATCCGTCCCACCCCTACTTATGACCCTTGTGGTAGAACACGGCCATTTTGAAAAATGGCCACCATTTTAAAGTATTTTACTACAACTCGAAAAGTAGTGGAGCGATTTTGTTGCAATATATTTCGTTTGTAAAAATGCCATCTATTTCTGTTCGATGGGATTCGCTACGCTTTGGTGTTGCCTTTGTTGTGGTTGTTACTTGTCAGGAGCAGATCCAGGATTTCAGGTTAGGGGGTGCGGTGCGCCTTGATTGTTGAATTGGAGGCCCAATGGATGAACAAAGAAAGCCAGAGGTCGGGTCCGAGGAAATTTAGAAAATAGTTATTCTGCACATAATAGGCTACAAAGCGAATTCCATATTGTGATGATCAAACTGAAATCCGCCAGGGCTTTATTTTTCTAGTTTTAGAGATGATTGCATGATTTAAAACCTCCCATGATTTTCGAATAATGCATAAAGGTTCACTCAAAGTCGGCAGTTTAACCATTGAAAGTGATATTTAGACTGAGGATTGAAAGCTGTTCACGATCATTTTCAGCTCATCTTTATTTCAATAAACTGAAAATAACTTTTCGAGTCAGGAACGCTGTGTCAATTTTCTTGTTATGAAGCCGGTGTAAAAGGGTAGGAGGTCCTATTAATTTATGGTCCTACTCTCCATTGATTTATATGATGACCTCTTTTCCTTATTATCTTATACACAATCAGGGCCAGTAAGGACCTTTAAAAAGGGGGACCATAATCCCTGGGGGACCATTATTTCTTTCACACCTGGAAGTCAAGACATTTCTAATAGAAAGCATAGTAATCATTTGATTTCTCAGTTGTTAAATGGCAATTTGGTAAAAACTACATTCTTTATGACAAAAATAGCTTTCCAATGGTGTCGTAATTTTCATGAGCCACTGCTTGTACATTTAATGTGGCGGGGATGGTACTTGGCCCCTCTCATTTTTGAACAACATTGAATATATATTATGTCTATATGCACTATTGGTCAATGTGTTACCATTTTGGTAGCCCTTGCACATAGATATACTTGCAAAATTATTGTCACTTTTATATTTCCAATATAGCGTACGACCATATTTATAAACAATCTATGCTAATATACACTACTGGTCAGTGTCTTAGCCCTTACATATGTGTTCCCTTAGTGTCACTTTTATTATCCCATTGAATGAAGTTCGGAGGGATATAGGGAACGCCTCCATCTGCCCGTCCCTCCTTACATACGTACGTACATCCGTCCGGGCAATAACTCAAATATTTTACCATAACTCGAAAAGTAGTGGAGCGATTTTGTTCATAGCTATAAGCATGGCACACTGTCTAAAGACACTTTTGGTTGAAGGTGGCCACATTTCAAAATGGCCCCCATTTTAACATATTTTACTATAACTCGAAAAGTGGAGCGATTTTGTTCATATTTGGTATGTGAATACTATAGGCATGGCACACTGTCTAATGACACTTTTGGTAGAAGGTGGCCGTTTTGAAAAATGGCTGCCATTTTTGCTATATACTTTGTTTGTAAATATGCCAGCCATGGCTGTTCGATGGGATTTGCTACGCTTTGGCATTGCTGTTGTCTAGTTTGTAAGAATGCCAGCCATGGCTGTTCAATGGGATTTGCTACGCTTTGGCGTTGCTGTTGTCTAATTCAGCTTTTATATGCTTTGATGCCTAGGGACACAGTGTCTCTGTTCGAGAAAGATTTTCAAAATAGCGGCTGAATTTCAAAATGGCTGCCATTTTTCGTAAATAAGGAATGTAATATTTGATAATTCAATGATAATTTACGGATATGGTTTACATTTTATATGTTGATGCCAACAAACATGTAGGGATGTAGGGACAAACAAGCTCTGCTCAAGAAGGAAGTTTCAAGATGGCCCCTAATAATCAAAATATGTATGGTTTGGTAGGATTTGCTACTCCGTTGAGTTGCTCTTTTTCTTGTTGATCTTTTTATTACTGGAAAGTTTCAAGTAATTCTAGATAAAAGAATTAGAGCAAGGCATCAAAGACTTTTGGATCGCCCCTCGTGAGAGCTCATAACTCGTTTTTGAGGCCAGGGTTTTATTTTTATTTAGAAAATCAGATTGTTTCCACCACACACATGTCATGTGATGTAAAATTTCTGCTCTGAAAATGAAATCAATTTTGCCGCGAAAGACATGTGCTGACTTTATATCTCTAATATCATGATAAAATAAAACAGAAACGGTTTAGTACAACTTTAAGCATGCGATTCTGCATTGCAACCAACTGATGATGAAGCATCAGGTACTTGGTCCTCCCCGGGGATCCTCCCATGGTTGTGGAAAAGTGTAGAAAAACTGGGTAATAGGAAGGCTAGCTGTAGTGGCCCTTATGGCTAGCCAAGCATAAAGCATTAGAAAACTCCTTTTTAGCAGAATTGCATAGTATAAGTTTCTAAATAATGTAGCTGAATAACGCTTACATAATAGATGTCACCCTTGTTTGTCTTTGATTTTCTTTGGCCAGACCTCCATTCACTTCAATGCTTGAAACTTGCAATAGTCACTTAATTTCATTATTTATCAAAAAGTGTTGGTTAAACTGTCTGAAACTCAAATGGTATAGTATACTTTTTGATGACCCTGTCAATGTACATGTTATATTGTGATTAAACATGAAAACGTTGGTTGTCATACGAATAAGCCATTAGGTTTAAAGAATTTTAGCATTGCACCAATTTAGATTTGGAAGTTTTTTTTAAAAAATGTCATGGAAAATAATTTAAATGACATCACTGTGTAAATCAACGCTATTTTTAGAGAAAACTTGTCACTGAATTCAAATATGCTATTAAAAATAAAGAAAAGTAAGTCATTAGTAAAAAGTTCAAATCTCTTAAAATCCCATGAAAAAAACGAGAATTAGCAAGATTTCAAAGCTATTTAGAAACTCCTTAACTGAATCAAATCTTCCAGGAGTAAGAAATTAAATGTTATTAATCAATGTGAAGATCTAATAATTGATTGCGATACCTAGAAGTTAATGTGCTGTTATATAATTTCAGGAATGGATAAGCGTAAATTTGGGAACAAGGGGGGTCAAGGAGCAGCACCTGCAGCTAAGCGTGCTAGGAACAATGATTGGGATGATGAAGACCCCTCATCGTTTGAAGCAGAACTTGCCATGTGGGAGGATGAGGCTGAGTCTCAAGAGCAGGTCATAGGTATGTGGAATATTATGTGAATAATTGTGAGGAATACTGTGAAGAAAGAGATGTTAGTACAGTAAATATGTTTGATCATTAGTTGGGATCTAATACCTGATGTGTTAGTGTGTATTTCTTTTTTATTATTGGGAGATTGATTTTCAGGTGATGGCCCAGAGATGCAAACAACAACGGCAAAGTGGGCAAGACCTCCAGTGCCTCATTTAGATGTGAAGAAAGATGCCATCATCTTTCAACAGCTTGATCTGGACACTTATATTGGTGAGTGTATTTCAACAGTTTCAAATGCAGGGAGGAAAAATGAAAGACAAGAGATACATCAATATCACTCGCCCATTTGGCAACAGGCAAATAAAACCGGCACCACTATACAAAGTTCATGTCTCCTTGTATATTGTGGTTAAATGACTTGATAAATATGTAATCTTGGCAAAAATGCCAATCACCTTCAAACTGGAAGCATGCCCGCGAACAAGCTTAAGACTATTGATTTCATTGGCTCTTGAATGAGATGTGTGATTTTGATTGGTCCAACATTGTCTACCGATGTAGTGTGTGATAATACAAATGGGCGATAATACATGTAGTGTACTTTACTTATACTTAAAATGGGATAAAACGTGACACATTATGGAAGTCTGAATGCATCCTCCCGATAAATATTTCCTTATATTAATAGTAACAGTCTCAGAATAGCTAAAAGGAATGAATAGCCTGCACACATTTTTCTATGCAAGCAAAGGTCGTGAACTAGATTCTTGGTTCATTTGTAGCAATCTTTACTGTAAACTCTCCAATAACAATCCATGTCATTATTGTAGAAACATGTATATGCTATTACTTTGTTCTGTTATTGCAAATAATTGGCCATATATGAAATTCCTGAGAATTTGATTCATAGCCAGCGGTGTCTTAAATGCCAAACTAGATACGAAATAATAAAGAGCAGGATATGAAGATAAGGATTTGCACTCCTTAGATGAAATTTTTCAAAAATTAAATGACATTCAAAATTAATTAATCTGTGATTCAATAAACACTAGACTTAAAAATGCAAGAATGAAGACAAAATACTTCATGTTTTTTGGTGAGTGACAAACTTACCACCTCTCATATAATAGTGAACCATGCTTCACTGTGACATTTTACAGAATTTCTTTATTATGATGTTAAAGGCAGAATCAGATCTAGCAAGATGAGAAAGAGTTTTCTCAACAAAAGTTGTTTTAATTTACAATATTTTGGCCTCATATCATTCCTTGTCATGTCTGTTTTCTAAAAATCCCCAAGGTGTATGCTTTATTTGAGGAAAATTAAAGATGTTTAGTTGTGTATTTACACATTATGCATTACTATTTAAGTTGTACTTTGATATATTTATATTTGCATGTTCAATACAGGTGGACATCTGCCTGGAATGCCTGGTTCTCAAATAGGCCCTGTCCCTATTATACGTATGTATGGAGTTACAATGGAAGGTAACAGTGTACTGGCTCATATACATGGTTTTGCTCCCTATATCTTTGTACCTGCCCAGAAAGACTTCAAGGAAGAACATTGCAGGGTATTTAAGGTAATTTATGTCATATGCAACTTCATGTTACATTCAAGAATAATAGATCACAGGGCTCTCACCAGGAAATATTTAGAAAGTGGTAAATACATCTTCAGCATAACTGTTCAATCATTATATAGAGTATATTATGTTATATTTATCCTTTTCACTACTTGCTATTATTATATATACAATCCTGAATTGTCAATAGGTTGTGGCGGGGGCTAAATAGACTGTGGTGATGTGCCACAGTCTAAAGGCCTAGCAAGAGCCATTGATCACAATTCGGGATATCAGATCTGAAGCAGGAATGACTTGAATTATATTCTTAATTATCTCAATGAACAAAGTTCGATAGGGATAAAGTGAAGCCCTCTGTCTGTAAATCCAGGGAGCATGTATGGGAGGGGTCAAGAAAACAGAAATGTTTGATAAACTTTTAGATTTCTCTGAAGTATGACCTTATTAAACTTTTAAAAATGAAAGGGTACATTTAAAGGAATAAGTAATTCCTATTATATCAAGTGGAAAACAATATTTCCCATGTTATTTTCCCATAGGGAAAACTCATGTGATCCATTGCTTTCAGCTTAATTTTGGTCATCCATGATGGATATCTTTAAAACCCCTGAAGAAATTACATATTCCTTTAAAGTGGTTAATTGCGTGTAAAACGCAACATATTGATGCAACAAAAATTGAAAAAGCAGAGTTGGAAGGGATTGAAAATCAGGAAAACATTTCAGAAAAAACATGTGAGTTGGTTGTTTGAATCTTTCCTCTCTCAAAGTCGAAATTATTTTATCATCTCTATGAGTGCCTTTCCTGGAGGTAATGCATTGACCTAACATATGCACCTGTTTAGATACTCAGAAAACAGACAAAATCCAATATATGACTGTCCGAAATCTGTTGCGATACTTTCCATCCTCCTTTGGGGAATTCACAATAATTTAGATATCTGTCCAAAGAATGGTTACATTATAAACATTATCCTACTTAAGATTACAAATATTGTATTGTTTTTATAATTGTACGTTTGAAACTCAAAAATGGCCACCCAAATGCTTAAATTGGTGGGAATTCTGATTTCCAATGTCATTCTTTTATTATCTTCAAATAAGGGTAGAGTAGATGGTAAATAAATATTATACATTGTATTGTGATATATACAGAATCATGAATATTTTGTTCGTTGAGATTTGCCACTCCTTTCATTTGAACTTGTGATATATTCCAGCTTTAACTAGCAAACACCTTAAATTGTGGGCCTTGGATCATTTCTATTACTGAGATATTTTACGGAGATGGGGTATGTTCAGAAAGGTTGATATAAATATATGTATATTTGAAACCATCTGATTTCTAAGTCCAAATGATGTTAGCACATCATCTTTTGGTATAACATGATTATTTCATTTTTATAGCAGCTTTTATGTGTTGTATTATAGGATACTCTCAACACAGCTGTCATCAAGGACATGAGGAGCAATAAAGATAACATTACACAGGCAGTTCTTGCAGTGGAGATCGTCAGCAAAGAAAGTAAGTAACAAAAGTAATTCATTAAACTGTCCCCTAAGAAATTTGCATTTTTTTAAAAAAAAAATTGCGATCAAGATTATGGATTTTGTGATTTAAAAACTAAGTGTTTTTGCGAAGATTTTAGAGATAAACACTATGTTTTTTGCAAGAATTTTGCGTCGAAAAATTGAAATTTACGAATTTCAATTTGTGCAAGCAAGCATTTTCAGGTAGTGTAAAATGCGGATCTCTTTGGGATCAAAGATTTCAAATAGCGGTGGAATTCATCAATTTAACCAAGTCTTTGAAGTGCCTCTCTATACTTTTCATTGTCTAAATTGTATTGCTCATCCCTATAGATCGTAAAAATTCACCCCTAGTCCCCTATAGATCGTAAAACTTACCAAATAGTGAAAACGAACTTCCTACTTCGCCAATCAAGAAAGTCCCAGCATGCACCACGCTAAACACTAAACCGGAAATTAAAGTATTGCAAATTACGAACTCAGAATAAATACCAAGTATTTTTGTTTCCCGCACATGACATTAAATAGAAAAAGTTGGATTTTATACAAATTAAGCAGAACATTACCGTCTATAACTGAGCATGAAAATTGCGAGAAGGAGTGACGGATCTGATCGGACTTGACTTCAATGTATCCGCAAAATACCCCACTAACAAAACAATGGCATCTGTTTGTTTACAAAAATAATTTATTTCGTTTTCATGGAAATACTTATCAATACTGGAAGAATTCACGCTAATTTCTATTTAAAGTAACACAGATGGTAGAGCAAAGCATATTCAAGAAGATAAAGAAATATTTAGCTTTTACAATTTTATGTGTCAACTCCAATACAAAGCTCCAAATTTCTTGTTTTTGCGCTAAATCTGGAATTTTGCAATCAACACCCGATTTTGTGGAATCGCAATGCGATCGCAGAAACGCAGATTTCTAAGGGGACAGATTAAACATTCTTTCCAATATGGCAGTACATGAAAACAGGTGTGTGACAGTGTCATAAGACAAGAACTTCTTAACTGCTCTTCCAAAATTTTATCCCCAAGCCCAATATAGAAAGAACTGCTAAAATAGGGTTATGCGTTACCTCAATTATATTTGACTTTCCCGAGACTATAGATTGTATTAAGTTTTGAGGTATTAATCTCCAAACTCATTTTAACGTGCAGGCATATATGGATACCATGGCAACAAAAAGCTTCCATTCCTGAAGATCACCATGGCTATCCAGAGGTTGATTGCCCCAGCAAAGAGACTGCTAGAGAGTGGCTTTACGTGCCCTGGCTTTGGTCAACATGGCTTCCAGAGCTACGAAAGCAACATTGATTTTGAAATCAGGTATGGTAAAAGTTTATATACAGTCATATTTTTTCTTGTTCCTTTAAAAATGCCTATTATAAGTGATTATTACCCCATCAAACGACGTTTGGAGGGATATAGGGAACGCCCCTGTCCGTCCAGGCAATAACTCAAATACCGTTGGCCCGTCTTTGTTTATATTTTGTAAACATATACTCTATTGAGGTAGAAGTTCTGCTTAAAAGCCAATTTCCAAAGTGGCCGCTCATTCAAAAATGGCGGCCATTTTAGTGTCGATTTTACAGTAATTTAGGTACAATATGTAAAACTGTAAAAGCAACATGTTTTAAATTTTAAAAAAAATTATATAGGACATTAATAAAGCTAGAAATGTAGATCTTAAAGAAGCACATGGCAGCCATCTTGACAATGGCGGCCTTTACTCGCTATTTTACGATTTTTGCTGTAACTCGAAAAGTAGTGGAGCGATTTTGTTCATATTTTGTATGTGAATACTATAAGCATGGCACACTGTCTAATGACACTTTTGGTAGAAGGTGGCCTTTTTGAAAAATGGCCACCATTTTATCCTATTTTACTATAACTCGAAAAGTAGTGGAGCGATTCTGTTCATGTTTGGTATGTGAATACTATAAGCATGGAACACTGTCTAACGACACTTGCGGTAGAAGGTGGTCATTTTCAAAAATGGCTTCCATTTTGCTCTTACTTTATTTGTAAAAATGCCAGCCATGGCTGTTCAATGGGATTTGCTACGCTTTTGCATTGCTGTTGTCTAGTTATATTTTAAGGGAATATATAGGGAAGCCTTCTGTCTATCCATTCAGGTGTCCAGGCAATACCTCAATGATTTCGTTCAAATTTAGTATGCTGATGCCTAAGGACACAATAGCTCTGTTTCAGAAAGAATTTTCAAAATGGTGCCTGAATTTCAAAACGGCCACCATTTTTCGAAAATTGTAATCGTTGAAAACTCAAATACCATTTAACGGATTTAGCTCAAATTTTTTATATATGCTGCTATCTAGGGACTAGAGCTATTCTGGTGAAGAAATTTTCAAAGGTGGCAACTTAATTTCAAAATGGCCACCGTTTTTAGGAAAAAAACATAATCTTTGATAACTCAAATACCAATTGAGTATATGATGTGGTCGCTGTTTTTTATCGTACCTAATAAAGGTACGATATTGTCGTCAGCTTGACGGGCGGGCGGGCGGCGGGTGGGCGGCGTCTCACTTTTCAGCTTGTCTACAGGTTTCCAGCCAAACCATTTGACAGATTCATCTGAAATTTTCAGGAATGTTTCTACATATCAAAGTTAAGAACTGATTAGTTTTTGGGCATTCTGGGTAAATTTTAAGGTGGCCATTTTGGATTTTCCGTCCTAAAATCTTCACTTTCAAGACTTGTCTACAGGTTTCCAGCCAAACCATTTGACGGATTCATCTGAAATTTTCAGGAATGTTTTTACGTATCAAAGTTAAGAACTGATTAGTTTTTGGGCATTCTGGGTAAATTTTAAGGTGGTCATTTTGGATTTTCCATCCTAAAATCTTCACTTTCAAGACTTGTCTACAGGTTTCCAGCCAAACCATTTGACGGATTCCTCTGAAATTTTCAGGGATGTTTCTACATATCAAAGTTAACATCTAATTAGTTTTTGGGCATTCTGGGTTAATTTTAAGGTGGCCATTTTGGATTTTCCGTCCTAAAATCTTCACTATCAAGACTTGTCTACAGGTTTCCAGCCAAACCATTTGATGGATTCATCTGAAATTTTCAGGGATGTTTCTACGTATCAAAGTTAAGAACTGATTAGTTTTTGGGCATTCTGGGTAAATTTTAAGGTGGCCATTTTGGATTTTCCGTCCTAAATTCTTCACTGTCACACTGCTGTGTTTTAGGTACGATTTTGTTCACGTCTGTGCCTTGTCTAGTTGGCCGATAGTCTGCCAGCTTCTTAGTATATTTATTAGGGGTGAGACGACAACCCGATGAGTCGAGGACTAGCGGGTTTGGGGCTTCGAGTCGATGATGAATCGAATCATTTTCGAGTTATGAAAAAAATTCGAAAAAATAAAAAAAATTAGAAAAATACTGTCAATATGCATGTTTTTACTCGATATTGCGTTGAATATATAAGTTTCAATGACTTGGATATGCTTGTATTAAATTATTATATTGTATGTACACATAAATGAAAGAATATATGTAATAAAATCAGAATAAACTTACGACGAATTGTGTTTGTTTATATTTCCGGCTTTCCACCATTGACGCATTAAAAATACGAACGGTCAAAAGCGATGTTGTTCGCACTTCGCGCGACTCGAAACGGATTCGAAACTCGAATCGTCATTTTCTGACTCAAATCGGATTTGACTCGAATCAGATTTTTTCGACTCGTCTCACCCCTAATATTTATGATGGTCAAATTAACTTTGGAATATTTGAATTCATACTCACTAAAGTTATTTAGAATTATGTATAAATGCCATTTAACTTGCAAATAAATCCAACAGAAAATGTACATGTCACATACTGTTTAAATGTACTTTTAGATTCATGGTAGATTCTAATGTTGTTGGTTGTAACTGGATAGAAGTTCCAGGTGGCAAGTACCATGTACGTCAACCAGAGCATACCAACATGGCAGACAATAGGAACCCACCAAAAAAGTCACGATGCCAGATAGAGATTGATGTAGCTTGGCAGGATTTCATTTCTCATTCTGCTGAGGGAGAGTGGGCTAAAGTTGCCCCATTCAGAGTGCTCAGCTTTGACATTGAATGTGCAAACAGAAAAGGTTGTCCCTCAGCTTTTATCCGTCAAACATTATTCCCTCATTTTCGGGTTAACAGCCGCGTTTTAGTTTTAGTATAGATTAAATAGTGAGAATATGGTACCATTGATCTCACTATACTCTCTCTATTTGATCCATTCTCAAAACAAAAACCAGACTGTTGGTTATGTAAATAACCTAAATGCCAGTAGGTTTCGCCAGCAGGTGGCTACCCGTTCTGGTCTATTTTGAGATGATTGATATAAGTTTATTATGCAAGTGAGATGTAATGAAACTTAAAATTTTAGAATGATACAATATGCATTTAAAGGAATCTAATGATTGCAGTGTTTTTCATTTGAATACTTTTGACTTCCTGTGTTAAGTGGGTGTATTGAACTCATGCAAGAAACTAGAAACTTGGTATTATATTTTTTTTATTCTTTGTTCTCCTAGTTCCATTTACTTGGTGTTTTGCAGGTATATTCTGTACACCTGACATCGACCCTGTCATCCAAATTGCCAACATGGTCAAGATTCATGGAGAAAAACAACCATTTATACGCAATATATTTACATTGAAGAAATGTGCACCGATTGTTGGATCAGATGTGTTATCCTTTGAGAAAGAGAATGAGTTATTATTGGTATGGACCCCTACTATAAAAATAGAGGTTTTTAGTGAGAATCTTTTCTTGAAAAATAAGATATTTAAATAAGTATTGTTAAGTAATGTTTCATCCAAAATCAACAGGTTTGTCAGAATGGCATCCTTGTGTTCACCAGTGGCTATTCTATTGAATCTGTTATTTCAAGCCAGTTTTGGATGATGATCAACAAATTAACAAACAAGACACAGTGATGCATATTGCACTCTAAATGCTGTGTTTTCAATAACGCCGTCCAAGCATTGAAAAAAACAGTACGTCCCAGGGAAGCAATCTTGGACAAACCTACTGAAAACACACTAAATGAAAATATTTTTTTAGAGCTGGTCAGGTTTTATGCGAGAGGTGGATGCTGATGTAGTGACTGGCTACAATATACAAAACTTTGACTTTCCTTACCTCATAAACCGTGCAAACAATCTTAAGATAGCCCATTTCCCATACCTTGGTAAGATAAAGGACATAAAGACAGTGATAAAGGAGACCATGATCCAATCAAGACAGATGGGGAAGAGAGAGAATAAAGTGGTGAACACAGAAGGCAAGGTGCAGTTTGACCTACTACAGGTGAGTTTATGACTTCTGTTTGCGTATGAATTTTCAATAGGGTTGGATACATTACAATGGCCAGTATTTTTTGGTATAATTATTTTGACTCTAATTTTTGTAAGGAATTTGAAACAGTCAATAACTTCAAGTTAATATTTCAGGTCAATCGGGTTATACATGTCACAGGTATAGTATGGTCTTGTTAAAAAAAGGAGATACTTCTACTGTTATTTCTATCATAAAATGATAAGTGAGGACTGATTTGATAACATATATTTTGTTCAGTGGATTTGCTACTCTGTAAAGTTGCTGTTTTTTATCACACCATCGATGGATCATAGTTGTCATAATCGTTGTGATCGTTATCATGACTGTGATCGTCCCGTTTTTTGTCACTGCCATTTCAGGAAAACCACTCATCAGATTTTCTCCAAATTCGCACACTTGATAGAGGATATCAAGTTCTAGAGCTGATTAACTTTTGGGTGGGCATCTTGTTTTCTGTCAGCCATTTTGAAGAGTTTTCGGAAAATCTTGTCATCGCCATTTCAGGAAAACCACTTGTCGTCCAAATTCGCACACATGATAGAGGATATCAAATTCTAGAGCTGATTAACTTTTGGGCGGCCATCTTGTTTTCTGGTGGCCATTTTGAAGGTTTTTCGGAAAATCTTGTCATCGCCATTTCAGGAAAACCGCTTGTCGGATGGTCTGCAAATTCACACACATAATAGAGGATATCAAGTTCTAGAGCTGATTTACTTTTGGGTGGCCATCTAGTTTTCTGGCAGCCATTTTGAAGGTTTTTGGAAAATCTTGTTATCGCCATTTCAGGAAAACCGCTTGTCGGATGGTCTGCAAATTCACACACATGATAGGGGATATCAAGTTCTAGAGCTGATTTACTTTTGGGTGGCCATCTAGTTTTCTGGTGGCCATTTTGAGGTTTTTGATGGTGTGATCTTGTTCAGGTCATGTGCCTTGTTTAGTTCAGCTTTACATCCTTTTCTGCAGGTGTTACAGAGAGACTATAAACTAAGGTCATACAGTCTGAATGCTGTGTCCTACCATTTCCTCCAAGAGCAGAAGGAAGATGTACACCATTCTGTCATAACAGATCTGCAAGTAAGGAAATATTTATGAGTGTCAGATTGTTAATTAACCTATTTCAACCCCAATCCTAAGGCAAGTTTTGAAAGGGAATACATGTTACTAATATCTTTGATCCTGGTTAGTATCAATGAAAGGTAACTGCCGTTACCTTCACATTTAAGATGGCAGATGGTGTGTAATTTTTATTAGTTTTCATTGAATCAAACTACGACATAATGCTTAGATATTTGATAAATAAAGACTTATATGACATGGAAACTCTAGACTTTGATTAATTGTTCATATATCGTATGTGGGCACCAGAGTTCAACAATATCTTCCACTGCTTAAGGGAAGGTAATTGGAAATGTACGATATGGTAACAGAAATTAAACCAAAATCCCATACTGTATGTTCGTACGTTAAATGCTCATTTGGCATAAAAAGGTCATGTGACTGTTCATATTTTTTTGCTATAGCGAGTTGTTTGTATCGAATGTTTACTTTAGAAAGTTATGAGATCTCACAAGACCTAATATGGCTTCGTCTAGAAATGAAAAATTCCATAAGCTAATAAAACATTGATTAACTCAATCCACAACAGATTTGCGAAGGAACAAAAAAAAGTAGCCATCAACAAATGATTGTATTGATTTAGGTATACACACTACTAAACACACAAATCTTATATGCTGCTACCTAGGGACAAATGAGATATACTTTAGAAATATTCAAGATGGCAGCTATATTTCAAAATGGCCACCATTTTTTGTAAAAATCTTTGGTAACTAAAATACCAGCAAACAGATTTGGTTTAAATTTTAGAAGCTGATATGCTCTGTTCAAGATGGCCACCTATTATCAAAACGTGTTTTGTTCGGTGGGATTTGCTACTCCGTGGAGTTGCTGTTTTTCTAGTTTGATGATAGATCATCATTTTTCGTGTGAAAGTCATGTGAAAAGAGAAAAATGGAAAAAAGAAATAAGAAATGTGACGATCTTTAGATCAAAATTCTTAACTTCAACATTTCCTTCATTCATTATGGACTATTTTGGGATAATACTAGTAGGCCAGGATACAGCATGGGTTTTGGGAAGTTCAAGGGCCACTTGATAGACATAATGTTTCTGAAAGATGACTTCATTTAGCATCAATTCATATATGTCTGGGTCTTTTTAGTTTGTGGACGAAGGATTCTGAGCAGTTTTATTTATGATGATATAGTACCCCCCTGAAATATTATTCTAGGGGGGTCATGCTCAGAATCCTTCGTCCACAAACTAAAAAGACCCAGACATATATGAATTGATGCTAAATGAAGTCATCTTTCAGAAACATTATGTCTATCAAGTGGCCCTTGAACTTCCCAAAACCCATGCTGTATCCTGGCCTATAGTGTAGTGTGATGGGGGAATTACCCACTGCTAGATATTTATTGGGGATGGGCGCTAATTGCAGAGAATATGGTATGTCACAACCAAAAGTGGTGAGATATTGTTATGGTCTCCGCTTTTTGTGACGGTGGTTGGTGGTGGTTACAAGTTCCAATAACTTAACAAATACTGTTTAGACTGACCTTATTCAAAAGCATCTACAAGTTCTAAGAAGTTCAAATCTGACTTTGGATTTGAGATTTTGAGACCTTCCCAAGGTCAAAAAAGGGTCTTTCTTTTCAACTTGCTTCAAATTGACCAATTTTTTCAAAATCAAGTTCTCAGAAGTTCAAATCTGACAACTTGGTGGTGACATTTTGTCATGTTAATACCTTTTAAACTATGTGATATAGAGAAGTTGTCTTTTGGTTTGTCCATCTGTTCAGCTGACCATTTGAAGTATAACTATATTGTTTGACTATCTGAAGAGTGATTTGAATTGAAATTATAGATAGTGAAAAGTGCTTAAACTACCCAAAAACTCATCAGTTTGAATGGATGTCTTGAAGTCAGCTTGAATAATATCTATATCATTTATTAGTTTGACAAATATAACATACTGAAGACATTTAAACCCTAACTTTTAGGGATGCTCAGAAAATGCAGCTTCTATTTCCATCATTAATGTTTAAAGTCAAAAATGGTTATTACCCTCAGTCTGACAGCGTTGTAGTTTTATGCATAAAATGAATTCCAATTTGCAGAATGAAAGTGATCAGACAAGGCGTCGTTTGGCCGTGTATTGCCTGAAAGATGCAATGCTGCCTCTGAAGCTACTGGACAAGTTGATGTCTATCACAAATTACATGGAGATGGCAAGAGTTACTGGTGTGCCCATGTCTTACCTGCTATCTAGAGGACAGCAGATCAAAGTTGTCTCCCAGCTATTGAGACATGTATGCACTCATTTAAATTCTAAATGCCTCTTGCCACTAGAGTCAATTCTACCATTTCCAGATTTTGACTGATTGTGACAATGTACATGATAACTGACAACAATTATGATATAGATGTAGAGGCCAGTGTTTTATGGAATAGTGTGTCATATTGCCTTGTTGGTGAAGGAATAAGCACTATAGCTGCTCAATCAATTCAAAATTTTGTAAAAAATACTCAAATACAAGTTGTGAGATTTGTTTAAGATTGAATGTGCTGATGCCATATTAACTCAGATTAGTGATGTACATGTTCTCCTCTTCTCGTACATGTATTAAATTGTTGACTATGTAACTGTAGGCCATCACCCAGGATTTGGTGCTACCTGCCCACAAGTCTGAAGCTGGGGATGAGTTCACTGGTGCAACTGTCATTGAGCCTGAGAAAGGGTAAGTTACTACCATACAAATGTGTGGTGATATAAGCATACAAATAAGAAGACAGAAATACACATGATGAAGTTTACCCAGATGGCCATGCACTCATTCTTATGTTTTTATCGTACCTAACAAAAGGTACGATATTGTAGTCAGCTTGACGGGCGGGCGGAGGGCGGGTGGCTTCTCACTTTTCAGCTTGTCTACAGGTTTCCAGCCAAAAACCATTTGAGGGATTCATCTGAAATTTTCAGGGATGTTTCTACATATCAACGTCAAGAACTGATTAGTTTTTGGGCATTCTGGGTAAATCTTAGGGTGGCCATTTTGGATTTTCCGTCCTAAAATCTTCACTTTCAAGACTTGTCTACAGGTTTCCAGCCAAACCATTTGAGGGATTCATCTGAAATTTTCAGGGATGTTTCTACATATCAACGTCAAGAACTGATTAGTTTTTGGGCATTCTGGGTAAATCTTTAGGTGGCCATTTTGGATTTTCCGTCCTAAAATCTTCACTTTCAAGACTTGTCTACAGGTTTCCAGCTAAACCATTTGAGGGATTCATCTGAACCTTTCAGGGATGTTTCTACATATCAACGTCAAGAACTGATTAGTTTTTGGGCATTCTGGGTAAATTTTAAGGTGGCCATTTTGGATTTTCCGTCCTAAAATCTTCACTTTCAAGACTTGTCTACAGGTTTTCAGCCAAACAATTTGAGGGATTCATCTGAAATTTTCAGGGATGTTTCTACATATCAACGTCAAGAACTGATTAGTTTTTGGGCAAATTTTAAGGTGGCCATTTTGGATTTTCCGTCCTAAAATCTTTACTTTCAAGACTTGTCTACAGGTTTCCAGCCAAAGCTTTTGAGGGATTCATCTGAAATTTTCAGGGATGTTTCTACATATCAACGTCAAGAACTGATTAGTTTTTGGGCATTCTGGGTAAATCTAAAGGTGGCCATTTTGGATTTTCCGTCCTAAAATCTTCACTTTCAAGACTTGTCTACAGGTTTCCAGCCAAACCATTTCACCCTATGCAGACAGAGCCTGTGGGAAATATTGGGTGCGGAGCAAATGAGCGGAGGGTGCGGAGCTAACGGTCATTTTTGAATTTAATTTTGGGATATTTCTGAAACTAAGCCGTTTTGGGACTTCAAATATACCAAGATATGTGTATTTGACACCAAATATCAATACAATTGTGAAAATAGTAGCGCAATTCATTCTATAGCGACGCAGTGTGCCTTAAACCTTTCCCAGACCTATATATTTTGAAATTATCCTTTTAATACTGAGTCCCCAGCATTCATAAAAAATGGTGTTCAAGGTGCACTATCTATACAAATTATTTTTGCATCTTGGAAGCCAGGCAGTATCTGTGTGATTTTATAAAAATTCGGAAATGTTCTTCAGATATGAGCCCCTCTAAATATTGGGTGCGGAGCAGCTCCATAAACGTAGCTCCGCACCCAATATTTAGAGGGGCTCATATCTGAAGAACATTTCCGAATTTTTATAAAATCACACAGATACTGCCTGGCTTCCAAGATGCAAAAATAATTTGCATGGGTAGTGTATCTTGAACACCATTTTTTATGAATGCTGGGGACGCAGTATTAAAAGGATAGTCTCAAAATATATAGGTCTGGGAAATGTTTAAGGCATACTGCGTCGCTATAAAATGAATTGCACTACTATTTTCACAATTTTACTGATATTTGGTGTCAAATACAGATATCTTGGTATATTTGAAGTCCCAAAACGGCTTAGTTTCAGAAATATCCCAATTTTAAATTCAAAAATGACCGTTAGCTCCGCACCCTCCGCTCATTTGCGCCGCACCCAATATTTCCCACAGGCTCTGTCTGCATAGGGTGCATTTGAGGGATTCATCTGAAATTTTCAGGGATGTTTCTACATATCAACGTCAAGAACTGATTAGTTTTTGGGCATTCTGGGTAAATCTTAAGGTGGCCATTTTGGATTTTCTGTCCTAAAATCTTCACTTTCAAGACTTGTCTACAGATTTTCAGCCAAACCATTTGAGGGATTCATCTGAAATTTGCAGGGATGTTTCTACATATCAACGTCAAGAACTGATTGGTTTTTGGGCATTCTGGGTAAATTTTAAGGTGGCCAATTTTGGATTTTCCGTCCTAAAATCTTCACTTTCAAGACTTGTCTACAGGTTTCCAGCCAAACCGTCCAAATTTTTACATATGTTACACAGTGATAAGTTCTAGAGCTGATTAACTTTTCTGCGGCCATCTTGCTTTCTTGGTCAACAAGACCACAATGCTGTGTTTTAGGTACGATATTGTTCATGTCTGTGCCTTGTTAGCTCACATGGTGGGCTTTTGCAATTATTCACTTGTCCGCCTGTCTGTCTCTCTGTCAGTCTATCTTTCCATCAAAAAAAATAGTGGCACATTCTAAAACCTGTGGATTAGATAAGATTCCCGTTTTAAGTTATTTTTGTTCAACATCAATATCGGAAACCTTGTTATGACTCCTGATTCAAAAGCTCGCCTATTTTCAAAGTGACTGCCATCTTTGTCACACAAAATTCACTTTTAGACCATTGGCTAGGTTCATGAATAATATCATGTGTCTTGCATTGTAAAAGCCCATGTCATTGTAACCAGTAGTTTTATGAAATAATTGTGTAAGAAAAAATTGGCAAAAAGTATTAATATTCGCTTCTTAATTGTCTGCCATTTTTGGATTTAAGTCTTGTCAATAGCTTTAAAGCCAAACCTCTTTCAATATGATTCTAGTTTTAAGTTACTTTTGTTAATTAACAACACAAGAAAACTTCCTATGACTCCTAGTTCAAAAGCTTGCCTATTTTCAATATGCCCACCATTTTTGTCGAGGAAATTCACTTTTGTCTGCCTGTCTGCACTTTTATAACCTTTGTTGATGATTCCCATTTTAAGTTATTTCTGTTCAACATCAATACAGAAATTCCCCTTATAACTCCCAGTTCAAAAATGGCTGCCATTTTTGAAATAATTCCAGGTGTCCTTGCAATGTTAAAACCCATGTAACTGTTAACAATTGTCTTATGATGTAATTTTGTCTGGAATGTTTCTTGGTACAAAAGTTGACAAATGCTTAGTAATTGGACATTCTTGGTAATTTTTTAGGTACCAATTTAGACTTTCTGTCCAGAAAACTGTTAATTCAAGACCATGTGAGCCCAGTACCCCTGGTACTATTTTATTTCCTTACACCTTTTGATTCCTTATTGTTTGCATACTCTCTTTACATTAATTAACCCAAATACATGTACATACTGTACATCCTAATTTTCTGCATGAGAAAAATGCAAATTCTGCGCAGAAATTCTGCATGAAAAAGCCAAATTCTGCACCAAATTCTGCATGAAATCTAAAATTCTGCACCAAATTCTGCATGGGGAAAAGTGAAATTTTGTGGTACAAGTATGTGCAAAAAATGAAATTCTTGCTAAAATCAATAATTTTCTCCACAAAATAAACAATTCTTGAAATCCACTCATGCTGCTTGATTCAGTGATAATGGACAACTACAGTAATAAAACCAGATGCAATGTTAATTAATTAGCGACAAAACTTACCAAATGCTCACTTGTGAACTATCACGAAATTCGAACTATCACGAAATTCCAGATCAATATGCAGGGAATTCAGATGTCGTCTATTAATATATGGCGAAGTAAAACGCAAGAAGAAGCATGATTTATTGCGTTAGAATACCATAAAATACAATATTAGACATATTATTGCGAAACAATTACGAGGGACGGTCATTGGTTTCAAATTTCGCGATTATGTTAGACGCAGTCTTACCTCTAAGTGCAATGGCGGAAGTTCAAGAATTTAAAACAGATTTCAGATTTCCTCTTGAAAATCTGACAAAACACAAGTATCTGACAACAAACGAGCGGAGTCTTTGGGTGTTTAGGTGAGTGAAAAATATGAGATGAGATGGTTGACTGGAAAAATCATGTTTTCCGCGAAATTCCGTGCCAAAACAAAAATTCTGCAAAAATAATGAAAATGCAAATTTCTGCGGTTTTTCTGCGGCGACGCAGAATCACAGAATACTAGTATGAGTGCATGTAGAATAAAACTTGTTTAAACTGATTGCTGCTTTGGCCAACTTAAAGTGTATGATGTATGCAGATTAATGCAGCTATTGTTATTTTCAGCTACTATGACTCTCCTATTGCAACACTAGATTTCTCCTCTCTATATCCAAGCATCATGATGGCCCACAATCTCTGCTACACCTCCCTTCTTCAGACTAACAGCAAAATTAAAGAGGGGTGAGTAGAGTAGAATTGAATTTTGCACTGATTTGAGGAAAGTAAGGGAGAGCACAACACTTCTTCAAATCAACATTTTCATTGATTCTATAAATTTCATTTTACTTTCTTCAGACTGACAGAGGATGAATTCATCAAGACTCCATCAGGGAATTATTTTGTGAAAAGTTCTGTGAGAAAAGGACTGCTGCCAGAAATATTGGAGCATTTACTGTCTGCAAGAAAGAAGTAAGACTTGACATATCAATTGCTATATTGTAGTGTGTTACATACCAAGAGAAGCATTTGTATGGGGAAAGTAGGTGGGCAATATCCACCAGTATTTTGGGACTTGCACACAGATGTGTGACATCATTGATACAAATTAGCCACCGGAATAAAGGTATGTCATACATCATCAGTTTTTTGTTCTTGCCCAAATATAGGGCCTGCCAAGGTCGGCCTATATTGGCAGTATTCGGGCATATTTCACATCATAGTGATGTAATCTTTACATATTGTATTTTGTTTGTTATGAATGTTAGCAATACTTTATGGGTATACTGTATATTCCATATATTTTACAGGCATATTTTGTCACAACTTTTGTGCTGTACTGTCATCCAGGCACATTTTTCATGGTTTGATTTCAAATTTTCAAGGATTTTCTTGAATTGAAAAGTACTGGAACATATGCTACATCTCTTCACAAATTGTTATTATTCCTGACAACAGTTTCAACATAATCAATAAATTGATTTTCCATAGCATTGTATTTTTTTAAATCTGACTAGAGAAAATCTAAGTCGCATATGTATGTGTTTTGATATGAAAATATCCATAAAGTCTAAAGATTTTATAGCAAAGGGTCTATAATCAACATTTTTCAATGTCCTCTATGCTTTCTTATGAAACATATGTGTTCATCACTAATTTATTCGGTGGGTGCATCAGGTAGGGCGTATGCATAGAGATAGTCGCTACGTATTCTGTTTTCTACAGGCATTCCAAACATGTTGTGGCCACCTGCTGTTGTGACAATATACTGTTTTCCACCTACAAGGACAAAATTATTGTTACATAAGAATAATTGTTTATGTCACTTATTAAAGCATACAGCTCACATATAGATATCTGCCTGGTGTTTCATTTGAAAATATAAGTTTCGAAGTCCATCCTTTAAAAAAATTAAAAAGAATATTTAGCTTGTTTTGTAATTTTTGGCTCACACAGTGAGCCTATGGGATCGACCAGGCGTCCGTCCGTTGGTCCGTCCGTCCGTCCGTCAACATTGGCTGCACAAATTAAAACTGCTATTCAGATTGAGTCATATCCACAGTCATTTTATGCATATCCATAATGCCTATTTGACTTATCATCGCCATTTCCCAAGTTCGCCCGGTTTTCGAGAAGTAGAACTTTCAAATAACTTGTAGTAGTTGGTGTATATGCAACTTATGTCCTCTGAAGATTTCAAAGCTCTTGGAATTACAGGTTTTGGTGTTTACTCTATAAAATTTGACAAAAAGTAGGACTATGTCATTTTCAGGAAACTTTCTTATGTATAAAGTCAATGGCAGGTTTTGTGATTGACAAGTTTCTCAAAGTTTGCCTTATACTTGATCATTTCTTGCAATGAATTACATCATAACTAGATTTAAGCATTCCCTACATATTGCTCAGTATATGTCAGCATCAAATTTTTACCATTTTTGAGATATTTGACGTAAAAAAACAGTAAAGATAAGTTATTTTTCAACTTGCTTCAATTTGACCAATTATTTTTTTGAAAATCATCTACAAGTTACCAGGAGTTCAAATCTGACATTAGTTTTAGGATTTGACCTTCAGTGACCTTTGAAAGGTCAAAAAAGTTGATTTTTCAAATTGATTTTTGGATGTAAATTTTGGTCAGCTTAAACACAAAAGACCTTACTGAGCTCTAAATAAGTAAAATTTTCAAGGTCAAAGGTCATCAAACTAGGTCACACAACTGTGCTGTCTAAGTTTCTTAAAGTTCGAGACTACAAATCCAAATCAATATTTTTGTTTGAAAGTCAGGATATACATTCCTCTGAAGGTTCCAAACTGTGTGAGCACAGGACCGTGGGTCCTATTTTTAATACCTCCTTACTTAAGGCTATCTGCAAAGTTGAGAGTTAATGACATTACTTCTTTTCTAGTGAACCATTTGAATTACAATTTAATAACATTTTTTTAGGAGTCACTTTTAAAAAATTCACTTTTAAAGTTATTGTAATACTTATGAATTAAAAGAGTATTATTTTCTTTTAGCCTTATTTATTCAACTACACACTATGTGTTTTAATAGCAGAAATGATTCAGATTTGCCAAACAGGAGTTGTCTTTGCCAGTTAATGACTGCATTATTATAGTGAGTCTTAATGAGAAATCATTCACTTTGTAAATGAGAATTCTGTTTACCTGTTTTATATGTAATGGGTCCCCCTGCTGCATGAGCTGGCATTGGCTGAGCAGATTCATAGAGTGTTGCTCCAGTGTTGATGTCCAGTGCTCTTAGATGTCTGTCCTCTGTATTACATACTATCACTATCCCCCCTGCTGTCAATAGGATACCCCCTCCAGTCCATCTATAAGGAGTTGTATGTCAATGTTAGGTGTGGGCAATATAGGCTATTACAGGGGCAGTTAGTATTTGGCTTATTAAATGGTTCTTTGGAAGATTCATGCTTGGCTAAAACACACTTCATGGCATTCCCATCTCACAATTGTTGAACTGCTTAAATGTACCTTCTGGAGGATCATATAACAATAAAATAACTAATTTGTTGTGCAATATTCAACAAGTTCAGAAGATCTATTTAATAATTCTTTGTATTATTCTCATTCTCTTTTACTCGTATGTTTCCCTCTTATACCCATATTACAAATCCAATACCTGCTACCCTCAGTAGCCTCATCAGCCCCAACATCAGGTGTATACCCATTAGTTACACTCCATAGCTGGCGTCCATTCTCTAGATCAACTGCAGTGAGCTTAGCCCAAGGTGGTCTATGGCAGGGCTCTGTGTCAGCAGTGTCGTCCATCATGTTCCATGCAGTACACTCCCAGTAAGGCATGTCTATTGGCTGGTTAAGGCTCTTGCACCATTCAGGGGCCAGCTCTGGGAGCATACCATTGGGCACCAGCTGAACAACTGAAGTCAGTGTGGACTATTTGAATATCTATACAGTGGCGCATATGTCGATTTTGCCCATTGAATGTTGTCATTTTTACTTGATTGTGTGAAACACACATTGGTGGCTGTTTTGTTTTGTTTTCTATTAAATAGGTATTTTTTAATATCTCATCGAACAAAGTTTGGGGGGATATAGAGAATACCTCCCTCCATCCATCTGTCAGGGCCATAACACTTATTCTGATGGCCCAATATTCTTTATATTTTATACGCATATGCCTTGTGAGTACAAAATCTGTTCGAAAGCCAATTTTGAAAATGGCCACTGGATTCAAAATGGCCAACATTTTAGTGTTGATTTAAAGGTGGTGGCTATTAAAGGTGGTGGCTATTAAACATGCATTTTTACGATTTTTGCTGTAACTCAAAAAGTTGTGGATTGATTTTGTTTATATTTTATATGTGAATACATGGAAACAAGGGTACACCGTTTTATGATTAGGCTAGTCATTGGCCATTTTATGTTTGTTACGTATTCTTTGCTACAATTGGAAAAGTAGTAGAGCTATTTTGTTGAAATTTTAATTATGAAGATTAGGAAGCGTATTACAGTATGGTATGTCATTTTGGCGATTAGACAGACATTTTGAAAATGGCATACAATGAAAATGGCCATTTTGTGTGTTTTTTGCTTGAACTTAGAAGGTGGTAAATGGATTACTAGTAAGTTGAAATTTTATATGTGAATACCTGGAAGCATTTATTTACACTGTCTGTTTGGCCAATTATTGGTTATTATTATCTCATCGAACAAAGTTTGGAGGGAAATAGGGAAAAATGGCCGCCCATTTTAACGTATTTTACAATAACTCGAAAAGTAGTGGAGCGATTTTGTTCATATTTGGTATGTGAATACTATAAGCATGGCACACTGTCTAATTACACTTTTGGTAGAAATACATTTTAATATATTTTACTATAACACGAAAAGTAGTGGAGCATTTGGTATGTGAACACTATGAGCATGGCACACTGTCTAATTACACTTTTGGTAGAAATACATTTTAATATAATTTACTATAACACGAAAAGTAGTGGAGCATTTGGTATACATTACACTATAAGCATGGCACACTTTCTAATGACACTTTTGGTAGAAGGTGGCCATTTTGAAAAATGGCCGCTATTTTTGCTATATACTTTGTTTGTAAAAATGCCAGCCATGGCTGTTCGATGGGATTTGCTACGCTTTGGCGTGGCTGTTGTCTAGTTTTGTGTTGTTTTACTTTTATACAATATCTGGTTTACATAAAAAATACTTCCCAAAAGAGTCTGTATTTATTAACATAGGAGGCCTTACTTTTTCGCCATTTGTTAAGATTATTTACTGACCTCCTGGGTGGTTGTTTAGAGATACAACTGTGATACTCCTCACAGGATCCAGTGCTACTGTGCCACCCAGATTCATGCCCCCGTGATTGCCAGGTACCCAGATCTCCCCTGCTGTAGTAGTAGCGGGATTATATATCTGCAAACAGAGAACTTTGTATAAATGGTTGAGAAGGGATATCTTCTTTTTCAGTTCTAATGAATTTGAACATTTCTGGGCAATTTGTGTATCTTTAATCTTCATGAACTTCTTTATCAATTTTTTCAGAAATAGAAATTAGGATTTTGAAGAAAACATTAGCATGCTTTTTGGAGAGATTGCATCCATTATTTTACACACTCTATCCCTTTTTATTCCTTCAAGGCAAACATATATTCTGGGAATATACACGTAATTACTAATCAAGTCTTAAAATTGTTTGCTCAGAGCTGCTGTGTGGTTGTTTAGAGAGATACAACTGTGATACTCAGATCATCAGATGAATCTAATACTAACTAACTAATATTGGATCACTTAAATGTTCTTCATCAAAAAGTAACTTGTAAGTTATGTATTTATGACATATGCCAATTAATTTTGACACAAGAATTTTATTCCTCACAAAGCCAAACTTTTCCCATATTGCATTTCAATTTGGAATAAAAAGTTTGATTGGTTGATTGACATTTTTATCTCACCGAATGAAGTAAATATATAAGAAAAACCATCTGTTCTTCCGTCCGTCCGTTTGTTTGTCTGGCCGATAACTCAAATACCAGTTGATGGATTTGATTAAAATTTATAGGCTTATGGGTATGTGCCTTATGCCTTATACAACCTCTGCTCGAGAAGGAATTTTCACACAGTGGCTCTAGTCAAGTAAAAATTTTCAAGATGACGACTGAATTTCAAAATGGCCGCCATTTTTCGTTAAAAATATAATCTTTGATAGCTCAAATACCAATAAGCGGATTTGTTTCAAATTTTCATATTTCCATTTAGGTCCTAGATCTAGTTTCTCGGAAATTGGGTCAAATTGTTATCTAGGTCAAAGGTCAAAAACTAGGTCAAATCTTACATTTTCAACATTCTGTCATTTATCTTCGTCATTGTTTATCGTACCTCCTAAATCTTTTTTTCATCATGTAGCTTAGAAAAAGCCAAAGCAAAGATATGACATTAGATTTTTGATTACGCTTAACGATTTTGAAATATGGCGTCCAGAAAGTAGGTCACAATAAAAAGTTCTCCAAATTTAACATATGAGTTATGAATTAAGGGTAGAATTTTCACAGGAATCCGAATCTGCAAACCAAATTTCGATCCGACTTCCGGTTCAAAAGTTATGACATTTTAAAACTTTTTTTTAACCTGCCAATAAGCACGCGCAAGATCGAACAAATCAATATGATGGTATCCTGATAGAAAGTCAAGAGTAGTGAAGAAAATATTGAAAAATCCTTCCATCCATCCTATCTATCCTATCCTATATCCTATCCTATATCCTATCCTATATCCTATCCTATATCTATCCTATATCCTATCCTATATCCTATCGTATATCCTATCCAATCCTATCCTTCTTTCCTATCCTATCCTTCCTTCCTATCCTATCCTACCCTTCCTATTCTGTCCTATCTTATTCTTTATTCGGATTCTATCGTATCCTATTCTATCCTTCATACCCTATACTATCCTATCCTTTCTTCCTATTCTATCCTATCCTTCCTTCCTATTCTGTCCTATCCTTTCTCCTATCAATCCATCCATTCATCCATCAGTCCAGCCATCCACCTGCTTATTCTGGATGACTCGGCTTATGCTGGATGACTCAGCTTATTCTGGATGACTCAGCTTATTCTGGATGACTTGGCTTATTCTGGATGACTCGGCTAAAAAAGGTCTTAATCTGGAGTCTGAAATTGAACTTGTTCAATTTCCAAAGTCTAGTTATGATTATTGCTGCCATAAGCTGCATTTTTGCGTATGTTTTCTGGGCATGAGAGTGTACTTACTCTGCCATCTGGATTGATCCCATCCATGAATTCATTCTCACAGTAGATCTCTCCTTCGATGGTCCTCCCCCAGAGGTCCTGGCCAGCCCTCATGTTGATGCTCTCAGCAGACATTCTCAGATAGTCATCTACAGGGAATGGTTGAGTAGGGCTCACTATTTCTCCAGGAACCTGAACGCAACACATGTACAATATATTGTACACATGTACAATACATGTACAATATATTACCAACTAATCTAAATGGTTATGGTCATTTTGAATATTTTGTTGTAAAGGCAAAAATCAATTTACTGGGCTGCATTAATGGCAAACTGGTTATGCCGGAAGTCAGGACCTGAACTTAAAAGGTATGTTACTTTATTTTGAATTCACTTTGAAGAAATTTCAATGAGGCCACTAAGTTCAAATTGCCAACATTACAACATTCTCCTTTATGTGGCTCACACACATTCCTACCCTGCCCACAGAGTCTAGTTATAAACTACCCTCTGCCTAGTACAGACTATATTAGCAGCCCCATCCCAAAGATTGGTGCCTGTTACAGCCCGGGTAATAAATCATTTCAAATCTACCACATTGACCATTTCCCAACCAATCAGCGAAGTGGAAGGAACGCATGCTTAATACATGCTCATTAACTATGCTGTGATGTCATAGGAAATGACCATATAGAAAGTCATTCGTATTTTGACGACGAACTCTGATTGGCTCGCTGAGATCAGAGATTTATTGTAAACTGAAAGAGTGAAGAAGAAGCTCTCTTTTAAGAAGTGAAGTTGAACGAATGCAAAGGGTAACATAGGTCTCTCCTTTATGGGGAATTTACCAAACTGTTCCACAAACAGGTCTCTCCTTAATGAGGATCTTACCAAACTGGCCCTTATACAAGTCTCTCCTTTATGGGAAACTTACCAAACTGGCACAAATGCATGTCTCTCCTTTATGCGGAACTTACCAAATTGCCGCTTAAACAGGTCTTTTCTTTATGTGGAATTTACCAAACTAACTCACATTCAGGTCTCTCCTTAATGGGGAACTTACCAAACTGGCTCTCATACAGGTTTCCTTAATTGAAAACTTACCAACTGACCCTTTTACAGGTTTCCTTAATTGGGAACTTACCAAACTGGCCCTTATACAGGTTTACTTAATTGGGAACTTACCAAACTGGCCCTTATACAGGTTTCCTTAATTGGGAACTTACCAAACTGGCCCTTATACAGGTTTCCTTAATTGGGAACTTACCAAACTGGCCCTTATACAGGTTTCCTTAATTGGGAACTTACCAAACTGGCCCTTATACAGGTTTCCTTAATTGGGAACTTACCAAACTGGCCCTTATACCGGTTTCCTTAATTGGGAACTTACCAAACTGGCCCTTATACCGGTTTCCTTAATTGGGAACTTACCAAACTGGCCCTTATACATTGGGAACTAGGCAAACTGGCATTTATACAGGCCTCCCCTTATGCCTGGTTCATATTTGTGGTGATTCATCACCTGGCTCTGGCCAATTGAGTATTTTGTTCAAAACTGAATATAATCTTGAACAAAGTCCTCAATCAGCCATGTGCCATTCAATGAATAGCCGCAAATGTGACCCAGGCATTAATGGGCAACTTTGAAAACTGGCTCATATAAAGGTCTCTCTTATATTTGGAACTTACAGTACTTGCTGGTACAGGCCTCTCCTCTATTGGGAATACAGGCTCTCCAGTCAGGGCATCCAGCACAAACAAGAAACCCATCTTGGTACCCTGAATATAAGGGAAGCAAATTATTATATTGCCTCAGTGGCTACAAGGGTCCTTGGCATTATACATTGATAAATACAGGTACTCCATTCCGTTATACAGTAAAATAACAATATACTAATCTAGCAATGTTGTTGGCCTATCTAGGTTGAAAAAAGTTTTTATCGAACCATTTTCCTAGGCTTATGACTGGATTTCTTGCTTATTTTTCAACCAAATTTATGAAATTTTCAACACAAAATAGGTTAGGATGTAAGTTATGGGTTGATTTTAAAGTATTGCTTAACAATATGTTTGTGACAACTGTTATTTTTGTTTGAAATAAATTCACAATTTGTTGTACTTTTCCATGTTTTAACTGCTATTAAATTAAATTTGAATTGAAGTTTCATATATCACATTTTGATATCATTAGGTAAGCCAAAGTGGTTTAAACTTTATATTGGGCCTTTAAAAGTTTGCTTCTTATATTTTACACTCTCTATCCTTTTTATTAATTCATTTATATAAACATGGCATACCTGTAGTACAACCTTCCGTCTTTCACCTCCACGAGTTATGATACCTACTGTAGGTTGGGCATTAAGATCCTAGAATAAGATAAATGGATGCTATTTTTATTTTCATGTCTAGTAATTTATTGTAAGGAAGGAATTAACTTATCAAACATTTTCCCTTTACTGACTGAGCTTTCATAATTGTTACTCACATAGTCTCATATGTCACCAGCTTTCATAATTGTTACTCACATAGTCTCATACTGTCATCAGCTTTCATAATTGTTACTCACATAGTCTCATACTGTCATCAGCTTTCATAATTGTTACTCACATAGTCTCATATGTCATCAGCTTTCATAATTGTTACTCACATAGTCTCATACTGTCATCAGCTCTCATAATTGTTACTCACATAGTCTCATATGTCACCAGCTTTCATAATTGTTACTCACATAGTCTCATATGTCATCAGCTTTCATAATTGTCACTCACATAGTCTCATATGTCACCAGCTTTCATAATTGTTACTCACATAGTCTCATATGTCATCAGCTTTCATAATTGTTACTCACATAGTCTCATATGTCACCAGCTTTCATAATTGTTACTCACATAGTCTCATACTGTCATCAGCTTTCATAATTGTTACTCACATAGTCTCATACTGTCATCAGCTTTCATAATTGTTACTCACATAGTCTCATATGTCATCAGCTTTCATAATTGTTACTCACATAGTCTCATACTGTCATCAGCTCTCATAATTGTTACTCACATAGTCTCATATGTCACCAGCTTTCATAATTGTTACTCACATAGTCTCATATGTCACCAGCTTTCATAATTGTTACTCACATAGTCTCATACTGTCATCAGCTTTCATAATTGTTACTCACATAGTCTCATATGTCATCAGCTTTCATAATTGTTACTCACATAGTCTCATATGTCATCAGCTCTCATAATTGTTACTCACATAGTCTCTCTCATGTGTCATCAGCTTTCATAATTGTCACTCATATAGTCTCATATGTCATAAGCTTTCATAATTGTCATTCATAGTCTCATACTGTCATCAGCTTTCATAATTGTTAATCACATAGTCTTATATGTCATCAGCTCTCATAATTGTCACTCACATAGTCTCTCTCATATGTCATCAGCTTTCATAATTGTCATTCACATAGTCTCATATGTCATCAGCTCTCATAATTGTCACTCACATAGTCTCATACTGTCATGAGCTTTCATAATTGTCACTCATAAAGTCTCATATGTCATCAGCTTTCATAATTGTCATTCACATAGGCTCATATGTCATCAGCTCTCATAATTGTCACTCACATAGTCTCATACTGTCATCAGCTTTCATAATTGTCACTCATATAGTCTCATATGTCATCAGCTTTCATAATTGTCACTCACATAGTCTCATATGTCATCAGCTTTCATAATTGTCACTCATATAGTCTCATATGTCACCAGCTTTCATAATTGTTACTCACATAGTCTCATATGTCATAAGCTTTCATAATTGTCACTCACATAGTCTCATATGTCATAAGCTTTCATAATTGTTACTCACATAGTCTCATATGTCATCAGCTTTCATAATTGTTACTCACATAGTCTCATATGTCATCAGCTCTAATAATTGTTACTCACATAGTCTCATATGTCATCAGCTTTCATAATTGTCACTCATATAGTCTCATATGTCACCAGCTTTCATAATTGTTACTCACATAGTCTCATATGTCATCAGCTTTCATAATTGTCACTCATATAGTCTCATATGTCACCAGCTTTCATAATTGTTACTCACATAGTCTCATATGTCATCAGCTTTCATAATTGTCACTCACATAGTCTCATATGTCATAGGCTTTCATAATTGTTACTCACATAGTCTCATACTGTCATCAGCTTTCATAATTGTTACTCACAGTCTCATACTGCCATGAGCTTTTATAATTGTTACTCACATAGTCTCATACTACCATGAGCTTTCATAATTGTTACTCACATAGTCCCATATGTCATGATGGACCAGCTGTTTGAACCAGACCAAGGCCCCCGTAGTGGCATTAAGGGCAACCACAGAGTTGCAGTAATGGTTATCCCCTGGTCTGTGAATACCTTGGTGCTCTCCTGAGGCTGAGGAAGTGGGGGCATAAACAATACCTACAAACCATATAATAGTCTTCATTTGTCAAAGCCTACTTACAGTGTAGCCTGTCTTCAAATTTAATATAGTATAGAAAACTATGAGAATTTATTGTTCCTTGTTCTTTTGTTCCTTTTGTAATCCTGTTCATATAAATCAGCTTTTTTATGTAGTTCCAAAATAACTTTCCACTAGCTTAGCTCTAATGTTTGCATCACTCACATTATAATGTGATGCAATAGCTTTGTGTAATTATATTTTCCTAATGTTTCCCTTGGGGTATCCAATTCATCATTAAATGTTTTACCTAGTTCAGAATCACCACTTAGTGGAGCCCATGCATTCCCTGAGCCAACTCCATCAGTAGTTCCATTGAGCCAAGTGGCCATGGCAGGGTCATTAGGGTCAGTTGGGATGATTGTGAAGTTCCATACATTAGCCCCAGTTCTTGCATTGAATGCAGGGAGCAGTCCCTTAGGCGTGTTCATGACGAAGTTGTCATTAATGCCTGAAAACAGTAGAAACAAAAATGCTTTTTGTTCGATTTACTGGTACATGCAAAATGATGAGTGATTAAAAATAAAATATGTTTTGTTCGATGGGGTTTGCTACTCTGGGGAGTTTCTGTTTTTTACATCACCACCAGAAGTGGTGACATATTGTTATAGTCTCCAACTTTTTTTGGACGGCAGTTGGTGTTTGGCGTCTGTTGCAGTCACCTGTAACAAATGTCAGGTAGTGACATTTTGCATGTTAATGGCTTGTTATGACATGTTATGTCCAAAAGGAGACGATGTAACTGCCCAGTTATTTCTGTCATTAAATGTCCTTGATGAATATGTTTGTCCGGTGTGATTTGCTATTTTAGAGAATTGCTGTTTTTATGTCACCACCAGAAGTTGTGACATACTGTTAAAGTTTCCAACTTTTTTGTGGATGGAGGTTGGTGTTTGGCATCTTTGACAAGTTTTTTACGGAGTCTGTAATAAATGGCAAGTGTTGACATTTTGCATATTAATGCCTTGTTCACTTCACATTGAAGTTATCATTACAATATTATGCCAAGAACAATCAGTCTAACATTGTAGATACTATAGTATACTACTATTGTAGATACTATAGTACTCATGCAAGATAGAGCTTTCAGTGTCAAATAATGTGGCACAGACAAAATCCAGTCTCCAAATCGATAAGTGTGTCAAAGGATCAACCTTTTTATTAGCTCACATGGTGAGCTTTTGCAATCACTCACTTGTCCATCTGTCTGTCCGTCCGTCCGTCCGTCCGTCCGTCAACAATAGTGGCACGTTTTGAAACCTCTGTCTATAGGATTCCTGTTTTAAGTTATTTCTGTTCAAGATCGATACAGAAAACTCCCCTATGACTCCTGGTTCAAAAGCTCGCCTATTTTCAAAATGGCCGTCACTTTTGTCTCGCGAAATTCACTTTTCACCCATTTCCTAGCTTTACAAATAATTTCAGGTGTCCTACACTGTAAAAATCCATGTCAATGTAAAGGGTAGATATATGTTATAATATTGTTACAAAAAATCAGCTAAAAATTATATGCATTTTTTTATTTTCAGCCATTTTAGTTAACATTGATTTGTCTATCTTACTCGCGAAATCCACTTTTCGTCAATAACAGTGGCACGTTTTAAAACCTCTGTCGATAGGATTCCTGTTTTAAGTTATTTCTGTTCAACATCAATACAGAAAACTCCCCTATGACTCCTGGTTCAAAAGCTCGCCTATTTTCAAAATGGCCGCCATTTTTGTCTCGCGAAATTCACTTTTGACCCATTTCCTAGCTTTACAAATAATTTCAAGTGTCCTACATTGTAAAAATCCATGTCAATGTAAAGAGAAGATATATGAAATAATTTTGTTACGAGAAATCAGCGAAAAATTATATCCATTTTTTTATTTTGAGCCATTTTAGTTAACATTGATTTGTCCATCTGTCTCGCAAAATCCACTTTTGGACCATTTACCTTAAACCCTCTGTCGATAGGATTCTCGTTTTAAGTTAATTTTGTTCAACATCAATGCAAAAAACTCTCCTATGACTCTTGGTTCAAAAGCTCGCCTATTTTCAAAATGGTCGCCATTCTTGTTTCGCGAAATTCACTTTTTGCCCATTTCCTAGCTTTACAAATAATTTCAGCTGTCCTGCATTGTAAAAAGCCATGTCACTGTAAAGAGTAGTTGTATGAAATAATTTTGTTAGAAAAAATCGGCAAAATATTATATCTGTTTTTTTATTTTCAGCCATTTTAGTTAACATTGATTTGTTCATCTGTCTCGCGAAATCCTCTTTTGGACCATTTACTTAAAACCCATCTTCGCACGCTCGGTCTTCACTGCGTTCATCGACCGACGGGAGCCGAGTGAACGAAGATGCTTAAAACCTCTGTCGATAGGATTCCAGTTTCACGTTATTTTTGTTCAACATCAATACAAAAAAACTCCCCTTTGACTCCTGCTTCAAAAGCTTGCCTGATTTCAAAATGGTCATCATTTTTGTCTCGCGAAATTCAATTTTGGCCCGTTTCCTAGCTTTACAAATAATTTCAGGTGTCTTGCATTGCAAAAAGCCATGTCATTGTAAAGAGTAGTTGTATGAAATAATTTTGTTCCAAATAATTGAAAAAAAATTATATCCGTTTTTTTTTCAGCAATTTTACTTAACATCGATTTGTCCATCTGTCTCTCCGTCAGTCCAAAATAGTGGCAAGTGGCTTGAAATAATTTTGTTACAAAAAATCAGCAAAAAATTATATCCGTTTTTTTCTGTCACCATGTGAGCCCAGTACCCACGGTACTAATTTTTTAACAAAGTGGCCTTATATGTCCAATTTGTATCTTATTTGCCCTTTGATGAGTCTTATTACTGCTAAAGGGTAAGGTTTACGCCTACCTTGACCGATGACGAGTGTATCACCAACAACTGCAGGAGGGTTATGGTACGATATACACTGACCTCTCCCTTCACAGTCCCAGTTATCAAGGATCAAACTTATAAAACCCTAAAAGTTGTAATAAATTTGCATACATTTATTCAGAAGCACATGTTGGTTATGGAAGTGTTCTTATCATTTCTGAATTCATCATTTCAATAGTTGACTATGGGTTCTGTGATAATTCAATATTGAAATCTTCATCTCATTAATTTTATATGGACCCCTATATTCATAATAGTTTAAATGATGAATAAGTCATACTCCATCACCAAAGTCAGGGCACAGTTGTCCAGTAGCAGCATCAGCTGCCATCATCCTCAGGTCAAGAGTAGGGATATAGAGCACTCTCTTACAAAGGGATCCTTCTGTCTTCTGTGGATCAAGCCATGTAGCAATACCCCGACATGTTCTGAAGTAAATTTAAGAATTTTGTTTAGGCATTTAATAAGAAAGCTTCTGCACAGTTTTCTGCACACATCAAGGTTGTGTCCTTTCCCTGGGGGGTTCACTGTATACACAATTCTAAACTAACCTAAACTACTGTAAAAAAACATATTGTCATAGCAATATGTTTTAAATGTAAAACAATTATATAAGACAAGATAAGATAGTACTTTATTGTTCCGTATCTCCTTCTGGAGTATTGGTCATTTACAATAAAGAAACATGCATACATAGAATAAAGGTATAATATATATGGTTGTTTACAATGAGGAAACATGCATACAAAGACACAAAGGGTATAGTAATATTTATGAGCAGTATATAAATGAGATAATCATATTGCTTGCTTACTTGCCATCACCTTTCTTTTGGAACCATTTCAGCAAATAATTTTTATTTCTCAGTATTTTATGAGTGTCAACAATGGCTGCCATTTTTTGCTATATACTTTGTTTGTAAAAATGCCTACCATGGTTGTTCGATGGGATTTGCTACGCTTTTGGCGTTGCTGTTGTCTAGTATTATTTGCATACAATACCACTGCATGGATATTTCTATCATACAAACTTTAAGATGACAAGTGAGTTCTTGATATGTTTTTAACTTCTTGCATCAATTTTAGAGGAATAGAAATCCTAAATATTTTCTCTATTGGGAGTGCATAAACACCTCATTGTCTGGACAGTGCACTTTTTGTCACATAAAATAATAAAAGATGTACTATAATCATTTTTATGTCCCCACCACATAGTGTGGGGCCATATTGTCGGCATAGGCGCATCCGTCTGTCTGTCTGTCCATCTGCCCGTCCGTCTGTCCGTACGTACGGCAGTTTTCTCCAAAACCGCTACAGATATCACCTTCAAATTTTCAGGGATAACTTATGAGTGCATATAGATGTGGATGAAAAAAAATTAGCTCGATAGCTACTTCCTGTCGGCCATTTTGAAGTCAAATGCTAAAATCCTTGTCTGCAAACTTTAAGAAAAATGGCTTCACAGTTGCTTTTAAAACTTTAACATCTTGTTCAGCTCACTTCATTCTAGATCTGATTAGGTTTTGGACCTGTTAGCTCAGTCATGTCAGCCATTTTGTATGTTTGAAGAAAAGTTAGCGCACGATAATACTTTGTATCATATTGAATGGTGTTTTTCAGTTTTCATACTTTAACTATTTAGTAGCTTTATAAATAATTTCAGGTGTACTTTGTTGTAAAAGCCTTGTTATTGTTAACAGTAGTAATATGTGATAATTTTGTAAAAAGAAATCAGCAAATAATCACTTTTTTATTGTCGGCCATTTTGGATTTTTCTGTCCTAAAATCTTGTCAGTAAAGTCTTGTCTACGCGTTTCAGGTGAACCGTTTGGTAGATCAATTTCAAATTTTCAGGGATGATTCTTAGTATGAAAATCTAGATCTGATTAGTTTTTGGGCATTCTGGGTAAATGTCAAGGCAGCCATTTTGGATTTTCTGTCCTCAAATCTTGTCTATAAAGTTTTGTTTACATGTTTTCTGGTTAACTGTGTGACGGATCAATTTCAAATTTCCAGGGGTGATTCTTAGTATGAAAATCTAGAACTGACTTATTTTTGGCATTCTGGGTAAATTTCATGGTGGCCATTTTGGATTTTCCGTCCTCAAATTGTGTCGGTAAAGTCTTGTCTACTCATTTTTAGGATAACCATTTGACGGGATCACCCATAGGTGGGGACATTTTGTACACATTTGTGTTCTTGTAATGATTTACCCTCCTCTCTCTGTTTGTGCCCCATCATTGTTCCTCCAAACCTCTGCACCTGTTGCTGGGTTCACTGCTACTATTGCCCTCCATGGTGTACACAAATATAGAAGATCACGATCTGAAGAGAATAATAACTAAATGTTACACTCTTGTTTTGAATTATTATCATCATCATCTATCATGTTGGTAATTGTAACAAGCCATTTTTTACCATTAAGCCTAAATAAGTAGAGAAAAATCATTTTGATTTTGATCATATTCATTCTGAATATTCTTAATGAAATTCTGAATGTTTTAGAACTAAAATGCTCATGTTTTTAGAAATCAACTCACTATTGCCAGAACCATCATCTACCATTATTGGTGTAGATTGGTGAGTGTATGCAAGGAAGTCATAATCATAGCCCCATGGACTAGGCCCATATCTACAAAATGTACACTTAACACATAATTTCAATATATAAAAAGAATTGAGATATCTGATAAATTCTAAGGTAACATTTACGAATTGGTGGTAGATTTTGTTCATATTTAAATGAGTCCCCATAAAATAGTGGGTCCATCCGTCAGCTGGCAGTTGAATTTGTGTATGCTACTTTGGTCTAGGACTCATTAGCTTCTGAGCATACTGGGTAAATTTTAAAGTGACTTTTTATTTCCCAGATTCTTATTGTATTATGTAACGTAATCATGATAGCTATACATAATCACATATTGAGATTCTTCTCAGGGGTTTGATATTTTTACTTGGTGTCTTGCTATAGTTTTCAACAATTCATTACCTGAATGTCCATGCTACTTCTAGATTGGCCACATTAGATGCATTGATGTCAGTCATTTCAGAATATCTGGATCCTCCAACTGGACCTCCATAATGTTCCCAATACACTACAAACATTTATTTTTGGAAATATTGTGAGAAAAGAAAACATGCTATACATAAATGATGAATCTGAAAGACATTGGTGCCATGTAAGACAATAATCATTATGATATAACACTGAATTCTATTTATGAGTTCAAGTTAAGAGTAAAGAAAGAGAGAGAGAGAATTAGAGTTTTGGGCTACTTGCTGTATAGGACCTCGATTCTGAAGTGTCAGTAGAATTGCCATATAGACTAAATTCATCGTGGATGTAACATCATGAAGATAATCTGCATGAAATTGCCATTTTGAACTGAACTCTCTCATGAGTGTAGTATTGTGTACTTGTGTAGTGGTAATTTTGATTTACCACGATGGACTTAGCCCAGCATAACTTAGACATATTGTTCCTTAGAAATATAATTAAAATATACACAAATCTGAAGGTGAAGAAGTTATCAAAATTTCCAAAACAGGATGCACATGTTTTTGGCTCACTACAGTGAGCCTATGGGATCGACCAGGCGTCCGTTGGTCCGTACGTCCATCTGTCCGTCCGTCCGTTGGTCCGTCCGTCCGTCTGTCAACATTGGCCGCACAAATTAAAACTGCTATTCGGATTGAGTCATATCCACATTCATTTTATGCATATCCATAATGCCTATTTGACCTATCATCGCCATTTCCCAAGTTCGCCCGGTTTCTGAGAAATTGCGGATTTTGACATCAAAAAGTCAAATTTTCTGTAAATACTAGACACTTTGTTGAAGTAGAACTTTCAAATAACTTTTAGTAGTTGCTGTATATGCAACTTATGTCCTCTGAAGATTTCAAAGCTCTTGGAATTACAGTTTTTGGTTTTTACTTCATAAAATTTGACAAAAAGTAGGACTAAGTCATTTTCAAGAAACTTTCTCATGTATAAAGTCAATGGCAGGTTTTGTGATTGACAAGTTTCTCAAAGTTTGCCTTATACTTGATCATTTCTTGCAATGAATTACATCATTTCTAGATTTAAGCATTCTCTACATATTGCTCTATATATGTCAGCATCAAATTTTTACTGTTTTTGAGATATTTGACGTCAAAAAACAGTAAAAATAAGTTATTTTTCAACTTGCTTCAATTTGACCAAATTTCTTTTGAAAATCATCTGCAAGTTGCCAGGAGTTCAAATCTGACATTAGTTTTAGGATTTGACCTTATACTTGATCATTTCTTGCAATGAATTACATCATTATTAGAAGCATTCCCTACATATTGCTCAATATATGTCAGCATCAAATTTTTACTGTTTTTGAGATATTTGACATCAAAAAAAAGTAAAAATAAGTTATTTTTCAACTTGCTTCAATTTGACCAAATTTCTTTTGAAAATCATCTACAAGTTGCCAGGAGTTCAAATCTAACATTAGTTTTAGGATTTGACCTTTATTTGACCTTCAGTAGCCTTCGAAAGGTCAAAAAAGTTGATTTTTCAAATTGATTTTTGGATGTAAATTTTGGTCAGCTTAATCACAAAAGACCTTACTGAGCTCTGAATTAGTAAAATTTTCAAGGTCAAAGGTCATCAAACTAGGTCATACAACTGTGCTATCTAAGTTTCTCAAAGTTCGAGACTACAAATCCAAATCAATATTTTTGTTTGAAAGTCAGATATACATTCCTCTGAAGGTTCCAAACTGTGTGAGCACAGGACCGTGGGTCCTTCATTTATTAGTACGTTTTATCTTTCAGTTTGACTTTGTCTCAATTTATAAGTTCCACCTATCATTTATCAGAATAGAAACACTAGACGTATTGAAAAAATCATTTTAACCTTCTGGAAATATGACAGATAAATAGAGAAAAGAAAGCTTTTAGTTTGAAATCTAAGTGGAAATACTTTAATTGAATGAACATCATACCTGACTGTGTAATTACATAGGGAATGTAGAAAATAAGTGCAAGAAGATGAGGAGTCCAAGTCAGCATTGTGATATTGTGTCCCAAATCAGTCAATCGTTGCTGCCTGTGTGACTAAGTCAGTCTGCTTCAATTTTTAGTATTTGATAAGTAACATGTTGTGCCATTCCCATCATATCACGGGAGCCATATATGTAAAATGTGATATGAAAATAACTTAAATGTTACAAAAAATAATGACCTGGTTTATTTATTTACATCAAATGAAATAATAGATTACAACAAAAGAAACTTAAATGAATCACACTACATTAGATATCAGATATTCTCATCATAAAATTTAGATCTAGTACGTTCAGAACAAACATGGGAAAATACTCTATTACTAAGACAGGCCCAGACTTGTGGAACACTTTACCTCATAAAATTGCTTATTCTAATACTCTTTCCACCTTCAAAAAGAATTTAAAAATGCACTTGCTCAACAATCATTACTTAATCAAAGTCTAACTTTTCTGGAGACAAATCTCTGGTGTAAAAATTTACTTTTATAGCATGGATAGAGGAGGATGGAGGATGGGACCTACCAAATGTGAAATATTTAGTGTCAATCTTTAATTCTAATGTGCATTGATTTCTTGTATGAGTTTTGGTACTTGTAAATATTTTTTGTTTGGGGTGTCTTCCACTGTTGTGATTGTATTTGTATTATTTGGAATTTGGAAAGAAAATAAATACAGATAAAAAGATAAAATGATATTAAGTCAATATAATATATCAGATATATTATATGAATTTGATTAACATGAGAATAATCCCAATATCTTGAACCTCATATAGGATAATCTATATTTATCCTTTAGGTTGATATGATATCTTTCTTTGGTCCCTTCTGTCCCTTCATATCATCCTTCTGGAATTCAGGAATCTATTAATTATATTGAGATGATAGCCTATAACAATGATTTGATAAATGATTATTTTATTCTAGAGCTAAGGCTGACTTGAAGAAAGCTACAGATCCATTTGTGAAGAGTGTGCTGGATGGCAGGCAACTAGCTTTGAAGATAAGTGCTAACTCGGTCTATGGCTTCACAGGAGCGCAAGTGGGCAAGCTGCCATGCTTAGAGATATCCCAGGTAATGAAAAATTCTGACATTGTTTTCTAAACTATTAATGATCAAAATATTTAAGCCTGGTAAGATTTTTGTGCTACTCTGCATCAATGATATTTTAGGTGGGTTAAAACATTAAATCCGCATTTCCACTTATCTCAGGAATTCAGGAGCAGAACACTTATGTAATAGCTAGCATGTAACCCTTATCCTTTACCACATGAATTTTGAGATTGTAGAGTATCTTATAGCTCACATATATTTTAGAGTGTCCACAAGCTCAAAGTGATTAATAGTTCACATGTATTTTCAAAGTGATTAAGAGCTCACATGTATTTTCAAACAAAGTGATTAAGAGCTCACATGTATTTTCAGTGATTAATATTTCACATGTATTTTCAAACAAAGTGATTTTTAGCTCACATGTATTTTTAGTGATTAATATATCACATGTATTTTCAAAGTGATTAAGAGCTCACACATATTTTCAAAGTGATTAATATCTCACATGTATTTTCAAAGTGATTAAGAGCTCACACGTATTTACAAAGTGATTAATAGCTCACATGTATTTTTATTGATTAATATATCACATGTATTTTCAAAGTGATTAAGAGCTCACACGTATTTTCAAAGTGATTAATATCTCACATGTATTTTCAAAGTGATTAAGAGCTCACACATATTTACAAAGTGATTAATAGCTCACATGTATTTTCAGTGATTAATATTTCACATGTATTTGCAAAGTGTTAAATAGCTCACGTGTATTTTCAAAGTGATTAATAGCTTATATGTATTTTCAAACAAAGTGATTAATATTTCACATGTATTTTCAGTGATTAATATTTCACATGTATTTCCAAAGTGATTAATATTTCGCATGTATTTTCAAAGTGATTAATAGCTCACATGTATTTTCAGAGTGTTACTGCATTTGGTCGATTGATGATTGAGCAGACCAAAAACTTTGTAGAGGAGAATTACACAATAGAGAATGGGTACAAACACAATGCTAAGGTATACATACATTCAAGTTAGCATTTTTGCAGTTGTTCTGTGAACAGCACTTTGCAATTGTCCTTATTCAGGTATAAATTGCAAAGTACTAATCTTGATGACGACTTTTGATGACAAATATAATTGAATATAGAATTGAATTTTGACATTGTGTATTGAAAGAAAATATTAGTAAAAACTGTTTCGTTATTACCTTTTTATGTCCCCACCACATAGTGTGGGGCCATATTGTCGGCTTAGGCGCGTCCGTCCGTCTGTTTGTCTGTCCGTCCGTCGTACGTACGGCAGTTTTCTCCAAAACCGCTACAGATATCACCTTCAAATTTTCAGGGATAACTTATGAGTGCATACAGATGTGGATGAAAATTTTTTAACTCGATACCTACTTCCTGTCGGCCATTTTGAAGTCAAATGCTAAAATCCTTGTCTGCAAAATTAAAGAAAAACTGCTTCACAGTTGCTTTTAAAACTTTAACAACTTGTTTAGCTCACTTCATTCTAGATCTGATTAGGTTTTGGACCTGTTAGCTCAGTCATGGCAGCCATTTTTAATGTCTTAAGAAAAGTTAGCGTGCGATAATACTTTGTATCATATTGAATGGTGTTTTTGAGTTTTCATACTTTAACTATTTAGTAGCTTTATAAATAATTTCAGGTGTACTTTGTTGTAAAAGCCTTTGTTTTTGTTAATGGTGGTTATATGTGATAATTTTGTAAAAAGAAATCAGCAAAAACTCATAATCACTTTTTTATTGTCGGCCATTTTGGATTTTTCCGTCCTAAAATCTTGTTTGTAAAGTCTTGTCTACGCGTTTTTAGGTGAATCGTTTGGTAGATCAATTTCAAATTTTCAGGGATGATTCTTAGTATGAAAATCTAGATCTGATTAGTTTTTTGGCATTCTAGGTAAATGTCAAGGCGGCCATTTTGGATTTTCCGTCCTAAAATCTTGTCGGTAAAGTCTTGTCTATGCAGTTCCAAGTGAACCGTTTGGTAGATCAATTTCAAATTTTCAGGGATGATTCTTAGTATAAAAATCTAGATCTGATTAGTTTTTTGGCATTCTGGATAAATGTCAAGGCGGCCATTTTGGATTTTCTGTCTTGAAATCTTGTCTGTAAAGTCTTGTCTATGCATTTTCAGGTGAAGCGTTTGGTAGATCAATTTCATATTTTCACGGATGATTCTTAGTATGAAAATCTAGATCTGATTAATTTTTTGGCATTCTGGGTAAATGTCAAGGCAGCCATTTTGGATTTTCCGTCCTAAAATCTTGTCAGTAAAGTCTTGTTTTTCTGGTTAACTGTTTGACGGATCATTTTCATTTTCAGGGGTGGTTCTTAGCATGAAAATCTAGAACTAACTAATTTTATGGCACTCTGGGTGCCCATTTTTGATTTCCCGTCCTCAAATTGTGTCGGTAAAGTCTTGTCTACTCATTTTCGGGATAACCATTTGATGGGATCACCCATTGGTGGGGACATTTTGTACACATTTGTGTTCTTGTTTATTTTTCATTTGAGTTTCGGGTCATCAGTTATTAGTCAATCCTGCACACATTAAGTGTTCCAAACCCTAACTGAAAATGTTCCGACCAAAAGCTAAATATGCCGAATTCAGTTATGAAAAAAAGTTGTTCTATGCAGAAACATATAAAACTTGTTGTATATAAAACTTGTTCTAAAACTTGCTATAAAACTTGTATTATATGTCTCTGTTCTGTGAGATAACCAGATGTTTCTCATGCAGGTTATATATGGAGATACAGATTCAGTTATGTGCAAGTTTGGTGTGGAGACAGTAGCTGAAGCAATGGAGTTGGGCAAGAAAGCTGCAGATGAAATCAGTGCTACATTTATAAAACCAATCAAATTGGAATTTGAAAAGGTATTTCACTGTTTAGCTTTTATTCTCTTCAGATTGTGAGAAGCTACTCTCACTGGGTGTCTTCATCAATTCACATTATAATGCTATCTTTATGTGACTGGTGTAATGATCACTATTTTTTTTTACATATATTCATTAATGCCTGTTTTAGTCCTGATCATAGTTTATTACTTTGCTCTCAAAATCTATGGAATATTATAGGTATATTTTCCCTATCTGCTGATCAACAAGAAACGATATGCAGGGCTATACTTCACTAGGCCTGATGTACATGACAAGATGGACTGTAAAGGAATAGAGACAGTTAGAAGAGATAACTCTCCACTTGTGGCAAATCTGATCAATACCTGCTTAAAAATGTTGCTAATTGACAGGTAAGATTTACACTGCAGTGTTGCTTTGTGATATCGTAAAATTAATGTTTGTTATTGTTTTCTGTGTATTTACAGAATAAACTTGAACAACGCAATTAATATTTGAGCTCTAACGGTTTCATAATTTCTCGTTTTTGTTCGGTTCACAGATTTTATCTTTTCGGTTCGGTTATTCAGTTTATATTGCACTTATATGAAAAAAAAGAGAGGCTAAACTCAAACTCGAAAATGACACTTCATCTTGCAAAATTCTTTTTCATGTTTACCTTCCTCATGTATCAGAACAACTTTGCACAACCCACATATCGTATTTTCCAAAATCAGGACAGCACCCATCGTTGGAAAGCCAAGATAACACCAAAATTGAGCTTTATACAATATAGAAGCATCAGCCAAAGAACCGTTCAACACCATTGTTTCAGTGCACCATTAGACCCTTAATGAACATATCTCATTATTTATGCAGTATAAATGTATTGCAAGGAAATCGTCAATAGTGGTGAAATTTGATGAAAATACATGAAAATTGGTGAAATCAGAGATAAATCCTGGGGAGATCTCTGGTATAGCTAGTGAGTCTTGCCTTGCATTGTTTTATGATGTGAAGGTAAAATGAACTCTCACATCCATTCCCTAATAGTTTTCCACACAATTTGTTGTAGCATTGTTGAACTAATATAAGCATACTGACCTTAGCTGATTTTAAAATATCTCTGTATGTAGAGACCCTAAGGGTGCAGTAGACTACGCCAAGCAGACAATCTCAGATCTCCTATGCAACAAGATTGACATTTCACAACTGGTCATCACCAAGGAGCTTACCAAGACAGATAAAGACTACAATGAGGGCGGTGCTAATAAACAGGCACATGTTGAGCTAGCTATGAAGTAAGTTGTATAGAGTTATCATCCCAACACACAAACCAAATGAAATTTGTAGTGAATATAGAGAAGCTATCCAACCATCTGATCACCTATTTGTTAATTTATTTGTCTGTCCGGGGTCTAACTCAAATAAGGGTAGATGGATTGTGTTCAAATTTTACAAGCTAATTCCTTTATGGCACCTCTGCTAAAAAGGAACTTCCGATATGGCTGCTCGGTTCAAACTCTCAAATATGGCTTGACAGATTTGGTTCAAATTTTATAGGCTTATGTCTTATGGGGTTAGAACCTTGGTTCAAAAAGGAATTTCCAATATGGTCTTAGAATTCAAAATTCTTTATTACTAAGAAGGAAAATGGCCACTATTTTAGTTACCTCGAATAACATAGATGCATTGATGGATTTGCTTATATGTCTAGAATCTAGATACAATATGTATATTTAATAAAGGATATTTACTTGAGAAAAAAAATTCAAGATGATGGATGCCCCTTTGTTGAAGAAAGGAGGAGGGAAATTAGCGCAACAGATTTTGGACAGTCATACATGTATGTTGGATTTTGGCCATTTTCTGAGGATTTAAACAATTGCAAATGTTAGGCCAATGCATTACCTCCAGGAAAATCACTACTAGAGATAATAAAATAATATCGACTTTGAGACAGGGTAGATGCAAACAACCCACCAACATGTTTTTTCTGAAATGTTTTCCTAATTTTCGACCCCTTCCATCCCTGCTTTTTAAATTTTTCTTGCATCAATATGTTGCATTTTGACACATAGTTAACCACTTAAAGCCATCTGTTTTCAGAAGAAATATAATTTCTGAGAACTCAAATAGCAGTTTTTGGATTTGGTCAAAATTTTAAAGGGTTCCTTCTCATTGAGAACTATGACATCATGATGTGACACCATCCCCGAAATCCTCGAAATGCATTTCAACATTAATTTACTAGTGAGTACGCAGTTATGTGCCAAAAACAAAGAGTTTAGCTACCACTGTCTTAAGATTTTCTTGAAAAATTATTGCTGGCGTGGTTCAGAGAAAAGATTGTGAAATGAAGCCATGATTGATGACTGTCATCTATATGTGTATTATTAGTTTCTTCTGACTAACAAAACAATTGTAGGCCTCTCCATTCGGTCAACCGTCAAAATCATATACCTCGACTGTAAACCTTGAAACTACTGTTGACCTCGACCTTCTGTCTCTGTCAACAGTAGTTTCTCGGTTTACAGTCTCGGTATACAATTTTGCCGGTTGACCTCTGGAGAGGTCAACAATTGTATATTGTATCCCAACAGAGGCTTCATTGCTGAGGTGTACATTGAAGCAGAATTTTGGAGTTGGTGTATTGTAAAGATTTTGTATATATCTGTCACTTTAACTTGAACTGTTACTTTTAGAATGAAAAAGAGGGATCCGGGCACTGCTCCCAAGTTGGGGGACAGAGTGCCATATGTCATAGTGCAGGCTGCCAAAGGTGCTGCTGCTTACACAAAGTCTGAGGTAAGCCACAAGAGACATACCTAGACATAATCTAAACAGAAAACATAATGACATTCACTCAACTTTTTATCCCACTGAACAAAGTTCGTGGGAGATATAGGAAAGCCTTCCATCCGTCTGTTTGTCAGTCTGTCCGTGCAATAACTCAAATACCGGTTGACAAGTTTGATTCAAATTTTAAATGCTTATGCTTTATGGGTGTTTTAAGGAATTTTCAATATGACTGCTCAATTCAAAATGGTGGCTATTTTTTGTAAAAAATATAATGTTTGATAACTCAAATAAACTAGTCGACCGATTTGGTTCAAATTTTATATGCTGTTCTTAGGCCAAAGGAGCCGTGCTCAAAAATCATTTTCAAGATGCTATTTTTTCATAAAAAATGTAATCTTTGATAACTCAAATACTAGTGAATGGATTTGGTTCAAATTTTACATGTTGATGCTTGAGAAGGGATTTTCAAGGTTGCAGCTAATTCTCAAAATGGCCGCCATTTTTCGTAAAAGAACATAATCTTTGATAAATCAAACACCAGTTAACAGATTTGGTTCAAATTCTATATGCTGATGCCTAGAGACAAAGAAGTTCTGCTCAAGAGGCCATCTTGAAAATTTTATATGCTGATGGCTACGGACATAGGAGCTCTGCTGAAGAAGAGATTTTAAAGATGACAGCTGAATTTCAAAATGGCCACCATGTTTCATAAAAAACATAATCTTTGATAACTTAAATACCAGTGGATGGATTTGGCTCAAATTTTATATGGCTGCTATCTATTAAAACATGTTTTGTTCGGTCGGATTTGCTAATTCGAGGAGTTACTGTTTTTCTAGTTGAAAATGCAAAAGTCATTTTAAAGTTTCCCTGATTAATACTACTCTAGATTCTGATTTTAAAGAATATGTTTTCAGAATAAATAAATTTTTAGTGAAAAAGATTAGAAGATGGTCTCTAAATTTATAATGGATAACTTTTTATTTTTAGTATTAAACAGTGCCACCTATACAAATTATTTTGTGATCTAAAAATGTGTTTTAATGTTTTGATTAATATGATAATTGCTGTGAGTTGTGTGTTTGCAGGACCCCATATACGTACTTGAGAATGACATTCCTATAGATACAAACTATTACCTGCAGAACCAGCTGTCCAACCCTCTCATGAGGATATTTGAACCTATTCTAGGAGAATCAAAGGCTCAATCAGAGTTGCTCAGTAAGTCTTCATTGTTTTAAGTCAACAAGGAATTTTCAATATGACAGCTCAATTCAAAATAGCCACCATTTTTGAATAAAATCATTGATAATTGATTGTTGTCAGATATGTTACAAATATACCTGGGCATATATATGATGAAAAATGATGTAACTCAAATATCATCGTTTTCGAAAGTATGCATATACATATTGTTGCAGACTTGTGATGAAAGGATTAGAATTGAGTTTTACCTTGTATGCCCACTAAATGTTTATTAGAGTGTGTCTTGCTCTGAGTAAAAGAAAGGAATGTGTGTATATATCTATAAGGTCTCTTACTGTGCACCTAAACTGCATTGTTGCACTGTTCTTTAAGACCTCAGTCAGTACGTTCTGTTTGAAAACTCTATTGTTCCTTTTCTAACGGTTTGTTAATTAGAAAAAGATTGCTGTTCACAAAAATATTGCCGTTCGTTAAAGTGAAGTGTAAAATGAATGGACTCAAACGGAGAGAAGAACTCAGCATTATTAATGCTTCTAAATTGTAAAAAGATCTATTTTGGTGTTAATTTGGCTTTCCAATGATTGATGCTGCCCCAATACTCCAATATGCGATAAATTTTAGTTCAGTTTAGATACCTCCGGTTTGAAGAGCTCTAATATAGGGTACAACTTCGTCTACATCTGGGTTCTTTCCCATTGGATTACACAGGGGTGTGATTTTCAATGCTGCACTGCGGCTTTGTTAAACGTTTATGTAGAGTTGCATTTGCACAAACGATAGATTTAATTAAGATATACAACAAGGCTTTTTGAACTATAATCCAAAGAAATCTGAAGTTGAAAAAATAATATATACATGTATATGTTACTTTGAATCTCCGATTATATTTCTGATTATTCATAACCTTTGACTTTGCAATCTCGTTCGACTCATTCGGTGGGCCAATGAAAATTTGTCCCTTCCAAAGCGATGCATCGTGGGAGATATTTATGTAAATTACCACCTAAACTCTTATCACGAATTGGAGTATTGCACAATCATTCTGATACATGAGAAAAGTATGCGTGAATGAATGAAATTTTGCAAAACATTTTCACCAAATGTTCAAAACAGCAAATGCACCAAAATAAGTAGCACCAAATTAAGTAGCCGCCAAATTCAATATTTCATGTTTCAATCATAAAGGATAGGTATCGATATGGAGAACTGAATTCAACAATGTTTTTCTCAATCATTGAAAACATTCTGTAAAAAAACATGGTATTTTATGTAATGTTGACTGATTGACAACAATTTAATGCGAAAATTATTTAGAAATATTTTATATAACTGTTTTTGTTAACATTTTTTGTTTTTTTAGTGCAACTGTTTTTGCTCCTTTCTACCAATTCTTGAGAATGAAATAAAATGTCTTTCCGAACCTTGTTGAAACAAAATAGCATATACAACATGTTTTTAATTTGGTGCTACTTATTTTGGTCGCCGGGTTGGCCTAGTGGTTAAGGCATTGGTCTGAAAAGCAGGAAGTCTGGCTTCAGGCTGAAAAGTAGAGGTCTTGGGTTCAAACCCAGGTCACAGCACTTCTTGTGATTTGTCTTTGACCTATGACTGCTGACCTGTACCGGCGATTACTAGAGTGCTGCTAACTCGATAAAATAGAATTGTCTATGGTTCTAGCCAGGATAAAGATACCAGTTCTTCAACTCGACAATGGGAAGAACTGCTCTACCTTAGTGACTAATATGTCATTATATGACATCTAAAGAGTCAATAAAAGATATATATTTAGACCTCTCAATATTAAAGCTATACGAAGGAATTTTTGGTTGATTTTAAAAAAGTATTCAAAAAATTAAAACAAAATCCCCCCAAAATAGATAAAAATCAAGAAAACCTTTTATTTCATTAACAAGATACTTTTTTAAAATCAACCAAAATTTCCTTTGTACAATTACAATATTGAGAGACCTAAACATGTGTTTATGTCGTTTTGTTCCAATGAGCTTCGGAAAGATGTTTCATTTCACTCTGGAAACATGATACCAAGAACAAAACAAGTGTTTAATGTGTTTTTAAAACAATATAGATGAAAGTATGTGTATCTATTTCAAATGATATTGTTACCATTCAAAAGATGGCCATTAAATTGACAATTTGTAAGATTTTCAGAAATTTTTGATGACTGGTTTAAGAGAAACGTGTGTTCAAAAAGTAAACGTTAAGTACGGACTGAATAAATGCATGTTCGTTCATTCGACAATGAATACATTTTATTTCATGAATAACCTAATATTTGTTTCTGAATAGGAAAAACTGTGGCGTGTCATGGTTTCAAATCTAAAAATAAACAAAGTCGAAAAAATTTGAGAGAATCATGATTATTTAGAGGTTATGTCACTATCATGGCATATATGCCCGAGGGCTCAGTGATATATGGCCCGATCTTGGGTGTTTCGTTGTAAACACATTGTAGTATTGACCTAAAAAAAATTGCGTCCAAAAAACGGAAATATTTTCAATTTTTGCATCCTCCAAATTATTTTTGAGTCCTCAACATGTACGGGACGCCGTTAATGCAAGCCCTGAGTTTGCCATATCGATACCCATTCTTTGTATGGTATATACATTTCAATATTGAAAGTCCGCCAAATTAAATAGTCGCCAAATGTTCAAAACAGCAAACCTGCCAAAATAAGTAGCACCAAATTAAGTAGAAGTACAGTATCGTATGTCACCACCAAAAAGACAAAAAGTATTGTTATGGTCTCCATTTTTTCTGATTTGGTTGGTGGATGGTGGTTGGCAACTTCCAATAACTTAACAAATACTGTTTAGACCAAGGACGATTGGCTCCCAGAGTGCAACATCGATATTCTGTCCCATATGGGCATGTCGTGATACAAAATTCGAATTAAAACAGCCGCCATTTTGTTCAATTCAACTTTGAATTGTGAATTTTGGTCTTATTTCCTTATAAAAAATTCCAAAAATCACAACAAATCGTCGAGAGATTGGTTCAAATCTTTTGAACTGTTTATTTTGAATTAATAGTTGGTTATAATTTCAGAAAATAACAACAATTCGATGTTTTCATTTCACCTTCAATAACCTTCTCAATGTCAATAAAGGGTCAAAAAGGTCTTTTTTCAACTTGCTTCAAATTATTTTTTTTAGATTTTAGATTTGACCTATAATTACCTTCTCAAAGTCAATAAAGATTTGACCTTCTCTAGGTCAAAAAGGTCAACTTGCTTCAAATTGACCAATTTTTTTTTCAAAATCATCTCTGAGTTCTCAGAAGTTCAAATCTTATTTAGATTTAAGATTTCACCTTCAACGGCCTTCTCGGGGTCAAGAAAGGTCTTTTTTCAACTTGCATAAAATTGACCAATTTTTTTTCAAAATCATCTACAAGTTCTCACAAATTCAAATCTGACTTAAGGCAACTAGGTGGTGAGATTTTGTCATGTTAATACCTTGTCATTGAAGTGTGATAAGAACAGAAAAACTGAACCAAAAAGATAAAAACCGTGAACCGAACAAAGAAATTATGTACCATATTAATATGTTCCAGAGGGTGACCATACAAGAACCAAGACCATAGTGACCTCCAAGGTGGGAGGACTTGCAGCCTTTGCCAAGAAGAGAGAAACATGTATTGGTTGTAAAGCTGTGCTGGACAATAACAGTATGTAGAACTTCATTGTAGCAGACTTGTAATACTCATGTTTGTGTGTGTTTTTGGTGTTGATTTGCCAATGTAAAGATTAATATATTTAGCCTCAATGGAAATGAACTTGCGCTCAGAATTTAAAAGCATTACAGAAAGCCTAAAGTCAAATCAAGAACGTAAACAGTAGTTGTTTGCAGTTAAACCATATAACATTCAATGTTCAAAGTTTGCAATGGGCAAGTTCATATTGTAAATTGGAATAGCTGTCTTACGCTGAAAAATTCGGAATGATTGATTTAAAAAAGCCATAACATTGCAATTTTCTAAGTTGTAATGAAAGTACTGTGAAATCATTACACTTTAGTTTTGAAAGTTGATTTTTGAGCTGAACTTTAGGCATACAAGGTCATTTGATAAGTTTGTGGAAAATGTTCTATTTTTAAGTGTTTTTTTATTAATATTATTTCATGTACTTTTCATATAGCATCCAAAATCATCTGGTTATTGATACCAAAAATATCAGCATTTGTAATTTGATTCGTCAAAAACAATAGTTACTATAGTAACCTTAGGTAGGCAGGGGATTTTTATGTCGCCCTGTTCTTTAGAGAAAATCAATAAAATGGTAGGCAAAGTTATGAGTGAATCACATGCATTTCCTCATATCTACTTTTATGTATATGTGCTATTATTTCTCATAGTCACATGTATTATCCCAAGAGTACTTTCTTTTGTATTTAATGCAGTCACTGGCATTCAGCCCATTGGTGCTGCAGTGCTATGAACACATCAAGGAAACTTTTTGTATTTAATGCAGTCACTGGCATTCAGCCCATTGGTGCTGCAGTGCTATGAACACATCAAGGAAACTTTTTGTATTTAATGCAGTCACTGGCATTCAGCCCATTGGTGCTGCTGTGCTATGAACACATCAAGGAAACTTTTTGTATTTAATGCAGTCACTGGCATTCAGCCCATTGGTGCTGCAGTGCTATGAACACATCAAGGAAACTTTTTGTATTTAATGCAGTCACTGGCATTCAGCCCATTGGTGCTGCAGTGCTATGAACACATCAAGGAAACTTTTTGTATTTAATGCAGTCACTGGCATTCAGCCCATTGGTGCTGCAGTGCTATGAACACATCAAGGAAACTTTTTGTATTTAATACAGTCACTGGCATTCAGCCCATTGGTGCTGCAGTGCTATGAACACATCAAGGAAACTTTTTGTATTTAATGCAGTCACTGGCATTCAGCCCATTGGTGCTGCAGTGCTATGAACACATCAAGGAAACTTTTTGTATTTAATGCAGTCACTGGCATTCAGCCCATTGGTGCTGCAGTGCTATGAACACATCAAGGAAACTTTTTGTATTTAATGCAGTCACTGGCATTCAGCCCATTGGTGCTGCTGTGCTATGAACACATCAAGGAAACTTTTTGTATTTAATGCAGTCACTGGCATTCAGCCCATTGGTGCTGCTGTGCTATGAACACATCAAGGAAACTTTTTGTATTTAATGCAGTCACTGGCATTCAGCCCATTGGTGCTGCAGTGCTATGAACACATCAAGGAAACTTTTTGTATTTAATGCAGTCACTGGCATTCAGCCCATTGGTGCTGCTGTGCTATGAACACATCAAGGAAACTTTTTGTATTTAATGCAGTCACTGGCATTCAGCCCATTGGTGCTGCAGTGCTATGAACACATCAAGGAAACTTTTTGTATTTAATGCAGTCACTGGCATTCAGCCCATTGGTGCTGCTGTGCTATGAACACATCAAGGAAACTTTTTGTATTTAATGCAGTCACTGGCATTCAGCCCATTGGTGCTGCAGTGCTATGAACACATCAAGGAAACTTTTTGTATTTAATGCAGTCACTGGCATTCAGCCCATTGGTGCTGCAGTGCTATGAACACATCAAGGAAACTTTTTGTATTTAATGCAGTCACTGGCATTCAGCCCATTGGTGCTGCTGTGCTATGAACACATCAAGGAAACTTTTTGTATTTAATGCAGTCACTGGCATTCAGCCCATTGGTGCTGCAGTGCTATGAACACATCAAGGAAACTTTTTGTATTTAATGCAGTCACTGGCATTCAGCCCATTGGTGCTGCAGTGCTATGAACACATCAAGGAAACTTTTTGTATTTAATGCAGTCACTGGCATTCAGCCCATTGGTGCTGCAGTGCTATGAACACATCAAGGAAACTTTTTGTATTTAATGCAGTCACTGGCATTCAGCCCATTGGTGCTGCAGTGCTATGAACACATCAAGGAAACTTTTTGTATTTAATGCAGTCACTGGCATTCAGCCCATTGGTGCTGCAGTGCTATGAACACATCAAGGAAACTTTTTGTATTTAATGCAGTCACTGGCATTCAGCCCATTGGTGCTGCAGTGCTATGAACACATCAAGGAAACTTTTTGTATTTAATGCAGTCACTGGCATTCAGCCCATTGGTGCTGCAGTGCTATGAACACATCAAGGAAACTTTTTGTATTTAATGCAGTCACTGGCATTCAGCCCATTGGTGCTGCTGTGCTATGAACACATCAAGGAAACTTGAAGGCCCATTTGAAATGCTGTTGAAAGTTCTTGCATTGTTCCATAACCATACATGTCTCAACTCATCCATCCCATTGAAAACAGCAAAATTAAAGATTGTCTCATCATAGGATCTTTACCATACATATTCCAAATCTGATTCATCGTTTTTCTGTTTGGTCTGCTCTCCAAGGACACAGAATCTAATGGCAGCTTCAATCTGTGAAATCTTGGAATCTCTCAAGTTTGACTTTGTTTGATGGTGACATCAGAGCAATCATATGTGATGTTAAGTTTACTAGATCTGTGATTTTGCTCCATTATCCAATGTAATTTAAACAAGAACAGAAATAATATAAGCCTTCATTTGCATGCATTGCTAGATTTATGCAATGGTATATTGTGGATTTAAAATGCCCTGCCTACCCAAATGTCAAGTTACCATAGGAACCATCATTTCTGAACAATCAAATTAGAGATGCTGATATTTACAAATCAATAACCAGATATATTGTGGATGTTATGTGAAAACTATGTTCTGACGTCATGTGAATAAAATACGAATTATATAGCCATCGGTTTTTGAGTAATTGTCCTGTTATGAATGTTGTCACATGATTACAATTTTTATTTAAGGCACTGATGCAGTTTGCAAATACTGTAAACCAAAGGAGTCTGGACTCTACCAGAAGGAAGTTGCCCACTTCAGTGCCCTGGAAGAGAAATTCTCTCGCCTGTGGACACAATGTCAGCGGTGTCAGGGGAGCTTACATGAGGAGGTTTTGTGTTCAAGGTATGTAATACAATGACTAGATTATTTGTCTATTGTCATTTACTAGTAACAGCCTAGTGTGTTAAGCTACTGATCTTTAAAGGAATAACATGTAAATTAGGTATTCATTGTTTTCATTGAAATGGAATCTTTATTAGTATTGTAATTATGGAACCTTTATTTTCAGTCGAGATTGCCCAATATTTTACATGCGTAAAAAGGTGCAAAAGGATCTAGAAAAATCAGACAAACTTTTACAAAGATTTGGAAATCCATCATGGTGATATAATCTTCTGCTGCGAGTGATGTTTACATCAAAATATGGCCATTGCTACAACAACATATTTGAAGACTTTCCCACATGAATGAGTTGCCAAAACACGAGTACAAAATGAGTACAATGGATGTCTTATGTTGGATTAGTCTGTTATTATTCAAGATCAACTGGAAGGAACATGTGCGATAAGACTGATTGCAAAATGGGAATAAGAAGTGAAGTTTCTGTTGGACATGTAAACATATTTTTAACAACCATTACAATATATAGACAAATCATGTCCTAAAGCTAATTTGATGGAAGTTGTTTTAAACCAATACACAAGAGAGTGCATTAAGTGTCAGTGGTACTGCACTCAATTATGCTGTTACCGAAACAGATCCAGTTCAGTAACAAGATGGCTATGGTTATTGGAAAGTTCAGTAAATTTTTTTTTTGATTTCTTGAGATAGGATAAATCATTCCATTCTTTTTGGCACAAACATGTATAAGCATCATATGTTTCTGGAATTCTAAGCGATTTTGCACAAAATAGTTTGTGGGATGACAGAATCGTCCTATAATTCCTCAATTTGTAACATAAATGGAACTTCAAAAATGGTTAAAATATGCACTTTTAACCCATTCCATTTCCGTAACAATAGTAAGGTATTAAATCAATTTTGTTGTCTTCTGAACTATGTGCTCACAAATGTGTAGATTTTTTTAACATAATGATATTGACACATATTTTTGATAAAATCTCATGGGAAAAATTCTGCCTACAATTTCGTGAAATAAGAAAAATCGTACCTTCGAGGTTCAGACGAAATGGATCTGTTTCGGTAACTAGTTTGCAGAGTGCGGTACCAGTAAGTGTGTTCTTGGATCAAAATATTGAAGTCAAGATAGCTGCTTAAGTATTCATACAAATCTGCCAAATATAGCTTAAATTAATCGAATTGTTTGAAAAAAGGACTGACTGTTTCCATTTTAAACATAAACCTCTTGTGAACACAAGAACAGGAATCTCAAAAATCCCAAAACCATCAAAATATGAATTATGTTCTATTTCTTTCAGCATACATCTACTGGTTATGTTCAATGTTTTCATTTACATGTATAATTATTTTAAGTGATCGAGATATCAATTATCAATATTGCAAGCAATCTTAAGGAGGCTCGGAAGGTATTTTCAACTAGTATTTACGAAAAGTCAGATCTGAAATAAAAGGTCAGATTTAAAATCCTGTCTACTTCTAAATGATTTTGAAAAAAAAATTTAATTTGAAGCAGTTCAAAATATTTCCGAATTCTTACCTTTTGGCCAAACAGTGAGGAAAATAAGATAATACATGTATGTGAACAGTTTGCTTTCATTATGTCAAAATATCTTTATTATTGAGTTGCAGTACAATACTCTTCATCAACAAATACATATATTCATTTGTCAGTTTAATTATTTTCACATCTCCAACAATTAGGACAACTACAGTAGTAATAGTAAATAAATATAGAATGAATATATAAATTAATAAACATGCTCATTGAGATCTTTACTCCCTTGGTAAACCCTGAACACAGGACATTAGAATCACTGGAAGGATCAAATGACTTTTTCATATGAGGGTGAACAGAAAGTTGGTCTTTGAGTAATTTGAGTAATTTTCTTATTGATGTATACATAGAGGACATCCTATGATTTATGAGTGATATGATTTTTATCCACGAATGGATATGATATCTGCACGAGCGAGCGTAGCATCAAAAAGAAAATTGAATCCCCAATATGTACCATTCATACATGTACCATATTCATAACATATGAATTTATATTGACACATGTTTTCCCCAATAGGGCTACATGCAAATTCCAAAATAATGTCACAGATAACTATGTCACAAGTACGTGAAGTAGCGACTAATGTCCCATCCCAATATGTGCAAGAATTTAATAAGTGAAAAAATAACCCACGTGTCATGTAAGTTAATACAATTAATATAAAGTTTGACTGATGCAATCTTTCAAGTAATACTAACAATAAAACAGACCACATGTTCCCATGACCAAGTTGAGTTAATAGAAAATCAATAATACATGTATAACAATAATATAAATAATAAAAATATTATTTACATCCATAAGTAGTTATTGATATCTTCACGAGTGAGTCACATATAACTTCAGTGTAAATATCACAAAATGTGTATACTGTAGAGTAACAGGATACTATACTGAAAGTATTGATATTTAAATTAATACGAGTATTCCACTTTGTCCACTTGTCCCCACCTGATTGTAAAGAGTTATGTCTTTACAACAAAATGGATGAACTTCCGTTGTCTCAATTGTCGGAGTTGATGGATATATTTCAGTATTTCCATGTGACTGCCTTGGTTTTCAGTAACCCTATGTTATTATTAACAGATGGGTAAACTATTTGGATACAAATCAATCTCCTTCTTGGTGAAAATCAAAATTTTCTCTTACGGAAGTTCATCCATTTTGTTATAACGTCTTTATAACCAGGTGAGGACCAGTGATGTTAACTGGTTGCCAAATTCTTCTTTACATATTCCAGCTGAAAATTATCATACAGTTGGTTGTAACACCCAGTCCCTTCAATTCTGGGAGATACTATTTAGTAGAATAAACTGCCACCTAATTTATTATACATTATTTCAAGTGCTTTGTCGTCTTGTGATATTTTATTCAAATATTTCATTCTGTTGAAGTGAATATATGTGCGTCTTTTACAAGTGAAATTCAATAAGGTACAAAGGGCTAGTAGAATATCATCTTGTGAAAATGCCACAGGTATTCACTGAAAATAGAATGAAATATTTGTTTTATTATATCACTGTCAAGCTCACTATTCTCATTATTATTAACTCTTATGTTTTAACACTGATAAATACAATTATATTAGGTCTTAATCTGACAAAATATGTTTTGGATGTGTATTATTAAATACATTAAACTAACAAGAGAGTGAGGAATATGACAGCAATATGACAATGGCTAAAATTGAACATATTGGAAATACAGAAATGTACATCAGACATATTATTAGTATTACACACAATCCCTTTCAACGGTCAATAATATTCCATGAGGCTGTTTCAAGGACTGTTACAAGATACTGTGTCAGGATTGAATGTCTCTAGAGATGAGATCAAGAAGTCTAATTCTGCCTCCATTATAATCATGTCTTGCTCAGTTGTCTGCATCTCAATTTTCACTTGATTGTATGAATCCAGTAAATCTACAATGAAATGACACAATACGTTCAACTGGAGAAAAATACATACAGTAGGGTACCAAGTATTCAGGATGTTTAGAGCAACTGTTGAGAATTACATGTAGCAGGTGTTTATGATTAATAGGGACTCTGCAGATATCCTCCAGTCTGCATCAAAAATTCAAATATACACTGTAGGGTATGATGAAATGTATGTATATCTGTTTGAACGAAGCACATGGCTGTTCAAATATTTTGATTTTACCCTGCTACCTTACCTGCTAAATTTGTGATATCTTTAACAGCTTGGAGGTCATCTTCAAGAGTGTTAACATCACCTTCCAGAACCTCAATGTCGGCCATCTTGGAGGTTGCATCAGTATAGCTACTTGAGATTTCTTCACTGAGACTTTGCAAGTAGTTGCCATTGTCAACCTGACTCTGAAATCAATAGAATGACACATTCCTCAACAGTGGAACAGCATTGTAAATTTGAATAGCTGTTATGCAGTACACTAAACTGGTATTCTAAAAGACATACAATTGTTCTTGAGAAAGAAAAATGAATTTTATTTTTAAGTTAAGTAAAAGAAGCCTACAGTGAGGCGTTTCTTTGGTAATTCTAGGTTCTTTACTTTCCAGCACTTAAATTATCCCACTAAACAAAGCTGGAATTACTCAAACACCAGTAGGTGGAGCTGGTTAAAATATTGCTGATGCTTTATGGGCATACCTCTGCTCAAGAAGGAATTTTCAAGATGGTGGTTGAATTCAAGATGTAGTTTGCTATTTCATAGAGTTGCTTCTTCATATGTGATGAATCATATAAAATAAAGGCCTCAGCTCAAGAAGGAAATTACAATATATGCTCAATTCAAAAAGCCGGAAGTTATAAATTGCATTATATGACCATGCATTATGAAAATGCTGAGATAATTTATAATTTGCTAGAATAAAAAATAGAAAATACCGTTTGTGTTGCTATTGCTGCATTCAAGTGATCTTTGGCTTTATTAAAGTAGTCTGCACTGACAGCTTCCTCGTCAGCAAAACACTGCTGGATTACACCAGTTTGTTGCAGCAGATTGGTCAACATGTCAGATGCTGTTGTTCCAAGACTGGAAGCAGCCATTGTCTTGGTGTTCACCTGGAATGGTCAAATTAAAATAACAGCAAAGAAAGAGAGTGTAAAATGTTCAAATATTTCTGACCTTACAATTGTACAGTTCATAGTTCCAGACCTACTAGGACTGCATAAAAGGATAGCATTTTCATGTATAATCTGGAGGGAATCTTTACCTGGGATAATATATTTGAGACTGTTGTGTTGGATTGTACAGCCTCATTTAGAATATTAGTGCTGTCATTTCTAAGCTGACTGGCTTCCACAAGATTCTGCTGGATGGTCTGCACTTGACCCAGGGATTGTTCAGCTGAATCCCTGTAACATTATAATAAATGTTAATATATCTATTATTTATTGTAAAATAGTCCTATGATGGTATCCATAATGAACAATGCATTCAAGCAGTGTCCCAGGGGCATGGTTCAAGAATATGCACTATATTAGCACTTCATTCTTGATTCATTCTACATAATGAGCCACTAAGAGAACTGAGGAGCATTAGAAGAAATGTTTTCTACAAAAAAAAACAATTTGAGTATGCATCTAAATCCCAGAATGAATGTTATTAACTGCTTCAAGTTATAAAATGATGTTACGAAAATCATGTGAAGGATGTCACATAAAAAACAAATTCATCCAAATCTCATTTGTTATCCCATTGAACGTACGTCCGAGCAATAACTCAAATACCATTGGCTCGATTTTGTTCATATTTTGTACACACATACCCTATGGGGGTAGAAGTTCTGCTCTAAAGCCGATTTTCAAAATGGCCGCTTATTTAAAAATGTAAAATACATTATACTATAACCCGAAAAGTAGTGGAGCGATTTTGTTCATATTTGGTATGTGAATACTATAAGCATGGCACACTGTCTATTAGAATATAGTCCGGAGTAGGGATACTAGTGGTTACCGTTGGTTATTTGGTTTTCTGTATAAAAAGCTTTTTCTCCTTTTCTGTCCCGTCACAGCGCCATCTAGTGTTTGATAAATGAATCAAGGTTTATTCTCGATAGGGTAAGTACTAATCTATCAGGAAACATTTACAAGTTTGGTTAGAAACTGAATTTTTATAGATGGCGGAGTGATTTTTGAGACTATGTAGAGCAGAATAATTTTCTGAAACAGGTAGTTTTACGGTGGTAGCTCTCTCCAGATTCAGTTATCTCTAAAACGGTGTGGTCACCGTATGCTTATTTTGTAACGGCAAGCTAGACAAGACTCCAATGAACACTGGGCACTGTTTCGCTGAGCTAGATCTGTGCCCATGAATATATTATGAAATGAAACGTTATAATGGTCGTCAATGGGATTTTTTACTGCAATCTTGACCCTATTAATGACACTTTTGGTAGAAGGCGGCCATTTTGAAAAATGGCCGCCATTTTAATATATTTTACTATAACTCGAAAAGTAGTGGAGCGATTTTGTTCATATTTGGTATATGATTACTATAAGCATGGCACACTGTCTATAACACTTTTGGTAGAAGGTGGCCATTTTGAAAAATGGCTGCCATTTTTGCTATATATTTTGTTTGTAAAAATGCCAGCCTGGCTGTTCGATGGGATTTGATACGCTTTGGCGTTGCTGTTGTCTAGTTGTAAAATGGTTTTCAAAATTGATTAGTGAGGACAAAGATAAATGGAAAATAATTCCAAAAGCTGAACTTTCCAAGTTAGGGGTTAATTTTAATGTACTCAAAAGCAAGATAGATATGGAAAACTTTATAGGTATTAATGAGGTGAAGAGTAGTTTTTGGAAAAGGGGGCTAGAAATATGGTTGACAAAATCTGAAAATAAAGATCTGTTAGAATGTGACATCATTTGGAACAATTTGGACGTAAACGGAAAATATGGCTAATAAAAAGATGTATGTAATAAGAATTTTTAATTAGGAAAATGCATTGTATTAAAAGTTTCAAAATGATAATTATGTTTAACTGATAAATAATGGGTAAATGTGTGGTAAAAGCGTTATTGGATTTCACAGATGTATCGAATTGTTGCATTGAATTTAGGAAATGTTTTGAATTGTTGTTATGTCGAATGAAGTGAACTTTTGTATTGAATGTACTGATTTGTTCGAATAAAAATAATTCACTTAGTCATATACATGTATTGTTTACCTAGTCAATCACATCACTGAAAAACTTAGTCATCTCATAAACCTCACAGTGATATTTCCATGATATTATTCTATTACAGTTTGAAAATGACAAAATATTGTGCAAAGCCTCTCCAAGTGTTGTACATGTACTTACTGTGCTTGCTCTGTGACTTGTAATGCCTGTTCTGCTTCAGTTAGTGCACTTTCAGCCTCTTGAAAGACCTGTTCTACCTCAATAGAAGCAATAGAAGTGGCAGTGATCTCTGATGTAATGCTCTGAATGTCATCCAATTGTCTCAAATTCATACCTGGAATTAATTATAACAGTGGATGAATCAACCACTCAAAACTTATTCTGGCCAAATACCAAGTTACAAGCCTTGGGTCATAAATCTACCCATCAAAAGAGGGATACTTGACCAATACACACTAATACACACATGGTGAAAACACCTCATGCCTTAAGTTATACTTATTCATAAATACTGGATAAATATTTTATTTGTATCTCTTGGGTATAAGAAGTTGTGGTACTCACCCAGAGTATTCTGAGCCATTGCTAAAGCATCTAATGAGTCATTATCTGCTTGCTGAAGGTCAATCATTCCTTGTGCTATACTTTCAATGGTATCAGTCATGTTGCCTTTAGTCCATTGTGCAGTTTCCTTGGAAGATAAAGTCACATTTGTAATGAAAAGGCACTTGTAATAGTCACTGCTATCTGAAGCAATTGTCTGATTTATTATGTTATTATCCAACATCATTGTTGATGTCTGTTTTATAGGAGCTATGGTCTGTTTTATAGGAGCTATGGTTTGTTTTATAGGAGCTATGGTCTATTTAATAGGAGCTATGGTTTGTTTTATAGGAGCTATGGTCTGTTTTATAGGAGCTATGGTTTGTTTTATAGGAGCTATGGTCTGTTTTATAGGAGCTATGGTTTGTTTTATAGGAGCTATGGTTTGTTTTATAGGAGCTATGGTCTGTTTTATAGGAGCTATGGTTTGTTTTATAGGAGCTATGGTCTGTTTTATAGGAGCTATGGTTTGTTTTATAGGAGCTATGGTCTGTTTTATAGGAGCTATGGTTTGTTTTATAGGAGCTATGGTCTGTTTTATAGGAGCTATGGTTTGTTTTATAGGAGCTATGGTCTGTTTTATAGGAGCTATGGTTTGTTTTATAGGAGCTATGGTCTGTTTTATAGGAGCTATGTTTTGTTTTATAGGAGCTATGGTCTGTTTTATAGGAGCTATGGTTTGTTTTATAGGAGCTATGGTTTGTTTTATAGGAGATATGGTCTGTTTTATAGGAGCTATGGTTTGTTTTATAGGAGCTATGGTTTGTTTCATAGAGATGATTACCTTTTCATAGACATGATTTTGGTCTGTTTTATAGACATGATAATACTGTATAAAGAACAGTAACCAAAACCTTTTCTCTTAAAAGCTCATGCCAACACACAGACAGAAGAATATGACAGCATTTTTGTCATGTGACATGTGTTTAACCAACCAAAGAATGAGTTACATGACAGTAAGATAATGTTTTTATTATTGATATTTTTCCCCCTCTCCAATGTGATTAGTTTAGTGAAAAATGACACATATTTGATGCTAAAAGGTAATTCAAAAGAACAACTGAAATCTTATTTCATATTTGTATACCTGGTATGCTCTTGCAGCACTCTGACCCATCTGAGATACGCGATCAGCCTCACTTGAGTTAAACTTCACAATCTGGGCATGTGTCATATTGCCCAACATACTGTCCCTTAGGTCTGTGGCCAATACTTCCACCTCTGCACATATGTTTTCAGAGAATGTCAGGTTGACTGTTGTGCTATTCAACTGGGCTCCAACAGAAGTTATCCTTGGTGGGAATCCTACATCCAAGGCTGCAGCATTTGTGAGTGCATCATTGTTTGTGTTAAACTGCACCTCAAAATTGCCTCCAATAATGCTCTCAACTGTGCCACGGGTAGCAATAGCTTCATCTAAGGTGTTCATAGACTCTGCCACTCTTGTAATAAGTTCTTGAACTGTTGTATTTGAGTTCCTCAGTGTATCAGCCATATCAATGATGTTATCATATGATGATGTGGCATTTGTGGAACTGTCATTCAAGTGGTTCCTGGCATCAATTGTTGAATTCAATATCTGATTGGCTGTCTTCAAGACACCTGGAGAGACCTGCGTTTCAGATGTATATTGTCTGGCAATCGTCAAGTTGTTGTTAATCACAGCACGTAGCTCTTCTATGACATTCAACAAGCTACTAAATTTTTCAATTTCAGCTTGAATCTGCAATTATAGGAAAAATATCAATCTGTGCTATAATGTCCATATATTTAAATTTTTTAAAGACCCTTCGTAAAGTTAAACACTTTGGATCATAATTGTAGTCTTGATGAATATTATCAAAATGTGATATGTAAATGTCTTAAGTTTTAAAGTGATTTGGAATCTCTTCTGTAAACAGATTCTTCAATGCTTAGCATCAACGACTTTGCAATGTTGAGAATTAATATTTTCTATCTAGACAATGCAATTTTCTGAATTTGAAATTTCTGTCTTTATTATTTGATTTCCTTTATACAGAAGTCAATGATACATATACTAATTGCCAGTTGTATATACATGTAGGCTATCCTAATATTGAAAATGTAAAGCACGATTCCAGCATAATTAAGAAAGTTGTTCCAAAATTAGAAGGATGCATATTTGTGTTACTCAGAAAAATCCTGTTGATGGGCTACGCAATTTGTCATAACTTATAAAATCCCTTTTGATTTGTTACTTGATATGTTAAACATGATGAAATCCCTGTTGTTGGGCTATGCAATTTGTCATAACTTATAAAATCCCTTTTGATTTGTTACTTGATATGTTAAACATGCATGAAATCCCTGTTGTTGGGCTACGCAATTTGTCATAACTTATAAAATCCCTTTTGATTTGTTACTTGATATGTTAAACATGATGAAATCCCTGTTGTTGGGCTACGCAATTTGTCATAACTTATAAAATCCCTTTTGATTTGTTACTTGATATGTTAAACATGATGAAATCCCTGTTGTTGGGCTACGCAATTTGTCATAACTTATAAAATCCCTTTTGATTTGTTACTTGATATGTTAAACATGATGAAATCCCTGTTGTTGGGCTACGCAATTTGTCATAACTTATAAAATCCCTTTTGATTTGTTACTTGATATGTTAAACATGATGAAATCCCTGTTGTTGGGCTACGCAATTTGTCATAACTTATAAAATCCCTTTTGATTTGTTACTTGATAGGTTAAACATGATGAAATCCCTGTTGTTGGGCTACGCAATTTGTCATAACTTATAAAATCCCTTTTGATTTGTTACTTGATATGTTAAACATGGTGAAATCCCTGTTGTTGGGCTACGCAATTTGTCATAACTTATAAAATCCCTTTTGATTTGTTACTTGATATGTTAAACATGATGAAATCCCTGTTGTTGGGCTACGCAATTTGTCATAACTTATAAAATCCCTTTTGATTTGTTACTTGATATGTTAAACATGATGAAATCCCTGCTGTTGGGCTACGCAATTTGTCATAACTTATAAAATCCCTTTTGATTTGTTACTTGATATGTTAAACATGATGAAATCCCTGTTGTTTGGCTACGCAATTTGTCAATATTAACTTATAAAATCCCTTTTGATTTGTTACTTGATATGTTAAACATGGTGAAATCCCTGTTGTTGGGCTACGCAATTTGTCATAACTTATAAAATCCCTTTTGATTTGTTACTTGATATGTTAAACATGATGAAATCCCTGCTGTTGGGCTACGCAATTTGTCATAACTTATAAAATCCCTTTTGATTTGTTACTTGATATGTTAAACATGATGAAATCCCTGTTGTTGGGCTACGCAATTTGTCATAACTTATAAAATCCCTTTTGATTTGTTACTTGATATGTTAAACATGATGAAATCCCTGTTGTTGGGCTACGCAATTTGTCATAACTTATAAAATCCCTTTTGATTTGTTACTTGATATGTTAAACATGCATGAAATCCCTGTTGTTGGGCTACGCAATTTGTCATAACTTATAAAATCCCTTTTGATTTGTTACTTGATATGTTAAACATGATGAAATCCCTGTTGTTGGGCTACGCAATTTGTCATAACTTATAAAATCCCTTTTGATTTGTTACTTGATAGGTTAAACATGATGAAATCCCTTTTGATTTGTTACTTGATAGGTTAAACATGATGAAATCCCTGTTGTTGGGCTACGCAATTTGTCATAACTTATAAAATCCCTTTTGATTTGTTACTTGATAGGTTAAACATGGTGAAATCCCTGTTGTTGGGCTACGCAATTTGTCATAACTTATAAAATCTCTTTTGATTTGTTACTTGATAGGTTAAACATGATGAAATCCGTGTTGTTGGGCTACTAGGTACATAGTATTCCATACCTGATCAAATCCCTGTTGAAGATACAATAGGTTTTGTGTCATGGTCTGTGCTGATCCTATTGAACTTTCCACCTGAGATATGTTTCCTCTAATACCATCTAACAATGGACTAACTTCACTTGTGCTTGCATTATCTGCAACAGTTGACATCTTCATTGTATTATTATCAAAATCACTTCACATTAAATCAAGAATGAAATAGAAAAGTAAAAACAGATCGCAAAACAGCACACCTCAATTTGAACATATCATACTAGAAATGACAAGGCAGCAGGAGTCTGATATTGCCAAAAGTTACAATCAATAAAGCATTGCCATTTCAAATGTGAACAATAATATTGCAATCAATTTATCTTTACTCACATTTTGAGGGAGAAGGAAGCTAGGTGGCTACACTAAACATAATTACCTATACAGTATAGTAGTATTCTTATTGTACATCTAGGTATACAGCACATACAATGTACATCAATTTAGGAATATAATATATATTTATTTCATCATACTACTGTTTTCCTAGGGAAATATGAAGGAATAACCTTACATGTTTATTATAGAATAAATAGGCTATTTCTGGTTGGGATTGAATATGGGGTTTATTCCTCGGAAAATATGATATTGACCTTGGGCAATATCATATTGACAGTCGGTCGCTGCACTCCCTCGGTCAATATCATATTACCCTTCGGTCAATATCATATTGTCCCTCGGAATAAAACCCTTATTCAATCCCTCTCAGTAAATAACCTCTATGTATTTCTCACCATAGTTATTCCATATATCTATGGCTACCCCATACTGCTGTTGTATTACAACTCCTACTTCATCAATGTTTTTGGCCCAGTTATCATAGCATTCTCCACATAACTCACAGTCAGGGAACTCTCCTACATAAATACCCTCAACAAACTGGAAGCCAACTGAAATTAATTCAAATCATTGATCAATTTGGAAAAAGTCAGTCACATATTTAATGAAGTGATCTCTTAATTTAAAAAATCAGTAGATGTTGATATACCAGGTATGTAATACAATGAAACAAGGCAGCAATATCATTTGAACATCTTCCAGGTAGCTTATATAAGGTGTTCATTTGGAATTTTTATGCAATCTTTATTGGAGTCCCATTTAGTTTCAGGAACACATAAAGGGTTGCATAAAAATTGCAAATGTACAAACTGTACCTTAAAATAAACAAACATGAGTTTACCTTTAGTTCCCTTGGCACATTGATCACAGGTGACTCCTATGATTGCCTCCTTAGCACAAGTACACTGGCCACTAGTGACGTTACATTTGCCAAATGTCTCACTTGTTGTATTAAGGGTCCCTGCAGGGTTACACTCACATTCATTACAACCAGTCGCCTCATTAACATTCCAATAGGTGTCCTCACAGTAGTTGCACTGTCTACCAATCACATGAGTTCTACACAAACATTGGCCAGTTGTCTGAAAAGAGAGTATTGTATTTCATGTTTTTCAAAAGTGCTTACATCAGAAACTAATATCGAATGCAAAATTAGATATTTACTCTTTCATCCCCAAGGGGTCATTTATTAATTTTATGAAAATCAATTTCAAAAGGACAAATATGACTATGGCCAAAATGAATTTTTTTAAAGTTTACAATGGCAAATTCAATGTCATGTTATACTTTGGATAACATTTAGAGTTTGAACCAAGATAGGCTGAGATAGGGGTCATTAAGTCCAGTTGCCCCATTATGCTACAAAATGCTTCAGAATTATTGTTTTTGGTCGAAATGATATGTGATATTTGAAAATAGTGTGCAGTTCCAATACACCATTGGAAAGCTGTCACACCTTTTTACTCATACCTCATATTTTTATTTCACTCTAATGTAGAATTCCATATCAAGTATGCATAATGTCTATTACGAAATTATTCCAGTAAATAGTTTGTTAGACATAACAATCCACATATGCATTCCGAAACCATGTATCCTAGCCTCAAATAAACTAAGGAGATAAACAAAGTCACACAACTTATCATGGAGAATGAAAATTATGATATTTGGGTGGTAATTTCAAAGAGTAAATGTAACCCTAACCATGAAGTGTAAACATCATAATTATATACTGTCGTGTTACCGAGACCACACACTTTATTGTTATGGACATTTAGATTGAAAATAGAAACTGATTGTCAAAATATATTTTGCTCAAGTATAGAGACATATGATAGGATGGGAAGTTATTCCCCCTCTTACTCACAGTGTTACAACTAGTTGCTATAGAGCCCACAGGATCACAGTCACACAGAGTGCATCCCTGACCACTTGTATAGTTGAAGGAATTTAGAATGCAACTATCACAGGAAAGGCCTTGTACATTTGGATGACATTCACAGGTCCCTGTCAGGTGGTTACAGAACCCTGTTGCACCTAAGTTACTGCATGCACATGCTACAAATTCAAGGAAACAAACATTAAAACGTTACGAGGATATTTAATAAACTAAAAATGTATTAATTCATGTTTAACATGTTGGCCAAAAAACTGGACTAAGCCCATCAATTATCTTTATTTTCCACGTACAAAAACTTCAACCAATAGGACCTAGATGATCTTATGCATTATAGAGCATTGATTGTGTGTCAACTTACTCCAGTAATGTCTCAAATGAGTTATGATCTTATTTCAATGTATGTTAAGCCTCAGTCACATTTGCTCTATGGTGGATGTTATCGTTATAGAAAATCTTACATCGCACTGATTATCCCTATATTTTATGCTGCATCTTTCTTTTGATTTTGGGAAGCTACGACCGCCGTACAGTTACCGTAGATCAAATATGACTGAGGCATTATACATACAGTTTTCTAAGTCATGACATGCATCATTACATTAATTTACTTACGTTGGCACTTTTCAGTCATGGCATTACCAAAGTACTTAGGTGCACATATATCGCAATGTTGGCCTGCAGTGTTGTTGGCACAGTCGATGCAATATCCTGTCTCAGTGTCACATGTAATTGCCCTATTGTTACAGCTACACTGACTACAGACCCCACCAGCGTTCTACAAGATCATAACTACAGTGTACTAATTACTCATTTCTTCATAATTGCTTCTCATAGTGATATTAATTATTGTTACCAGCTTTTCCCCTTAAATTAGGTAATCCAGTAAATATAGGTACATGTATAATATGGGATCACCTCATTGTACTGACGCGCATTATATCGAAACCCATTAAACCGACACGCATTGTACCGAAAACCAATAAACCGACATGCATTGTACCGAAAACCAATTAACATGATACACCGATGCGCGTTGTACCGAAATCCGTGTGCGTTGTACCGAAAACCATTACTGTATACTGACAGTCCGACACCATGATTTCAGTTGTGATGAAAAAAGGCTTGTAATGGAAGATGTATGATAAGAGTAGAAATAAGTATTATTGAAAATCATGCATATTTAATCAGGAAAACCAGGCAAATAGCAACAGATTTTGTTATGAATGAGATTAAAGAACACTAAACAAGCTTTCCAATGGTTTGTGTACATGTGGCTCCCTATTTCAAATCATGTGTAATATTGTCAGTCAGCAAAAATGTTTTGTCATCTATTAATAAAGTTCAATGCGTAACAGTTGATTCACTTCTGTTAGAAAGGAGACTAAAGAAGACAAGATAAGCTTTCCAATGGTGCGTTGATCGTTGTATATGTGGCTAGGTATTTCAAATACCAGTTCGTGAAAATACTTCATCATCTACTGTACTATACAATGCGTTACATTTAATTTCAATTTAATTTACTGTATTTTCTTTTACATTTTTATACCGTTTTTCTGCCCTCGAGAAGGGATCCTTGAATTAAAGCCTAGACAATACGGAATAAATGTTAGAATTGTGGCAGAAACTTTTTTCAATTGGCTTCAATTTTCGAAGATTGTTCTAAATCAGATGCCCTATGGCAATTGGCATATTCCTACAAACTATTAAGTTGTATTCCAAATAGACGGACAAACAGACAAACGAATGGGTGGCTTTTCTATCTCTGAGGATAGGTTGTTCTAGTCTCAAAATACATGTTCTCTCGTTTGTAAAGATTTTTGTCAATTCTAATTAATGATATCATGTATCAAAACATAAAAACTGTCTTATATTTTACTCCAAATAAACTTTAAATGTGTGTTCGAGCGCTAATTTGTCTATCAATTAAGTTGCGCTTGCATTGTCTCTTAAAGGTTACACACAGATAGATACACACAGTAAAACTTTACAATGTGCGTCGGCACTATGGCATTCAGTATAATGCCTTTCGGTACAATGCGCGTCGGTATAATGGGTTTCAGTATAATGCACGTCGGTATAATGGGTTTCAGTATAATGCACGTCGGTATAATGGGTTTCGGTATAATGCGCAGACCCCTATAATATACAGAGTCAAGCATGCTGTTACTCTGAATTTTGCATATAACCAAAACTTTGATCGGAGGCCCTACCAATTTTTAAGTCTTAAAACCACATTTCAACTATACTTTTTGGTAAACAGAAGTATTCTATTAGTGTGAGGCTTTTTGGAAATGAAGAATACTACTATTTCATAACATATATTTTTCCACAAAATATGAAGATAAATGGTTCACTTATACTGAAGTTATTCCCAAGACAAAAGAACTGATGGTTGGCCAGATGGATGGACATCTAGAAATATATTACTTCCCTAACAATCTTAGTTAATTTTGTCATTATTATATTAATCGTGTTCCTGTGAAAATTGTAAAGCTTACCGAGACATTCTCTGGTTGTCCATACCAGTCTTGTAGACAGACCTGACACCTGTCACCCCCATGGCCCTCGGTGCAGTTGTGACACATATGGCTGTCACCTTTCACTGAGCATGTTGAAGCAAACACATTTAAGTCTCCCTCTATAACATTGCCAGGACACATACAAGGAGAACAATCATCTGGAAATATATTGCCTTAATTTATTTACAAGAAATGCTAATTGGACTCATACATGTGCATGCACTAATTGATAATAATTTGACCGTTTACACTAAATAGACACTAGATCCATCCATACACAGTGGCAATTTTCGAAATTTTTCGAACCCCCCTATTCTGGTGCTAGTTCGCTGTGCTCACTAAATGCTAATTAGTGAGCATTAGCTTCACCACAGGCATTATCAAGTGCCCCCCCCCCAAACACAAAATCATGGATTTGTGTCTGATACATGCATATGCACTCAATGGTAATAATTGGACCTTAGAGTTCTCTCAAAGTAGCAAACTGACAAAATAATTTTTAACGAATTCAGAAAACTTAACTTCATGGGGTGCCTGAAAACTTACATGGGGTGCCTTCGGTGGGTGTACCAAAAAATCCCTCTACACACTTCTCACAGTGCGTGCCTGTGGTGTTATGAGCACAGTAACATGTCCCTGTCTCGACATCACAAGATGTCTCTGTGCTATGTCCATTGCAATCACATGGAATACATTCGGAATAAGGACCACCATTTAGGATTTTTCGTCTGTAACCAGGAGCACATTGTTCACAGAACTGGCCCTAAGACAAAAACATGGAAACAATATAATGTATATACATGCAAAAAGCAGTTTTGCATTCTTAAGATACAAAAATCAAAAGGATAATATGACAATTGCTCTAGAGATACTCACTATATAATCAATTGGGTATATACATTGCTCGAGAGATACTCACTATATAATCAATTGGGTATATACATTGCTCGAGAGATACTCACTATGTAATCAATTGGGCATATACACCGCTAGAGAGATACTCACTATAATAATCAATTGGGCATATACACCGCTAGAGAGATACTCACTATAATAATCAATTGGGCATATACACCGCTCGAGAGATACTCACTATGTATAATCAATTGGGCATATACACTGATCGAGAGATACTCACTATAATAATCAATTGGGCATATACACCGCTCGAGAGATACTCACTATGTATAATCAATTGGGCATATACACCGCTCGAGAGATACTCACTATATAATCAATTGGGTATATACACTGATCGAGAGATACTCACTATAATAATCAATTGGGCATATACACCGCTCGAGAGATACTCACTATGTATAATCAATTGGGCATATACACCGCTCGAGAGATACTTACTATGTAATCAATTGGGCAAGAGATACTCACTATATAATCAATTGGGTATATACACTGATCAAGAGATACTCACTATAATAATCAATTGGGCATATACACCGCTCGAGAGATACTCACTATGTATAATCAATTGGGCATATACACTGATGGAGACATACTTTATATAACCAATTGGGCATATATACACTGCTCTAGAGAAACTCACTATATAACCAATTGGGCATAATCTGCTCCAAACGGACTCATACTCACCATATAAGCAATTGGGCATACACATTGCTCTACATTGTTGACAATGGCTGCTCCAGTTGAGTTGTCCCTCACTGAGAAAAACATTTGTGCATAGTAGATATCAACATTGACATTGCTTACCTAAAATCGTTAATTAACCGGTGTAATTAAAGTATTATGCATAAACAACACTGGCTCCTCTATTCCAGTATGACAAAGATGGTTACATTTTAATTTAAACTTTCAGTTGTTTTTTCATACATTTACTATTAAAATGTAAATTTCAGATAAATAATGTAAAGCCACACTGCATCAAACTTTTAATAGATGTAATTCTTTGTGTGAAATTTTTTTCACTTGGGAAATTATTGATACAAAGTTATCAAAAACATGTAGATAATTATTGTGAATTTGCTAAAAGATGAAAAGTTCTTACATTGCTGTATTTTCCACGGATTCGTATTGCTTTTAAATCTGCTAATAGTTGTAGCATCTCTCTATAGGTGGCACCTCTGTTAGTAGTGAAATTCACTTTCCACTGACTCTCATGCACATTAAACTAAAAATATAATCATAGGCAAATTCTGAAATACATATAATACATGTAGTTTTCTGAGCATATTCATGCAGGGGAATAATGTCAAAAGTGTACAAAATGGGACCTGTATTTATATTTTTTTCTGAGCGAAGAATCAAATTTTGTAAAAAGCGATGAGGCAAACACACAAATTTTCCGACTTTTTAGGGGGGTGTGCGCCCCCCACGCCCCCTTTCTAGATCCGCTGGTGAGTTTAGTTTTGGTTTTTACCTTCTCAGACTATACGAGGGTTTATTAAAAAGTTCTGCACCATTTGCTCTAAAAATCTTATTTCTTTATGAATATTGTTCATATTAGGCCTTAACCCAGAAGTAATGCACTATATGCTCTAACTTAATCAATACATGATATTTTGTATAGGAGTTTCATTTTGTGTAAAAATAAGCAATAAATTTGAATTGAATTTCAATAAAAATGAAGTAATGCACTATATGCTCTAACTTAATCAATACTTGATATTTTGTATAGTAGTTTCATTTTGTGTAAAAATAAGCAATAAATTACATTTGACCAAGATTTAACCAAGGAGGATTGGCAGCCATTATTCAAACTATGTTGCCTGCAGTGGAAAAATTTTGTAAAATTATTTCTACAAGATTCTCATTACGAATATTTTGGTAGTATTCAAGTTTCCTCAGCAGCTCCAGTCTTCAAAATATGAGTAATACAGGTGTCAGTCATGCCTGTTAATCAATTATTTTTTCATTAGACCAATGCTATATTTGTGATGTGATATCATACATGCTATAGTTGGCAACTTTCATGTCACTGACCTGAAGAATGCCTTGCGCCAAAAGCAGCCCGATAAGCTTAAAATCCAGTTCCATTTCGACAACGCGCCATTCCTTACCTTAATACTTACTCAAACTACCATGAAAATATGTGCATGCCTTAACACAGCGGCAACTAATGGGATGGTTCTGGCCCAGGCCGTCCAACTGTCCCGCAATTTGAGTATTTGTCACGCATTTGCTGGGAAATTTGATTTGTTTTTGCGTTACAGAATATGTCACACAAATAGTCATTTTAACTAATTATTGTCAAGCAAAAATATTTCTGTAGAAAAACTTCAAAAAGCGATCGCCGATACAGCAAAAAAACAAACGCCAAAAAAAATGAATGCATTCCGTTCGGACTTTTCATGCAGATACCATATAAGTCACACATTTTACTCGAACTATATTTTGTTCAATCTGTGAGCCAAGGTGTTCAGATTTGGACCAAGGTGTCCACATTTTGAGGGGAGGTGTTCAACATTTGTATGTCACTCATGTTAGGTGTTCCCAAGTTGACAGGCCTGCAGGTCAAATATGAACAATATTCATAAAATATTAAGATTTTTAGAGCAAACGGTGCAAAACTTTTGAATCAACCCTTGTATATGCAAAATTAATAGAAAACTGACAAACTGAACCTAGCATTTTCTGCCCTGTTCTAGTCCATATTCTAGCTGAGACTGTTATTCAGGACATAAACTATACAGTACATATACTGGAGAAGTATAATAAAATGGTAATGTTAATCTATCACATATTCATATTTGCATATTGCTAGGGATCTTACAGTGAATTGAGTAGGGGTTATCTGAGGCAAGCTTGGCAGGGATGCAACCAATGTAAAATCAACATGACTTCCCACTAAGACAACATCCCCAGCTGAACGGTCCACCAGTTCTAGGGAAGAGATGTTAGCAGTGTAGTTTGTAATACCAGGTATGGCCATTGCAATCCCTAGAGTAAAGTTGAAGCCATAGGCTGATCTCATGTCGTCAAGGTACTGACTGGACACAAGGAAGTAGACATCTTGACGTTTCTCTATGGTGGCATCATTTATTATCCTCATTACAAATCTAAGAAAATGTATCAAGATAATCAAAATGATTTGATTTTCAACTAAATTAATGTTGCATTTTCATTAAAACATATTTTATATTAGAGTTTTAGATAAAAAATACTTAATATTAGTAATGAACTAATGATCCATACAAATATCATACAAGATACATGAAAATTTATGTCCCATAAAATCCCTCTGAATGCATGCTCAGACCTTCATTCTGACTAGACTTACTGAATAACTGGCACTTAAATGGCAGCCATTTTTAAACTGATGGTAATTTCAAAAATTGGCTTTTGAGCAGAACTTGGTAATGGGGCATCACATATGAAATATTAACAATATTTGCCCAACAGTGTTTTATTCAGATGGACAGGGCCTTTCTCTATACAAATGTATCCCCAAACTTCGTTTGATGGGATAATGAAATGGAATTCATCCTTACTCCAAGATATTTATACATATGCCATCTTTTTTGGGCCTATTTGATGTCTGTTTTCAGTTCATGATGTGATGTAACATGACTAGGTGCATGGCCAAATGTAAAGTACTCACTGCCATTTATCTTGAAATGATATTGATGGATAAGCAACGGGAACTGCCATGCCATTCTCATCCTCCATCCTCCATCTATCTTCAATGGCAGATCCATCATTATAAGACCAATGATTCTTAACTGAAGCCAGTATGTAATCTGGGGCGGATGAACAGTTATCAGAATGTCCCGAACAGAAACATGGCATACATCCATCTGGACTCCATTGTCCCAGTCCAAAATATTCTGCAAAAGGGAAAGACCAAAACTTGAAGCATTAAAAATAGTACCTTGGGTACTGGGCTTACATGGTGTGGTATTACTTATAGACTCATTATTGATAACCTGAAAATTAAGGTACAGAATCTGTAATTGATGGAATACTTGTGGATTTATGATAAAAAGATATCTAAAAGCCTCAGGTTTTTCCACTATAAAACTGGTGGCAATTTTAAATATTTGCACCATATTTTGCCCAAACTTGTAGACATTATTGATAATCTAAAAATTAAGTACAATTTCAAGCGAATTGATGGTATACTGTGAGGTTATGACCAAAAACAGGCTGAAAACCTAATTTTTTCACAATAAAAGTGGTGGCCGTTTTGAATCTTTGCTTATCATTTAGTCAAAACTTGTAGACAGTATCTATAACCTATAAATAAAGATACCTGTACAATTTCAAGCAAATTGGTGGAACACTTGTGGAGTAATGACCAAAATGAGCCAAAACCTGACTTTTTCACAATAAAATGGCTGCCACTTTGGAACTAGGTGAGCTTTTGAAACGCCATTGATGGAAAAATTGACGACACTATATAGACACATTTTAAATGTGAAACCATTTCAATTGTCGAGAAGGATTTCGAGCTAGCTACAAATGTGTTGATGGACAGCCAGATGGACAGACAGACGGACATCTTGTAATATATAGATACACTGTCCCACATGTTTCGTTAAAGAGCAACTGAAGCAGACAGACAGATGGACAGACAGACAGGTGATGATAACAAAAGCTCACCATGTGAACAAAAACAACTTTAAAACAAAAACATAAGTGCCTATCCAATATAATGAAAACAAAGCTCCACTTTCCCAAACTCTGGTCTGACTCACAAAAAACAATGTTAACATCTATGTACCCTTTTAGAAACTAAAATCACAATAAAAAACACAAGATCAGGGAGTTTCATATTAACACCATATACAAAATACCATGCCTTCAATCTAATGCACATGTATGTGAACTCAAACTAAACCAAATTAGCAACATACCTGGTTGACATTGGTCACATTTCTCTCCAGTTGTGTGGAGTTTGCATGAACAATCCCCAATAGACTTATCACATCTACCAGTAGTGCTGCCATCTATATGACAATCACATGATGTGCATCCATCACTAGTCTGATTGTAATATCTACAGTATCATAAATACACATTATCATAAAAATCAATACATCATCAAATGTATAAGCAAGGTTGCCCCACGATACAATCAGGCATAATCCCATGCTCCCTCTGACATATTTGAAAACCCATGTACAATGCTCCTATAATTTAGCCAGGATATCCCAATCAAGTACATGTATCATTGAATGACTGGCATCAGTCTTTAAACCATTAGTCTAAAAATGGCCAACTAGAGACATTAGTCATTTTCAATATATGAACTGCTTACAATGTTCCTTTTTATTGGTTGTGACACACAAAGTAAAAATATAAATGTTGTAAAGCTGATCGAATTACCCATCTAGACATTGTGTACATGTTGCTCCACCTATGCCTTGTTTACAAGGACATTGGCCATCATCTGTACAGCTGTTGTTGTAGGAATACTGCAAATTACACGTGCAGGCCTTACATCCACTGCCTGCAATTAGAACAGAGGCACACACATCATAATATAATATTTATCATTTTTATAGGAAACTGTTAGACCATATCCTGTTTTTCAGGTATGATATAAACAGAATTTAAAATCAATGGTATTACACGAATATTGCGATGTATGATGTTTCCCAAATATACTATAATATTTAAAATAGAGCAGTCATATTGGGATCTCAGTGCACCTAGAACAGAGGTTATCTTTCCATGAGACAGCCTGAATCCAACAGCTGTTAGTTCTCAAAAATAAATATTAATTTAATGAAAAATGGTGCTCATTCTGCATTCAATGTCCATCTTGAAAAGAGCATGCATTGTAACTCCAATCCTTAATTCATCAGTATGTAATGTTTGAGCAAATTAAAATCTGTCAACTGGTATTTGAGTTGAGCAGCCATAATGGATATTTCCCTAGCCCATAAAAACAGCCATCGGGTCCAGGGCTAACATGTTACCCTTTATGCCCTAATATAAAATATGACAACATACCTCCACTGAACAGCCCATAATGGAAAGGTTCACACTGGTCACATTTGTTCCCAATGACATGTGGTTTACAAGAACATGAGCCAGTCTCATTACATGATGGTCTCTGTGAACCAGTCTCATGGCAGCCACAAGCTAAAACAGAACAATGTGTGCAAAGCATATGTATGGCAATGACCTCATGTTCACTCAGTCAGTCTTCAACTACAATGTTTCAAAATAGTTATTAGCCCAAGGAGAAACTAAATGGAAGTATTTTTATTTACCTTTCTTCTAGATACTAGATATAGTAGTAAATGTATTGTCATTGATTCATGAAATTGAGTTTTCCAATACTTGACCCTTGCAAAAAGTTTCATTGAAAATATGTTCTTGTAGCGATTTTGTATCTTTCAGGTGATTTTAAAGAAAATATTTTGCAATAATAAGCCCAAGACTCCGGCCATTCATTGTGGCTGCTTCATTCCACTCAGATGTTTTACCAAAACTTTGCATTCCCCCTGCCGGGTCATGCAAAGATTTGGAACCAACATCTTTGTGGAATGGTTCAGCACACAATGCACTGAGTCCAAGGCTTAAATCCCTTAAAGAATAAATATTACCTTGACAACCTTCTCCACTGCTGTAACCATAGTGATTGACCTTACACATACTGCAGTCCAGGAGCATAACCCCAGGCTTGCACTGACACTGACCCCCATCACCTGCACACTCTGTGTTCGCCACCGTACCAGTAGATTCACATCTGCACTCTAACCAACATATTAAATTATACCTTAAAAGGTTGGCATAAAAATTCAAAAATGTGTTTTTGAGATCATTGTAGAAACAAGTACTTTTAAAAACTCATAGAGTAATTCTGTAAAATGAAAGCTATAGACATAAATAAAATGAAAGCTATAGACATAAATAAAATGAAAGCTATAGACATAAAGAGTGCCATATCTTACAGCATGATGCGTCCTAAAGCCCATGCACACATTGCAAACTAAGATAATAAGATGTTGGTTTTCTTATGGCATAGTCACACTCTTTTTGTATCATCTGACTGCCATATTGAAAGACCTGTACCCTTTTATATTTGTTTGACTTTGCTTCTTAAAAGAGAGCTTCATCTTCAGTTTACAATAAATCTCTGAATTGAACTCATCAAGCTAATCAGAGTTTTTCATCAAAATACGGAGGACTTTCTATATATGGTCATTACCTCTACCATAATTGCATGGTTAATGCGGGACTGCTAAATTGTAATATAGTCTATACTGACCAGGGGCTAGTTTATAACTTGACTCTGCATTCAGGGTAAAAGAGCTGTTGCTACAGTAATGCACAATTCATAGTTTTTAATACCTTTAACTTAGTATTATTGTCTAGAGTAAAAATTTATGTTAACTATTATCTTTCAAAATATGTTAAGTGGGCACTTTGTTAGGCAGACTGCACAATTCTTTTAAGAAATGGCTCAAAACTGTTTACATATACAACTGCAAAACCTCTTGATAGAGAATCTGAATCTTTAAGGAAAACCTTAGTCTAGCAAAGCCAAACATCAACACATATGACTGTGTAATAAACCTTCACAATATACATGTATCAATGACCTATTACCATATTGGTTTTATGAAGTGATCATGATTACCTAAAGCGCTATCATAGAACTCAGCCATAACAGAGTATTCTAGTCTTGAACAGCTAATGTTGCTCATAGCAGTGTAGTTCATATGTGATGCCAGCTCAGCACATTCAAGAAGCTGCTGTTGGACTGACTCATCTCCATTCAAGTAAGCCAAAGTGGTTGACACAACTGGTAGTAGCACAATCTGAAACAATCAAGTAAGCCAGGGTGGTTGACACAACTGGTAGTAGCACAATCTGAAACATTCAAGTAAGCCACGTGGTTGACACAAGTGGTAGTAGCACAATCTGAAACAATCAAGTAAGCCAGGGTGTTTGACACATCTTATGTAGTAGCACAATCTGAAACATTGAAGTAAGTCAGGGTGATTGACACATCTCATGTAGTAGCACAATCTGAAACATTAAGTCAGGGTGGTTGAAACAACTGGTAAAAGCACAATCTGAAATATTAAGTCAGGGTGGTTGACACAACTGGTAGAAGCACAATCTGAAACAATCAAGTAAGCCAGGGTGGTTGACACAACTGGTAGAAGCACAATCTGAAACAATCAAGTAAGCCAAGTGGTTGACACAACTGGTAGAAGCACAATCTGAAACAATCAAGTAAGCCAGGGTGGTTGACACAACTGGTAGAAGCACAATCTGAAACAATCAAGTAAGCCAGGGTGGTTGACACAACTGGTAGAAGCACAATCTGAAACGTTCAAGTAAGCCAGGGTGGTTGACACAACTGGTAGAAGCACAATCTGAAACATTCAAGTAAACCAGTAGGCAGACATAACCTTTGGGTTCCTCTTGCATCTTATTGATTGTATCATATCATATCATGTCATATCACATCATGTCATATCATATCATGTCATATCATGCCATATCATGTCATGTCATGTCATATCATGTCATATCATAGTGGTCTGGACAGAACAAGTCATCCCTCTCTTTTTTCCTGATAACCTTTTCAATTATCAATATTTTTTCATTGAATTTTCACAGGATAAACTTCAAAGCATAGTGGACAATCCCAATTTTGATTTCTATCATTTTAGTCATTGCTTTTGAATGCTAGCTTATGAACTGACTTACAAACATGAATTTCCTACTCATGTGCTTCATCTATTTAACATAATTTATTAGTTAAAAACATGTTAAATCAGTTAAAGGCCCCATATAAAGTTTAAACCACTTTGGCTTATATTGTAGTCTTACCCAATGTTATCAAAGTGTGGTATGTGAAACTTTTTTCTAAAATTTCAAAAAGTGGTTTTTGATAGTTCAGTTCAGTTCAGTTCAGTGTCTTTATTTCCTCCACATAGGTGAAGATTTAAACATTACATATAATTACAGACAATTCACATTAACAGATTATTTACATTTGTACATATTAATTGTTACATATAGATTTACATTTAGAGTTTTTACATTTCTGTTTGTTTGATTACTGTTTTCACCATTAGATCAATGTAATATGCACTATTCAATAGGAACTGTTCAATTGTACCATCTTGGCAATTTTGAAGTACATCAGTCGTGCTTCCTAATAACGTTTCTACTATAATATCTTCAGTAGTGTTCAATAATTGAACTGATAAATCAATAGGTAGTATATCAACAATACCGTCTAAGAGTTTCTCTCTCAAGTAAATAACTCGGACATGCTGGCAGTGAAGTGCAAGGTGACTGACCATATCAATTGTCAACTTTTTACATGCAAGGCATTTTGTTTCTTTTTCAGTGAAAAGTAAAAGGAGTGCAAGTAACTGGCCAAATCGCCAAGTAAACATGGGATATCTTAGAGTTTAGACCAAGCTCCCAATAAATAATAGGCTTATACTCGATATGAACATTTGAAAATCGTTGTAATCTTGGATTAATGTGGACAGTCTCTCGCCATGTCTTTGATTCTGTATACTGAATTTGGCCATTTACTAATAATTTCCATTTTCCTTTGTCCATAATTCTATGTTTAAAAGTATTTCCTTCCAAATAAGTTAGGAATTCTTGACGGATAACAGGATATGTATCTAAAATAGACATGACGTCACTTAAAAAAAAAAACTTTAAAAGGTCACAAATATCTTTTAATTAGCCACAATTCATACCAATGCATAGCATTCATCCTCCAATGTTTTTTGCCGAAAAAATTAAGAAAATCAGTTCATAAATAAGCGAGAAATGAACTTACCACACTGGCGGATTAGGGGGGGGGGGCCTGGGGGCCTGGCCCTCCCCTCCCTTGGGTGGGCCCAGAAAAAAAAATTGGGCCCAAAAAAATTTTTGGCCAAAAAAGGCCTTCAGGCCCCAAAAAGTGGGCCTTTTTGGTCATTAGTGGGCCTTTTAAAGAATTTTTTTTAATTTCAGGCCAAATTTTGAAGAAAATTGGCCTCAAAATTTCAAAATTTGGGCCCACTTTTGGGTTTTTGGGGCCCAAAATTTTTTTCCGCGCAAGCGCAGACGTTTTTTTCTCTGGCTTGAAATTTGGGTCCCCCCCCTTGTTGATTCCCAGATCCGCCCCTGTACCAGTTCATGAAAATGGTTCCGAGAAAAATGCATTTCAAAATTTTAGTTCTCATAGAAACCAATGGTACAATGATATCTAAAACATAATATATTCTTCCTTTTAACCTGGTTAGACAATCAACATTGGTTTAATATTTAAGTCTAGCATATTTAGAAAAGATTGACATCGAAAAAAAAATTTCAATTTTTTCAAAAAGTTTTTGTTACCTTAGTGACATCACTAATGTTTCAAAATATTTTTGATATGCTAAGACATTGAAGTGGCCCATTAACACTGCTACCCACCTAATTACACAGACGTATCGTCGGTGTATCATGGCGGAACTTCCTCCGGGACTAGGTTTCGGTAAGATTTTTTTATTTCCCGATTTACACCTACTTATAAGTCACGTTGTGGATAATAATTTGGCTCGAAGTTAAGAAAGATAGTCTAGTTTGAGAATGTGTCGATGGTTTTTGGTTTTATATGTTAACAAAGACACAATTCACGTATTTAGTCCCTCGCTTTTCTTACACTGACGATCGGCATTAATATTGCCAATATTACACTGACATTGGTCGTTCGTCAGTGTAAGAAAAGCGAGGGACTAAATACGTGAATTGTGTCTTTGTTAACATATAAAACCTAAAACCAACGACACTTTCTCAAACAAGACTATCTTCCTTAACTTCGAGCCAAATTATTATCGACGACGTGACTTATAAGTAGGTGTAAATCGGGAAATAAAAAAATCTTACCGAAACCTAGTCCCGGAGGAAGTTCCGCCATGATACACCGACGATACGTCTGTGTAATTAGGTGGGTAGCAGTGATTAAATATGGCATTTTATTATTGAAATAGTGTGTCCTTTGTTCAATTTTTGCATTGGTATTAAAAAGATAATTCTTTTTGAAATGCATTAAGAAATATTTGATGATTAAAAAATTTCAGCTTTTTTTTGAAAAATGGCCGGAAATTTGAATATTTGAGAAATGAAATGCTCACAACTTTTTTCTCAAAAAATTTTTCTTTTTCAAAAATCTCTATGACAAAAAGTAAATGAATGATAAAAAAATATTTTCAAACTTTAGACAGGGACTTTAAAGATATGTTTTCCAATCTATGTAATGTCATTCTGCTCCTTACCCATGCCATGGGCTTTCAACTAGAAATTGAAAGCCCATGCCCATGCCCCTAAAATATTTTGATTTCTCGTTTAAATCTCTTTTTTTTATTTATTTTTTTATTCATTACTTTATTTATATCAGTAAAATATTTTACACAAGAACTCCTCGATCGCCTTTCAGCATTATATAGAGGAGCAAATAAACACAAATAATGTGATACAATAGCAAATGTGTACTGGTCAGGCACATGCGTTTCCTGGGTCTTGGGTGATATCAGGTCTGGAAGCCGGGTCGGTACTCGTTAGGTTTTGAGAGCCAAATTGTTGGTGTGAAGAAAAGTTGCAACAGTTGTCAAAATAAGTGAATTTTTATCTAGGGAGATGTCAAGACTTCCATGCTTAAATAAGTTCAAGTAATAATTTTGATTTCTATGTTCAATTTGTGCTATTTCATTGATATCTTTAAATAATTTTTCTCTCTCTGCAGTTAATAGTAAGCAGTGAAAGAAAATATGTTTCAAGGTTTGGGGAAGTCCACATGTACAATTAGGAGTATCAATAAAGTTAAAGTTGTGAGCATATAACTGGGCTTTAAACAGGAGATCAGCTCTAAGTCGATTAATGATAATTTCATGACTTCTTGAGATGTTGAGTTGGCTTGTAGTTATAGTTTGAGGTTGATCCGAAAACAACAACTTTTGTTTCTGTTTGAAGGTTTGAAGAGTTTTACAAAGTTTGATTTTATTTGGAAGGCTTAGCCAGCTAGAAATAGCAGCTGGAACTGCGGATTTACGATACGTTTCTGAGCATCGGACAGGTAATCTGAATTCACGGTGTTCGCGAAGATCACGACCCCTAGGGTTACGGAATTTTTCAAAAATTTCATCAATGTATATTGGAACAGGGCCATTAACTATTTTGAACATTTGATTATTAATTTGAATTTTTCGCCGGGTTTCCAGAGTAGGCCACTGAAGTAGAGAAAGCACCTTTTCGAAGCTGCTTCCATGGAGACAGCCAGAGCAAGATAGTGCAGCTTGATAGTATAATCTGTCTAGTCTTTGAAGGAGGTACTTAGGAGCTGTATTGTATAGGACAGTTTCATATTCAAAATGTGGATGAATGAAAGAATTAAAAATAGTTTCAATGTGTTTAGAAGTCATCATATTTTTGAGTGCCTTTAATGGACCAAGCATTTTACTAATTTTATCAAAAATATCATTTATATGCTGTCTATGAGTTAGACAAGGGTCAAACGTATAGCCCAGATGTTTGTGCACATTGACTCTCTCAATTTCCATATTATTTAGAGTAGATGAACTAACATTGTCTAGTTTCATTTTGGATCCGTGAAAAATGATTTCACAACTTTTTTCAGGCTTAAACTGTAAGCCTCATGTTTTCGACCAAAGCTCAATATTCTGGAGACTTGAGTTCACAATATTATCAATTTGATGAGGATTCTTAGGATCAAAGGAAAAATGAAGCGAAGTATCATCCGCATAGATGTAACACTGTCCGTTTAAGTCATCAGGAAGGTCATTTATATAGAGGATGAAGAAAAGAGGACCAAGTATGGAGCCCTGAGGTACTCCAAAGTTTATAAATCCAGATTCAGATGAGACTGATGAATCACCACCGATATTTACAAACATCTTTCTATCACTAAGATAAGATTCAATAATTTTGAATAACTGTCCATGGATACCATAGGATTTTAGCTTATGCAGTAATAGTTTATGCGGAACTTTGTCAAATGCAGATGCGATGTCCAAAAATATTGTTTTAGTTGCTTTACCTTGATCAAAATTATATGAAAGAAAGTGCTCCATCGCCAGTAGCTGAGAATGAGTACTATGTCCGGGTAAGAAGCCAGACTGGTGTTTAAAAAGGAGTTCATTGGTCAAAAGGTGTTTTTTATTCGGTCAGCTAGAATTTTTTCTAAAAGTTTTGAAATGGTACTTAACAATGTGTAACAAAATTTTGAATTTTTGATTTTTGATTTGGTGCTGTCAACTCGTTTTTATACATTTATTACACTTGATTTGTGGTTTACATGTGAGATCATTAGGATGGTAACGTGTAGCAATGTTTGCAGCTTAGGTTGTACTTACAGAGGTGAAATAGTTCGCATGTTGTATTTATTTGATCACGATTTTGTTTATGTTGATCGGGCAGTCTAATTTGTAGTTGATCGGTAGTCTAACATGGCAGCTTTATTATTTTACTTCCTGCTTTTGATTCTATCAAACCGAAGTAAAACTAGAGTAAGTAGCGATCAATTACTGTTATATTTCTTGAGTCAATATTAAAATCTTGTTGTATGCGTAATATTAAAGCGGGATATGGCGTCAATAACTTGTTATTCAACTTTGAAATCTTGTTCGAAAAGTGATGACGTCACCAGGCCTATATAAGTATTTCGCCGATGTAGACTCGGCAGATTATGTACAGCTAGCTTTCGTTCGGGACAGAGCTCCGTTCAATTTCATATTTTATGTGAAGTTGGACTTAGTCGTTTTTCAAGGAAATATTTTTGGACTTTGACAATTTTCAGTAGAAAGTTGTTGGGACTTTGAATATTTCTCGAGGCAGATAGGAGATACATAGCTGCACTTTAGTTCAGTGGATGATAACTTGGACATCTACTTGTGATGAAGGATACCTGAGAGGGAAGACTACTACACCGTGATTCTGTAGATGATAACTTGGCCATCTACCCGTGTATTTGTGTAGAGGATACCTCAAGAGGGAATATTCAGTACCGTGTTTGGAGGCAGCATCAAGCCTATACTAGATTTCTGAGCTCTGTCAGTTCAATTTCATGAACACATGAAATTGGACTTTGCGTATTTTTGAGATAGAAATATTTGAACTTAGTCAATATTTGGAGAAACATTATTTTGGACTTTGTTTTTTTTAGAGAATAAATATTGAACTTAGAATATTTCAATATCAGTATAACTCAACATTAACTAAACTTAGTTATTTTCAAGGGCATATATTTTGACTTGTAATATTTTTGCCTATGTTGTTGTGTGCATGCTATATTTGTAGGTAGCCTGATTATTTAATTGTGAAGGAAGTAGGCTACATGTACTTAGCAGTTGATGCCATGTATTAGATGTTTTTGGACTTAGTAGTTGGAAGATTGGGATAGTTTAACTACAACACATTGAGGAGGATCCAGGAGATAGTCGTTTATAGACTTGATAGTTTGACTTAGATTATTTCACATAATCAAAGTTGAATTATACTACAACACAGTGAGGAGGATCCAGGAGATAGCCATTTCCAGAGCCGATAGTTTGACTTAGATTATTTCGCATAATCAAAGTTGAATTATCCTACAGCACAGTGAGGAGGATCCAGGAGATAGCCATTTACAGAGCCGATAGTTTGACTTAGATTATTTTGCATAATCAAAGTTGAATTATCCTACAACACAGTGAGGAGGATCCAGGAGATAGCCATTTACAGAGCCGATAGTTTGACTTAGATTATTTTGCATAATCAAAGTTGAATTATCCTACAACACAGTGAGGAGGATCCAAGAGATAGCCATTTACAGAGCCGATAGTTTGACTTAGATTATTACACATAATCAAAGTTGAATTATACTACAACACAGTGGAGGATACTGCAACAACGTGAAGAGAATCAGTATTTTCAGTGGAAGCAAGACACAAGACAGTTGCTGAGTTTACAGTGGATGGAACTGGATATCCCCTTCATCATCTTGGTCGTGGGTGGAATTTTATTTGTACTTTTATGTTTGATGTTAGTCATATGCTCCCAGGTGTGTATTAAGATTCAAGACGAAGAAGCGCCTATTCCAGCAGTTCCAATACCCCCTACGCCAACCCCTGCTTTAAAATCCACACCAAGCTTCAGCATGAGTACTATGAATTTTGTGTAAAGTCGCTTCCCAGAATTAGGAGACAAGACTTTGTTACTCTCAGCTTACTATTCCAGGTTCAAGATACAATAACAATACAAGACGTACAAGTGGTACAATTTACATGAACTTTGCATATTCGGAATACAACAGTGTTATATAGTGATCATCAGTTTCAATGGACTCTGGATATTATTTTATCAGTGATAATTATTATTAGCTCATATGGACTTTTGAGTTGTGAGTTTTGAGAGAAATAATGAAATAATAACACCGTAATATTCTTACATTACATTTGAAATTGCATGTACATCTTATTTGGGCTTATAAACGCCACAATATATTGTTTTATATTATATATATAAAATTGTATATTTTGTTTATTTCTTTAGGGACAAAGCACATTTAACGTGTGCCGTGCAATCCACAAGTAAACACCGTTTACTAAACAGTGGTCTTTTTATTAGCCACACTACCACATATCCACAAAAAAGGCCAAACTGTTACAAATGTTATTGGTCTATAATTCGTAATATTAGTTTTGTCATTTTTCTTGAATATTGGGCAGACGCTTCCAGTCTTCCAACAATTTGGAAATGTTTTATTTGTAAGAAGTTTATTAAAAAGTATTGATAGTGGTCTTGAAATTGTATGAGCAGTTAGTTTAAGCATCCTGTTTGTAATCTTATTTGGTCCAAAAGATTTAGAAGGATCAAGTTGCAGTATAAATTTCATGATTTCAAATTGATCAGTTTTAGCTGAAATGAGAAGAGAGTTTGTTCTAAGAGGAAAGACAGGTAGTGGTCTATCATTTATGTCATCATGGTTTTTATTAACAAAAAATGTCAAAAAGGCATTAGCCTTTTCTAAATTACTTGTAAGAGGTGCACCAGTATTAGGGTCAAGAATGGTTGGAATGCCAGATGAATTAAATTTTTTACCCAGAAATGATCTAATTATTTTCCAATAACTTTTGTCATTTTTACTTAGATTGTCAATAGTATTTAGAAGTTGTTTTTCATGAGAAAGTTTTGCTTCTTTGATAAGACTTGTCACAAGCATGGCCTGCTTAAAATATTGAGATTTATTAATATCTGTTGGAGATTTTGTCATTTTTTTATACAGTCGTTGCTTTTTGTTTATTTCCAATTTCAGATGTTCATTTATCCACGGCTGGTCATTTGAACGAATCTTGATCGATTTATTTGGAATATGCTGCTGGTAGATACTCATCAGCTTGTCAATAAAGTTAACCGTAACATTGTTTAAGTCTAAGTTGTCATTCAAAATAGACGCCCAGTCGGTTTCCCTGATACAGTTATTTAAATTTTCAATGTTAGTTTCATCATATTTCCAAATAATTTTATTAAGAGGTGGGGACTTAGGAACCCTGATATTAATATTTGCTAAGACTGTGCTATGGTCAGACCCACCAATTGGGTCTTCTATAGTCCAGCTATTAAAGATATCTGGTGAATCTGTTATAATATGGTCAATACATGAAGTAGAATTTTTGGATATTCTTGTAGGTTTGTCTACAAGTTGAGAAAAGTTAAACCATCAATGGCCTCAAGAAGTTTGACTCCTGCTAGATTTTCATCTTGATTATCAAACCAAATCGAATGTTTAGCATTAAGGTCTCCCATAATAACCACATGGTCATACTTGGGGACATGATCGTCAATTTTTTGAAGGAGTTGTGTAAAGTAATTAAAGTATTGACGGGTTAAAGTTCAGCAGTTTGGCTAGGTGATCTATAACAGACTCCCATTAGAATCTTTTTATTGTTGAAGCTGCATTCGGTAAACAGACAATCTAATCCATCAATATAAAATTCCGGAGGAAGTGCTTTAGAAGCAATTTGATTATGTGTATAAATTATAAGGCCTCTCCCATGATCTGAGTAAAGAGAGTTGTAATTTTCAATTTCATAGTTACCAGAATCTTTGTGGAGCTGATTGAATGTATCCTTTGCATAGCAAGTATATATTATGCATGCCATTGTAGGTCAGGATTCAAGTTAAGCAATCCTTAAAATAAGCCAGCATCAAACATCACAAATGAGACATATTCAATCCAAGTTATTCAATAAGATGTTTCAATTGGTGTCCAAGTTAAACACAAGTCTAACAACATGACAATCATTTTTGTTACCTCAGTATCCAATGTAGATAAAGGCCTAAATAAGCAAGTCTAAATTCAATTTGCATTTTAAATAAGGTTAAATGGATGGACAATATGTTAGACAAAGGTAACAAATGAAACTGTTTATAAGGTCATATGGTGAAAAGGCATTTTGGGAAAACATGACTTCTTGGGAATAAGGACAATACTCTAAGAGCGAGGAGGCAAATTCTTAATAAATGGAGTATACATGTAGTTGGTTTGGCAGCATTTTCAGTTAGAGGGAAGTCTTGGATGAAATTTTTACCTAGGTGATAGCTTCACAGAGTGGTACACAATTCTTTTTTTCAGGGGTTAGCCCCCCACCACCAAAAAACACCCCTTACAATACTTATTCCTGAAAGAAAATTCAGATGATTTTACCATTTTTAGACAAAACATGTAAAATTGGTTGTCTTATATGCTTTTTTGAAAAGCTGTAATTATAATGAAAAGGTCCATGTGCAGTATGGCAAGTGATTTTAGACGTAGACAGTCATATCTTTCACCATGAGTATTTTCTGGGTATAAATACAGTGGTTTTTATTAAAACAATATATTTTCTTGAAAGTGAAGTCCCCATGATAGTAAAATATCAATCCAACTCTCTGAAAAATTATGCATTAGGACCCCACCTTGTCACCTTTTGTAAAAATGTAAGGTTTATCTTCTAAAAAGAGGATCTTGTTTTTCTCAATTTAAATGTCTCAAAAGTTTTTTCTACACTATATTAATAACTTCTGAAAAGGGATAGGTATTGAAACGTGATGAAGTTAAAAACCACATTTCCCATGTTATTTTCCAATAGGGAAAACTCATGCTATCCAATGTTTTCAGCATGATTTTGGTCATCGAAGATTGATATCTTCAAAACGAGACTTTCAATACCATTCTACTTTTGAAGATGTTTTAGACCCATTGTTGAATAATGTTTTCATGCAATAAAAATCAGAAAAAGAAGATCCTCTTTTAAGCAAATAAGTTCAACATTTTGAAAAAAAATTTCACGTGAGGTCCTATTCATAATTTTTTGAATTGTTCGATTGATATTTTTATCATCATAGGAACTTCACTTGAAAGAAAACATATTGTTTTAATAAAAAACACTGTATTATGCCCAAAAAGTACTCATGGTCAAAGATATGACTGTCTTAAATCACTTGCCATACTGCACATGGACCTTTATTATAATTTAAGCAAAATATTTTGTATGTTAGGAATGCTTTAAACTTTATATTGTGAAAATTTCATGAAAAATTATTGCGAATCAAAAGTTATGAGGAAAAAACAGAGGAGTGACTTGTTCTGTCCCCAATACTAGTCCATGTATGTCTTTATTTCCCCTATTGTTGGTTGTGTTTAGTTTGTATATATGTGATATCTCTATGCAATTGTTAACTTACCGAATCTATGAGAATTGATGCACCAGCCCTAGACTCCTGGTCCTGTCCAACCTCTATAGTGATGCTGTAGTTAGAGCTGGCCTTCAGGCACACATTGCCAAAGTCTATGGATGTAGCTAAAACACAATAGTTCTCTCAAATATTAGAAAACATGAGGTTTATTGGGATAAAATATGCTATTATAATTCCATTGAAAAGCCATAAAAATACAAAAATAGCTCCACGACTTTTCAATTTACAGCAAAAATAGTGAAATAATGTTTAACAGCCACCACTTTTTGAGATGCCTTCCATGTTTTTTTGAAAAAATTGAACCAAAACATATCCTGTATAATTGTTTTGCATTTAAAACATTAATATTACAATTTTCAATATTCAATAGAATCCTACAAGAAGGAAATCCCAACAAGAATATAATACACTTCTCACCAGATAAGGCTATCAGCATAGACTTATCCATATCTTGGGTTGTTGCTCCATCATATGATGTCCCCCCACATGTATATGGCTCAGGAACCAGCAAAGCAGTTACAACTTTCACTGCAGGGAAGTTCGAGGAAGTCTGAAATTAAAAGTCCAAAAAATGAGACTAGTATACCAAATACTGAATGCAATGCACAAGTCACTGCACTGTCAAAGGTTCTCTACAGTTTATGTGATGAATTTATTTACGGAAATAATTAGAATAATTAGAGATAAGAGATAACTACGTGGAAGTTGATGAGCAAATAATCTGTTAAAATATCTTGTACAAAAAAGTTCTACAAAACAATTTTCTCTTCACTTATTCTGTGTATAAAATTATTATCTAAAAGCATTCAACCGCACTGGCGGATTAGGGGGGGGGGGGGGCCCAGGGTGGGCCCAGAAAAAAAAAATTGGGCCCAAAAAAATTTTTGGGCCAAACAAGGCCTTCAGGCCCCAAAAAGTGGGCCTTTTTGGTCATTACTGGGCCTTTTAAGGCCTTATTTGTTAATTTCAGGCCAAATTTTGAAGAAAATGGGCCTCAAAATTTCAAAATTTTTTTCCGCGCAAGCGCGGACGTTTTTTCTCTGACCTGAAATTTGGGCCCCACCCTTGTTGGTTCCTGGATCTGCCCCTGCCAACCCAGAAAGAAATTGAAGAGTATAAAATACAGAGTTTAACTAATGGACTTATTAATTGAAATATTGTTAATTTTTAATGACAGACACAAAGATTACAAGCTGCTTACCTCATATCTCACAATGACTTGGTACAGTTGTGTCTTACATGTAGGCACAGACACAAAGAATACAATCTGCTTACCTCATATCTCACAATGACTTGGTACAGTTGTGTCTTAGGTACAGACACAAAGAATACAAGTTGACTGTTAGGATGAATCTCCAAAAAGCCAGTTCCAGATACCTTGCCATCCATCTCTCCGTGGCCTTCTACTTCTATGATTGGAGAGAATGTCTGTAAAAATAAACTTCATGTACTTTAATAACAACAGTACAAGACAAAAAAAAGAAATGAAATGAATTATGAATGTTTTTTGATTGGGTGAAAGCAAATAATTTAGCTCTAAATGTGGAAAACAATATTTATGATATTTATTGAAGGAAAAGATCCTAAAAACAATATTATCACTCTCAAAATTAACAAGAACTCCAACAAATCCCTCCTTTACATGTATATCAATTCTTCTCGTCTCATCAAATAATGTGATACTGCTTCCTAGTAAGGTAAGTGTACACATGTATTCATGTCTGGTAATTAAACCAATTTTCAATTATACCATGTAGCTAGATAGACCACCTCACCTGCGCATCTGGTATAAACTCTGCTTCAAACCTGAAATGGTCCAGTCTGGGTATATAGTACCCTGGAACAGGCTGTCTACAATCACGCCCTATGAAAACAAAGGTGAGAGCAATTTTCTAATGTAAATCAATGTAATATCATGAAGTTCTGTTTCTGTTAACTTAACATCCATATAAGTGTTTTCCAACAATAAAATTATTTCACGAATTTAAATGCCAGGTTTAATTCACATATAAAGATATAAATATCATCTGCTGGATAAACCGCCATATGCCAATGAACAATAATATGAAGAATGTAGGAAGAAATCTTACCTGTAAGATATTGTTTGCATGTACAAGTACCAATGGTTTCATGACATGTTGTGTCTTCTGATGCCCCTGGGTCACAGTCACATGGGTCACATCCATCAGGATTAGAAATTGTAAGGTTGAATGCTCCAGGCTACAAAATTAAACACAGAATAAAGTGTGCCTCATTATTTTTGGTCCTGTATTCCTTGTTAATGAAAAATCCTGAAAAGATTACACATTTCTTCTCAAAATATTAGGATATTAGCCTAGACATCACTACTTTGGACTCACTGCTACACAGTGACCAATGAGAATATTGATTGAATTTAAACATTATAATGTTTATAGATTAACAAGATTGTTATTATTCTGTATATACAAATGTACCTTGCACTCTGAGCATTTTCTCCCCTCGGTGTTACTCTTACATATACATGTCCCTGTATGTTTGTCACAGAGATTAGAGCTATTGTAGGTCCCTACAGGGTCACAGTCACATACTAAAGTAAAAACAACATAAACTTGCCAGAGAAACTTTTTACTAGGTAAATTAATATCACTTACCAATTATGTCATTACAATATGCTAAAAGCTACCATAGTCACCTTTTATTGGTAGATATGTGATGACATAATAGGTAAGTATAATTAACTTATAAAAACCAAAATTACATAAAATTTGGGGAATTCTTGTATCAGGGGCATATAGTCAAGATCCACACATGATAAGTGAAGTAAATTTAAAATGGCAAGGCAAAAATAAGTTAGAGAATATAACACTTCTGTATACGTTTGTAAAAGAAATGTAAGTGTTGCTTTACCTTTGCAACCATCTGGGTCCTCCAGAGCTAGGTTCCAGTGAAAATCTTTACAAACATCACATGCCCTTCCTTCAACATTCTGCTTGCACTCACACTGGCCTTATGCAAAACAAGGTGAGAATTACAATGTATACAATGTATATCACATTCTACCCTGCGTGCAGAGTCTAGTTAAGACGAAGCTCTCTTTTAAGAAGTGAAGTCAAACGAATGCAAAGGGTAATCACATTCCTGAAGCAATCTTAAACCTTAATGTTCATCTTGCATGATTAGGATTTTGCCAGGACGCAAAACAAAGAATACGCACCTGTTGAATTCTGACAGTTATATGAGCTTGATGCTAGAGAACCTGCTCTACTACAGTTGCAAGCTGAAACATAACATGAAAAAAATTGTTAAAATAAATTACAATTACTACTGTAATAATAAATATTCAAATTAATCAATTCATATGTACAATAAAATAGTCCATGTACTTCTATTCTGCTATTTGAATTTTACACCACCACCTACTGGTAAAATGTATTAAACTACTTACGAACGCACCACAATCCGCAATTATATGCTAATTCAGAAACAACAAAAATAATAATTATTATTCGTATAAACCTAATGTAAAAATTGTAAACGTATTTGCAGTTACATGTAAACTACAAAGTGTGTATCGGATTGGATTCTTTATACCTGTGAATATAATTATTAATTGTTACAATATATTAATACTTTATGACAGAATCAGTTTATCAGTTATCTCCTTAAAATGCCATTATTTTTTTTATTTTACCAGCACCACTGCCACCATAAATAGAATAAATAGAGATTATCCTATATGAGGTTCAGGATATTGGGAATTTATATTGGCCAAGGGATAATCCCAATATCCTGAACCGACTATAGGATAATATGTTTATCCCATACCAATCTTGGTCATCTGGTTCACATTGTTCAATCGTGAAAATATTTTAGAATATTCATGTCCAGTTTTGTTTTCTTGGCCATGGGCGGATTTTCCTGTTCTCTCAAATATTCCCACATTTATTTTCTCGAATTTTTTGATTGATTAAGTGGATGCTCCTTCCCTTTTTAAACCATCAAACAGATCCCGATAGTCTGTGTTTTCTCCATTGTCGTTTACAGTCATTACGCGAACGTTACAAATTATGAACAAATATGCGAGCGGCGATTATGACGTAGCGGGCATGTATCTGCCTGCTCGAAGCGGGACGTAAAGCTATATCTGCCCGCTGATGAAAATATAAGATTTTATAAACCGGCTTTATGTACCTGTAACACGTCCAAGTATGGGATAAATAGAACTACATGCACCCAGCTGTAATGAATATAACCCGAACCAATATCTTATGAAAACTAATAAAATACTAAATACTTCAATAGCGTAACCAAATACCCAATAGACAGGCAGCCTAAAAATCTATATCATTTCCATGATTCTTACCCAACATGACACCTGGTGATTGATTATGGAACTAACTACAAGCAAGTAATTTGCCCACCAACTATATTTGGATGGGGGGGGGGTAGAAACTTCTAGCAAAAGCTTACTGTCAATTGTTTCTCCCGAGGCATAACCTAATATTAACAAAAATGTAAATACAAATACATGTATGTACATCGCGATATAGCTGCGCCCCCACCAGAATGATGCATGCAGCATATTGACAACAAAATCAGTGTCAATGTCTCATTAATAGAATCCATCTTAATTATTTAAAACTTTTGACAATTTTTTCCAATTGGAATACATTTTGTCCACTGGGTAATAAGCTTGTTTGGAATTATAAAGAACAAGCTAATATATCCTTTATTCGCAACTGTTATATTTTCACTGATGTCTAATTCAAACCATCTGCTAATGATTAAACATACAAGTTAAAATTCAATTTTCTTTGTTTCAAATGAATGTACATCACCTTCTTTCAATTGTAGATTCTTTTCAAGAAAGAAATAATACGCAATAAAAGGTATGGTTCATAGATTATTTTACATTCTAATCAATATTCAATATTTAAACATTCCCCAGCAGTTGAAGAAACATTGATTTATACACCTGTTTTTACTGTTTCACATATTACTTATAATTAAACACTTATTCAGATGCGTAAAAAGTATTTTGAAGCATAAACATATTTTTACTCTAAACTGAAACAATAATGCAAAACAATAATAAAATAAGAAAACATATACATAATGAAAATGATGTTTTACCAAGGCTGGTTTTTTACCATCAACTATTCCACTATTATTATTTTTAATGATATTTTATTTATGTTTATTTCTGATGTTATTTGTTGAATATTATTATTTGAAGATTGAATCACAGGGATTAAGCAAGCAACTCAAAAACTTGTCTTAGGTAGCATTCACGAATTCAACTGCCGGTCGATGGCTGACGGATTAACCTACTATTTTATGGCCATATGAATAGTATCAGTCACTATTCCATTCATATTTAAATGAAATAAATAATGCTTTTGTACAGCATAATAAACAAAGGTCTTGTTCTGATTTCTTTCTTTTCACCTTCCACACATAAAATTGCTTGCAGTTCTATTTTTCATTGCATTTGCAATCTGGGATTATAATATTTGATAATAATAATATCAATTTCATTAAGAAAGTTGATTTTCTATCCAAGGATTACTGACCTTGAGAACAGATTTCCTTCCAACATAATATCCCGCTATTGAGAAACATCCATACAATTCTAATATCGAATCAATAAATTGAAATTGAATTAAAATTGGTGTTTGCAAGGTGTGCTGTACTGAACAGCTGGCATCAAGTATTGTTTATGCAGAAAATACTAAAAGGAGAATATCGATTATTGAATTTTTAACTTAACATTAGATGTGGCTCTGGCGGACACATTAATTATCTCTAAACTCCAAGCTACAGTAAAATTTTAAATGTTTGGAACTACTTAGCCTTGCCCAAGTATATTTTATATAATTAGTTTGTTTTGTAGTTAAGCTATCATATCTATGGCCTCTTATATTTTGATGCTTCTCTGCCTGAAACTCCCTAAATTACAAAAGGCCACAGCTTTCAGGCACATTGTACATAACTATCTAAAATATACAAAAGCTAGGACTTGTACATATTTTTCCATTTTTTCATATGCTGTTGCAATATAATCATTTGATTGCTTATTTTTTCAATTCAAAGTTGTTCAAAACATTTAAAATTTTACTGTAGTGATAAGAGGATGGAAGGGGAGATGGAGGCAAAGCTTTAAGGCAGTTGTAATAATATCTAATAAAAAGTATATTTTCTCACCAAGGCAATCTTCAGTGACATTGCCAAAGCTGTCCCAATTGGGATTCACATAGTAGTAATCTACACAGAATTCACATTTATCCCCAGCTGTGTTCAATGAGCAATTCTGACACACCCCATATTCTTTGACGTCATTGTATATACAGGAAGTTGCATGCCCATGGCAACCACAGTCTGAAATCAATATGTTACAAGGTGTTGTAGTAGTATACAATTTTTTAATTTTTTCATTATCAAGTTACACTGAGGATAGATCAATACACTAGTACTGCTATGCTTCCACTTCTTTTGTTAATGCTTTATTTTAACTTGGATATACATATTGCATTATACTGTATCCCAAAACCTTCTATTTTGAGTTTTGAGTTGAGTTTGTATATGTATATACAGGGTGACCCAAGAAAGGAAACATCTTGACTATTTTTTAATCCTTTCATGCGGAGTTACACTAGAAATACAGTGTTACTGTACAGAAATAAAACTAGTTTTTGTAAAACCATTTTTTTATCTAAATATCGCCAAAAACATGCCATGGACAATAAATGCTTACTAGTTCAGTTGTGTGAACTGATCAATTCTGATTTAATTTAAACCTCTGTATACATTAAGTGACAATTGTAATTTTGTTTTATAATAATAACATTAGTCTAGATGGCCTGCAGGGAGCTCTATTCTAAATAAATATATGCTGTGCTGTGATCGTGTTATATTATATTAATAAGCTCATACCTTCACAAGCATTGGACAAGCTCTGAGAATTTATGATGCTACCCATCTTCCAAGGTTTATTGTTGAAGAGTGGAAGACACTCTTCACAGTGTAAGCCCATGGTGTTGTGTTCACACACACACTGGTTTTTGTTCTGAAATGATAGTGTTATCTCGGCATACAAGTACTTGTGATATCTTTAAATTGTACACATTAGGTATGGTCAGAAAGCGTTTCACTTGGAAGATGTTCCAGTTACAAAGGTTTTTTGAAGTTAGTCCATGTATGTAATCAGAGTTTTATATATAATCTATAATGTGTCTATAATTTTCAGATTTACACAAGCACAGAATTATACCAAATTATTAGTTGAGCACGAATAGATATTTTTTATAAAAGGGGATAATTCAGTGACCTACATTTTTAGTACTTTTAAAAAACTTATTGTCATAACTTATTAACCCTCAACTAACCATAAAAGGACATTTATGCACTCTTTATGCAAAATTGAAATCTTGTATTGAATGACGTATTCCACTGACAGAGGTTGATTTAAATTATTTCGAGAACTGGAATTTGGAAAAGTGTTTTACTTGTTTCAGTTAGAGAAGTTCATTTTAGGTTAATGAGGAATGGACCTTTGAAGCGATCCACTTATGATATATGACAAACAGTAATAGTTTCCTGACCTACCTCACCAGTACATTCGCTTGAATGACCGTAACATGCACAAGATGTTTTAAGATCCATGTTTCCAATGGCATAGTAAGACTGCAGAGGCTCAAGAATAGCAGGGGTGTGGAGACGCACCTTCAAGCCATTTGTAACAAAATGTTTTTGAACGGTGTAGCTCGAGAGATATTCATTTTTGAAATCTAAAGCTGGATTAAAGATCACCTGAAATTAAAACAACATGTTTACTTCAGTTTTGTTTGAAATTTTCTTCCAAATCTCCCAATTTCTTTCCATTTTAATTGTGCCTATTTTTCATAGCTCAAAGAAACGTAAATAATGAAAAAATATCCTATTAGACACAGTGTATCGGGAACATATGTAGCAATTGAATGTCAGATATACAGTGCGTATAAAAAAACAAAAGATTGTTATCTCGGAAAAGCACAAAACCAGTGATAACAGCATTGATTTCATTCAATACACCATAAATCCACGTGTCTCCTCTTTACAATGATATATCATTCATTGATATTTGGTCATGGTTGGGCGAGTAATCATTCCATTTGCAAAGTGGGCCAAAATTAGCTTGGGACCAAGTTATAAATATCGTTAAAGTCAGTGTACGGAGCCCAATGCAATATTGGAAGAAAACATAAAACCAATGTTGACTGCATCCTTTTCATTCAATGTACCAAAAAGCTAAATTACTCCTCTCTGCAATGGAATATCATTCATTCACAGAGAGTCTTGGCTGGCCGAATAATCATTAATTTTGCAAAGTGGGGCAAAATTCAGCTCGGACTCAAGTTTAAAACATTGCAAAAGTCAGTACAAGGGGCATAGGGGCTATTGGAAGAAGGTGTGACAGGTGTGACACAGACAGTAAAGTGTTCATACTCATAATCTTGCAAGAATACATCCTATACCCCTCCAAATTGCCACCACTTCCTTGCACATAAAGATGCGCTCATCTGTCCACGTCATGCGTGGTTCAGTCCTGAGTCATCTTTGGGTTAAAGCAAAGAAAAACAGCCTATGGGCAATTCTTTCTCGAGGTTTTGCAATATCTGGTGGAGAATTGTGAGCACAGATGCTCCTGAGATAGCTCCAAAAGAAAAAGTCACAACAATTCAAGTCGGGGGAACTTTCATTGGCACTTAGCCCTTGCACTGATTTTTGCAATATCTAAAACTTGGAGCAGAGCCGATTTAGACCCACTGTGCAAATGGAATGATTTCTCACCCACAAATTACCGCATGTGAATGAATGACATATCATTGCAAAGAGGAGAGACGTGGCTTTATGGTACATTGAATGGAATCGATGTAGTCATCACTAGTTTTGTGATTTTACGAGATAACTACTTGTTGCGTTTTTTTGATACGCCCTGTATATTATGTTGGACTGACATTGTCACCCCTCGATTGTCATGATCATGAAGGTAATCAATTATGCTGCTTAGGGACCACTGAAAAAGACCAATGTATGATAGATAAGTACACTCCTCTCCATTAGTTTGCCAACCCTAACTTCCCCATTGATTTAGATGCTAAAGCCTATTAATGTTTGAATTTTTATTTCCATAATCTGTAAAGAAAGGTCTACGTTTAGGCCTTGAAATACAAATTGACATAGTTTCGAATAACTCCAATTTTTTCAACAATAACAATGGTCGGATATTGATGACAAATCTTATGAAGTTTTGAAAATCGACATTTCCATGTTAAACCAATTGGAACTAAGGGATTTGTCGCAAGTTATGTGACAGAATATCCATCTATCTGAATTCTCGCAAAAATACAAGTCAGGTAAAAAAAGGTTAACTTTGTTTAACAAAAATGATACGTTTCTTCATGTTCAACAACGTTATAGGTCTCCAAACTGCCAAAGTCAAAATTATTTTTCAAAAAAACCTCCAATTAAAATAACAAAGGGGGCGAAAAATGATTTTCCAAAAATGACTTTGAAGCTTTGTAACTTTAGCGTTAACAAGGTAAACTTAACACTTAGCGGCAAAAAAGTTAGACAACTTGTCTAACTTTTTTTGCCGCTAAGTGTTAAGTTTACCTTTACCTTGGTTAAAATGAATGATTCATTTTTCTATATAAAATATTTTTTTGGTGAAGCATTTATTGAATAGATATCCAGAAATCTGATTTGCCTCGAACCCACCATTTCTCATTGGTTAACATGGGAATGACAATTTGCAAAAAGTCAGCAAATTTGTCATCAATTTTCGACCTGTTGTAATTGAGAAAAATTGGGAAAATTTAGAGGTATTGTAAATGAAGTCAAGTTACATTTACATTACATTAAGTTTCAGATACCAAGTCTTCCCTCCAGTCTGACTAATTGTGAGAAATGTTGAAACACGTAGCATTTTTGAGAAATATTTAAACATTACAGGCAGACGGGTTGTTAATAATATTGTGCATTTCATATATAATGATTAGAATTAAATGCTAGTGCCCCCACTATTTCCCTCAAGATTGGCACAATTTGACTCATACATTTACTACCGTCTCATTCATGATATCAATGTCGGCAGGGTTAAACTATTTTGGGCATACATTTACATCTGCTCCTCAACTTAAAATGAAGTTCACAATCCAACATTGACTTTTTGCAGTCATTTATTGGATATCTAACTGCTGAAACAATGTAACATTTAGGGTGCTATTATATGCCACTTTTTTCAAACCTCTAGCCATAGGCAGAACCCTAATAAGTATTAAAATTCCTTATTCCTGATAAGTATTGAAATTCCTTGGATCCAACTATTACCTGTTGAATATAAGAGAGCTCTTTTTGAGTGTGTGTATCTCCTTTGAAATAAGTCTGCATACACACGGCAGTTGTTGCACTGAAGCTAGGACCATTGCTCTCCTGAAGAGTCACTCCAGGGAATGAAAGTGTACAATCCTCTGCATAGTAACGTAATGGTACCCATTCTGTACCATTAAGCTTTTCAACAACCATTGCTTTTGGACGCATATCAGACATTAAACTTCCTGTGATATGTGGACTGATGAAAACAAGCTTGAGTGAATGGAAGACAAAATTATCAGATAAAGTAAGGACTATGGTCTGCTCGTCAGCAACATCTCCCTCATTAGAGACAGTATTATTGGATTGCCAGTAGGTATCTAGCACTGGGTCCATCACTTCCACATTTTCTCCATATGTGGATAATTTAGTATCATACAATCCAGGCAGTGGGTGATTAAATCCTTCTGTTGAGTTACATATAAAGTTGTTATCATCGAAAGTGTCCCCAAAAGCTTTTCTATAAACACTTGGATTTGGATCACCACACACAGATGATACACTGATGACACGAGAATCCATTTTGTCTATTTCTGCAAGGACATTTTCCAAAGGAGGATAGCAAGCTTTTATTGGAGAACATATTTGTCCAACTATGGTTTGCAAAAATGATGCAAAAAGAAACAGATATAGTTTTCTATTTGTTTGCATTGTTATATTTTCATATATTGTTTATTCAAATTAATAGTCCTCATTAATCCTTTAACGCTTAAATCCGCACTAAATGATGTTTGATATTTAATATATGTATTCCACAATTGCGAACAGCACCTCACTGAATCATTATTGCTGTGCAATCTGACGCAGTCATATTAACGTGTTCTGCTATACTTGTAGGCTTGCTATTGATTATCTTGAAATGATTAATACATTCTTTTTATACACGAACCCTTCACAGCTATACGGTACCTGTAATATTCAATTGGTTTACAATTTATCTGATGAAAAAAATCAAAATATGTTGGCTAATAATATTATATGAGAAATACACAGTCAACACTATTTATATTAAGACTTTTATTGCAGGGGGTTTGTAGAAAAAACCGGGTACCGGGTAGTAAATCATCCATGCTTGGTTCAAACTTGGTACCCGGTACCCGGTCGAAAAAACCGGGTAACAAAAAACGAAAAATACGAATATATAACATAATTCGATCATTAGAAAACGTGTAAGATTTGTTTTGAATTCACAAAAAATGTATGTAACTTCCTTCAAAATTGAGCTAGAAGCTTCAAATAAAAAGCATTTTAAGGCTCTGTTCTTCCTCTATCATCATGGTCATATATTCATTGGTTATGGGGGGAGGGTGCGATCGCAACATCGAACCCCCTCCTGGGTACGCCTATGACATTGTAAGACGGATTTGAAAAACATGACAAATCAATCTTACTCTATCTTCAATAGTTCGTATGTTGGTACTTAAGTACTTGTGACCAAATGGATGTCGGAAATGATGTAGCTGATACTGTACGTATCATAACACAGTATAGTTAGAATTAACAGTAATGGTGACCATACTGATATCTTTAAATGTGAGAGGGGGGTTAAACAGGGGGACCCACTCAGTCCATTAATGTTTAATATTTACATCAATGATGTTGTTGAAGAATTAACACTTGAATCAGACTTAAAATTACAAAAACAAAAAATAAGTTGCCTGCTATTTGCAGATGATTTAGCCATAATTACTGCAAATAAAACTGATATGGACATAAAATTGAAAAAATTAAACAATTATTGTAAACAATGGAACTTAGATATCAATACTGATAAAACTAAAATTGTAATGTTTAATAAAAGTGGTAAACGATGTAATGATATATTCTACATTGGGGACCAGGTAATTGAAAACGTATCAAAGTATACTTATTTTGGTATGGGATTCCATGCCAACGGATCGATGAAACAAGCTGCAATCTTTATGAAAGAAAAGGCAGAAAAGGCGAAATTCAAATTGATAAGTATGCTTACACATGGTGATATAAACCTAACTTTGTGCCTGAAATTATTTGATATATTAGTAAAACCAATTTTATTATATGGATGTGAAATCTGGGGTGCTGGTTTAATATTTAATAAAGATCTTCTGAAAAATAAAGATTTTGGCCTTGAAATGAAATATGACAAGTCACTTTCACCGGAATTACTACATCTATCTTTTTTGAAGTTTCTAGGGGTGCATAGAAAAACGAGTAATTTAGCTAAGATGGGTGAGTTAGGTAGATTCCCTCTGTTTATCAATATATTTTACCAACAACAAGGAGGATTGGCTCCCAGGATCGAAACTCGATATTTTCCAACAATGAAAACGTCGAAATGTCGTTATTTTCTGAAATTAAAACCGACTATAAATTCAAAATAAACAGTTCAAAAGATTCGAACCAATATCTCGATAGTTTCTTGTGAGTTTTGGAATTTTTCGGTTGGAAATAAGACCAAAATTCACGATTTAAATGTTGAAGTGAACAAAATGGCGGCTGTTTGAATTCGAATTTTGTATTACGACATACCCATATATGGGACAGAATATCGGTGGTGCACTCTGGGAGCCAATCCTCCTTGACCAACAAGTTAAATACTTAGATCATATAGAAAATGAAGGAACGAGTTCATTACTAATTAATGCATATGCAGATAGTATTGAACTATCAAAAGTTCATAATCAACCATCATGGTACTATGACATTGATAGAATAATGGCATATGTTCAACCACAAGATAAAAATTACATTAATAGCAAACCGCTTGATATTAAGAAAATCCTTGAAAAAAGATATATAAAATATTGGGAAAAAACTGTCAATGATAATAAAGGGAAATTAGAATTTTTGAATAATATCAAACAACGATGGGGAAAAGAACCATATTTGAATTTAATAAAGAACGCTGAACATAGGAAATCTATGACGCGATTAAGAATAAGTGCACACAATTTAGAAATAGAGCGAGGAAGATATACAAGACCAATTATTCCGAGAGATCAAAGAAAATGCAAATTATGTAAAATCAACACTGGAACGGAAACTCATTTTATTTTTGAGTGCAAAAAATTGGAAAAAATGAGATATGAATACTTTGATACGTTTAACTCGATTTGCCCAAATCTAACTGTATTGACTACCGAAGAAAAGGCTTATTATATGTTTAATGCTGAGGGTAACATGTGTATCACCTTTGCAAAATACCTTTATGAAATAATTGAAAAGAGATCAACTATATTATCAATATAAATATATACATGTAGGCTAATAGTAGTTGTTGGTATATATCTTATGATCAGTCAATCACATTATATTGTCATTATATGACATGTAAAATTTGCATTGTATGTTATTGTAATTGTATGTATAGTTTTAGTTTTATTTTATCATGTTTATTTGCTGTACACTCACCCGAAAGGGATTTTTAACTATGATAAAGGTCATTGCAAGCCAATTGTATGATGGGAACCATATTTATTGTAATATTTCTAGAATGGCCCAGGAGCCCATATTTGATACAGTTACTCTTATTTGTTACACTCCCCTCCATAAGTTTGGCAACCATAGCTCCCCTATTGAACTACGTGTTAAAGCTTTTAATTGTTCTGGAAATGTTTGATATTTTTCATTTTAATTGGAAATGCTTTTTCATATGCAGTTGAAATTTGACTTGAAAACAAGGAATATGCAATATTTGGGTTGTCACAGTTATAAACACCATCCCAGTTAATATCACTATGTTGATTTTTGAAATTACTAATAGTTTTTTCATTAATTTATCTGAATCTGATTTCCTTGTCTCGCAGAAATTTGACTATCTGTTCACTAATTGAAAAATGGGTAAATGATCAGTTGTAGAGTCTACTATCATACCTGCTGGTACATTTGTATTATCTATTAAAGTTGCAGTATGAGATGTTATTCGAGTTGGTTTGTAAATGAGAGGGAATAAATTATGAGAGAATAACATGTTAATATAGTCATGAGAAGAATTGTTTTGTAGTGACACATCAAGCGGTAATACTCTCTCCAAAACAAATAATTCGAAATTGCAGCTGTTTCACAGCACAAACATTCATTCAATATTGGGGATCAAGATGACCTATCAATACGAATTATATTTGTATTTTTAAAGTTGAAGGTTTCTGTGTGATTTATACAAAATGGGAAACATTAAACAAAAATGTGCTACCTCTAAATAAGCGGTGCGGATATCCATGGATATCTGTAAAGTGACGGATAAATATTTCCAATTTTTAAAAAATTCAAACATTAAGTTTATGACTTTCAAAATGCAAAAATAATTATTATTGATTGGTCATCTCGATCACCAATTCTGAATGAAGGCTGTAAAATGTTTAGTAAAGCAGCAATTTTAAATTATTTGATATGGAGCAAGGATGAATGCCTAGTGCGTCATTAAAGAATGAAGAATACAACTATAGACAGAATGTCGCTTTTATTAGGTCTCCTATACAAATGGACTATAATTGAGTACCCAACATGCCTTAGTTTATGAAATATCACAAATTCAAATTCAAAAATGACCGTTAATATCCGCACCTTGCGCACATGATATCCGCACCGCTTATTTTGGTATAGCACAGTCTGTATAGGGTGTAGTTGAGTACCTTAAGCTTTAGTTATACATTTGAGATGGCCCCTTGTACATGTTGTAGTACATACCCTCCATACCTTTATGCATATGAAGTACAGCTGTAATAGACAAACTTACTCCCTGACTTGCATACTTTTGGTTTTTGTTTACACCATGTTAAATTTTCATTGGAATTATATTTTCTAGTTTTAAAAATTAAATCAACAGAAGAAAAATTATTAATTAAATCACAAATTCATTTGGGACACAGGCATTCTGTTTGCAAGATCCTGTATGTGGATAAAAAATTTTAATTGCAAAAATGCTCATTTCTAATGCATTCAGGCCAAGGGGGAGGGGTCACTTTTTGAAAAATTCCAGGGAGTTCACTTGTGACAATTTTGGTCCAAAAAGGGCCAAAATCACTTAAAAAGTGCTCAGAATGGTGAAAGCTGCATGATATCGAACCCATCGACCCCCCTTGGCTACGGGCCTAGCATTGACATAGACTATGTTTTATTTACTGTGTGGTCTAAGGTAAATAGACAAAAACTGGGAGTATTTGTATGAATGATTACTTGCCTTTTGATCCATAACACAAACAGTGTACTGTGCTTGTACAGTTTATAGATTAGTTGTATTCAAAGTTGCCCGAATACTTTACAAGGTTACAAGAATGGCTGGAGAATCGACTTCTAAAAAGGTTAGTAGATCTTTTATCCCACCAAGTATATTTCTATTTTGCAATGCAAAATGTCATGATAAATAAGACAACTTCCCGGCTTTGTATAAAAAGGTCGAACCCACGTAAAGGTACGTTCACACCAACGGCGCTTTGATGGCGCTTTAGAGTTGCTTGTAAAGCGGCACCAAAGCGTTACAAAGCTTGATTAAAGCGTCGGGGTCGTAATAGGTCGTAGAAAAGCTCGGAGTAAAGCGGGATATTCGGCAAGAGCGCCAAACATTTTTAAAGCTACTTTCACACCAACGGCGAATGCCACGCTTTAAATCGGCGAGCAAAGCGCTGTCATTTATGTTTACTTTTCCAAAAATATCACGATCTCCTAAGTAATGTTACGCTCTGATAAGCTCTGATACGCTCTAATTTCCCGACTTGTTACGGTTCCTGACGCTATGATCCCGCTTCGACCAGGCTTTGTTACGCTTAAAATCACGTTTTGATAAGCTTTGGTAAGCATTATTACGCTTTGATGCGATTATGACGCTTTAATCAGGCTCTGATACGATTGCCAAGCTCTGTTGTGAATTTTCGAGATCGCCTTTATCATGACGCTTTTGATCAAATGGCTGTATAAAGATGCAGTAGATCCATAAAACCATTGCATCTGTGACTCGAGAAGACGATGGCAGAACAACAAGATCCAGAATTTCCAGATGGACGAGATCATGACCTATCTGAAGAAGACTTGATGTTTGTCGCACGGCGTGAAAGAGCGTGAGAGAGCGTGAGGAAGCTTGTCAAGCGTAACAAAGCTTAACAAAGCGTTTCAGTCCTTGATTAAAGCGTCTCAATTCGTTAAAAAGCTTGAGAGTCCTTCATGAAAGCGTAACAAAGAGTGTCAGATATTGATGAAAGCGTCTGACCTCGTGTCAGATCTTCATGCCAAATCGTAGCAAAGCTTGAGACATCTAAACGAAGCGTGTCAAGTGGTAACAGACCGTGAAGAGACTGGGGTCCCCGCTTTGAACCAAGCTCTGTTAAGCTTTCCTACGCTTTGGGTCAAGCTTTGCTGAGCTTTGTTACGGTGTGTTAAGCTTTGATACGCTCTCGGCGCTTTAATCAATTCGTAACGGAGCGCCCAAAATTTTTAAACAGTTTAAAAAATTTTGGCGCTCTTGCCGAACATCCCGCTGTACTTCGAGCTTTTCTACGACCTTAAGCTATGTTCACACCAACGGCCAATGCCACGCTTTAAATCGGCGAACAAAACGCCGTCATTTTTGTCATTTTTGTTCATACCAACGGCGCTTTGATGGCGCTTTAAAGCGGCTTGTAAAGCGTAACAAAGCTTGATTAAAGCGGCGGGGTCGTAATAGGTCTTAGAAAAGCTCGGAGTGAAGCGGGATATTCGGCAAGAGCGCCAAAATTTTTTAAACTGTTTAAAAATGTTGGGCGCTCTGTTACGAATTGATTAAAGCGCCGAGAGCGTATCAAGCTGAACAAACCGTAACAAAGCTCAGAAAAGCTTGATCCAAAACGTAGGAAAGCTTAACATAGCTCTGATAGGTTCCTCACGCTTTGATCAGGCGTTGTTACGCTTGAAATCACGCTTTGATAAGCATTATTAAGCCTACGATTTGATGCGATTATGACGCTTTAAATCAGGCTCTGATACGATTGCCGAGCTCTGTTCTGCATTGTTACGCTCTGTTAAGCTCGCCGATTTCATGATATAATGACTATATAAAGATGCAGTAGATCCATAAAACCATTGTATCTTTGACTCGAGAACACGATGGTAGAACAACAAGATCCAGAAATTCCAGATGGTCCAGAGCATAACCTATCTGACCTATCTTTCACGGAGTGAAAGAGCGTGATGGAGCATGAGGAAGCTTGTCAATCGTAACAAAGCCTAACAAAGCGTTTCAATTCTTGATTCAAGCGTCTCAATTTGTTGGAAAGCTTGAGAGTCCTTCATGAAAGCGTAACAAAGAGTGTCAGATATTGATGAAAGCGTCTGACCTCGTGTCAGATCTTCATGCCAGATCGTAGCAAATCTTGAGACATCTTAACGAAGCGTGTAAAGTGGTAACAGACCGTGAATAGACTGGGGTCCCCGCTTTGAACCAAGCTCTGTTAAGCTTTCCTACGCTTTGGGTCAAGCTTTGCTGAGCTTTGTTACGGTTTGTTAAGCTTTGATACGCTCTCGGCGCTTTAATCAATTCGTAACAGAGCGCTCAAAATTTTTAAACGGTTTAAAATTTTTTGGCGCTCTTGCCGAATATCCCGCTTTACTCCGAACTTTTCTAGGACCTATTACGACTCCGACGCTTTAATCAAGCTTTGTTACGCTTTGGTGCCGCTTTACAAGCCGCTTTAAAGCGCCATCAAAGCGCCGTTGGTGCGAACGCTTAAACAGTTTAAATTTTTTAGCGCTCTTGCCGAATATCCCGCTTTACTCCGAGCTTTTCTACAACCCCGACGCTTTAATCAAGCTTCGTTACGCTTTGGTGCCGCTTTACAAGCCGCTTTAAAGCGCCGTCAAAGCGCCGTTGGTGTGAACGTAGCTTTAACGTAACCACATGGTACGTGGGTCATGAGTAACATTGATTTAAGGTACGGCTGGAAAATAACATTTTGGTAAAAAATTACTATACCTGCACATGTTATTTTCTAGTACAAAATAAAGTATGAAGGCATGTGTTAATTTCCTTGCTTTTTTCAGGAAAGTATCATTACATTGTCTTCTTTTGGAATATCTGGTAAGAATTCAATGGGAACTCGAGGAAATCCTGATATTTCACACTTTCTATTTTTCCAAATTTTCTTTCAAAGTTTCCAGACAACACAGGATCGAGCTACCATTGACCTGTTTCCAGATTTACTAAAAGTAGACAATGTAATGATACTTTCCTGAAATAAAGGACCCACGGTCCAGTGCTCACACAGTTTGGAACCTTCAGAGGAATGTATATCCTGACTTTGAAACAAAAATATTGATTTGGATTTGTAGTCTCGAACTTTGAGAAACTTAGATAGCACAGTTGTGTGACCTAGTTTGATGACCTTTGACCTTGAAAATTTTACTTATTCAGACCAGAATTTACATCCAAAAATCAATTTGAAAAATCAACTTTTTTGACCTTTCGAAGGTCAAGTAAAGGTCAAATCCTAAAACCAATGTCAGATTTGAACTCCTGACAACCTGTAGATGATTTTCAAAAAAAAATGGTCAAATTGAAGCAAGTTGAAAAATCCTACTTTTTGTCAAATTTTATAGAGTAAACACCAAAAACTGTAATTCCAAGATCGCTTTGAAATCTTCAGAGGACATAAGTTGCATATACAGCAACTACCACAAGTTATTTGAAAGTTTTACTTCAACAAAGTGGCTAGTATTTACAGAAAATTTGACTTTTTGACGTCAAAATCAGCAATTTCTCGGAAACCGGGCGAACTTGGGAAATGGCGATGATAGGTCAAATAGGCATTATGGAAATGCATAAAATGAATGTGGATATGACTCAATCCGAATAGCAGTTTTAATGGCCAATGTTGACGGACGGACCAACGGACGGACGGACGGACGCCTGGTCGATCCTATAGGCTAACTGTGTGAGCTCAAAAACAAGGAAATGCATACATGCCTTCATACTTAATTTTGTACCAGAAAATAATATGTCCAGTCACCCTTCTGGTTGTGATGCTACATTTCATTGCAGAATTAATTAGTTGAGTATTGTCAGTTTTAATACATAACTTACAAACCACTTGACTAAACCACTTTTCATGGTTTATTGGTGATGTATTAATGATATATTAAGATTTTTTACTTATTTTCTTAGGTAGTGAACAAGCATTTCAATTACTCAATTTTGATGAAGGATAAAATAGCACCTATTTTATATGACTAGACAAATAGTAGATCTATGAGACATGTTGGTCTATGAGTGCATTCATGCATCTACTGGAGATTGAATAATCTTAATTTTAAAAATTGAACCCTTCAAAGATTTATAATGCCCCACCTGAGGCCTTATTCACAATGTGTCGCATCCTATGCGATTGCAATGTCGCAATCGCCATCGCAAAAATCGCTAAAATTCTTATTCACAATCAAAGTGCGATTGCGACTTAGCAATAATAGCGTCATATAATTGACCTTTTGCGATCAGAATTCAGGTATTTTGTTTATGGATACTGTTGTCATGTATTTCGTCTACCCTCTACCAGCCGCAATAAAGTCGCAATATTAAATGGGCACTGAATGTAATCAGTAAGTTTCATCTGTTTCTAGGGTGGTGCAATATGGCTTAAGAACATGTGTGGGATGACAGTCACTGATGCTGAAATGGAGGACATTTCCAATCCCAGACTTGAGCTACTTGTCCATATAAGCACCAAGACCATTCAAATGGGAGCTTTGTTCGGAATGCTGGCAATTGGACCAGTCACTCAACTTGTTAAAGGTCCTCGAACAATACAGGCAATAGCACATAGAGCCCTGAAATATGGCGCAAACGGCACAATAATTGGCGCAGTTGCTGGGCCAGTGATGACATATGGATCATCAACAAAATTTGAATATGAAAATTTTTATGATCGCACCTACAGGCTTCGGTATAACAGGGGACAAGTGATTACAGATCGTATGTGTTATTTTGGTATGGCTATTGGTGCGGGGGCAGGATATGCAACAGGGATTGGAATACTACCTGGGATTGCACTAGGAGTTGTGGTAGGCACAAGTGGAAGTGTATTTGCACCTGGTAAAGGCTGTAGTCAAGACAACAACAAGACTAAGGAATCCGTCCCTGTGAAAACGGAAGATAACAAGGATGCATAAAATACACCTTCAAAACTGACTGTATTTAAAACAAGATACATAACAATGTAAAAGTAAATTCCCTAACCAATGGTATATAATATGACATGTTTTCATCAATAAAAATCAATAAATAAATAAATCAATAAAATCAATATTTATTTTTGAAATACGAGTGTCCCATTTTTTGGACCAGCCTGTATATATATATATTAAGTTATCATTATTATAATGCAGCTGATTAGAAGAGATTAAAATGATATTACAAATAGTGTTTCTCAAGTTTTGTTTGAAGTATGTTACTGTTTTTAGACCCGCATATTACTTTTCTTTCAATAATATCTCCTCAACCGTTTGCTATTTTCCTGAAATCAGATTTTAAATCTTTTTTTTTTGTTTTCAATCTATTTAAAAACCTCTAGAAGATATCCAATTTTAACACGGTTCAATGATATATCTCAGTCCGGCCAATCAGAAAGCAGTATTTGATATATGTCAGTCTTAATATGACATGGAGAATATCCAGCAGATGTGTGCATCTATAATGTGTTCTTTTAGCATCTAAGAGAAAACGTAACCGAGACTTTTGCTAGTGATGTGAACTTACTTTCAATTTTTGACATATAATTTGATGACCTATTGCACTGTTTGGGTTCCATCCATCATTTCCTGTATTTTTGGGGTGGCCCAAATGTGTAGCTTGCGAAATATGTCTTTCATTTAGGGCAAATGGTACAAACCGGAGTGAGGCGTTTTACAACAACCGATCTGTATTACACTACACACCTAAAGCGCCTAACGATTTGAAACGTTTTTTAGTGAATAGGGTTCTAGGAGTTTTGGAAAAGCAATTTTGTAAAACCGCAATCGTGTTTACACCTATTATTCAAACTGGGTTAAACCCAAGGCGCCTTTCTAAAACGCATGGTGTAATTAATCCAGCAAGTATTTGTTGAGTTATCGGAAGTTTTAAGAATTTATTACAGACGCCAACCGCCACCCGCCAATCGCCAACCACCAACCGCCGTCACAAAAACGGAGACCATAACAATATGTCGTACGAATTCATGATCACGGCCCCTGCTCTAGTGATGTTGCATTCAATAATGAAAGGCCCGTCACTAGACATCGCAAAAACCTTTATTCTCTTTGTGACAAGAGGAAAGATGTTTTCCAATAAGTTCTGCCTTACGGCATTTGTGGCACTTTTTATTCATCTGCAAGGTTTAGAAAAACAATCAATTCGCAAAAATACAGTTGAATAACATACTATAAAATGTATTTACATATATCACAATGACACGCAGTATCCCGGGCGCAGTATAAATAACGGAAGGACGATTTTACTGTTCTCATTAAAGACTACTTTTACTTTGCCACCCGTGAAAAAATGTTCATGGTTAAAAATGCATGTTGAAATGGACTTGCACGATGAATGTCAATCTAATTTAAATTGTTTTAAAATTTAAAATTGTTTTTTTGTTTGTTTGTTTGTGTCATTGTTTCGAATTGTAGCTGTTGTTAGATTCGTTGGTAGTTGTAGGAACATCGTCCGATACCTGGAATAAGCAGATTCACAAATCAGATGATGTAGCACAATATCATTTAAACATGTACGCCGTTTGAATGCGTTCCCATGGGAGTGCATCGGGAAAAGAAGACTCGATGGAAAGAAAAACCTGCAGCCTGCACATCTCTTCCAATAAGAGCGCCATTGACAATTATCAATATGCTCATGTTAAAATAATTTTATACATACCTTATTTGTAACACTAGTACTTGAATTGACCAAACTGCGCATCGCAACGCTCAATACAGAGCCCCTGGGATACTCATCTGGGCTGTTTTCAGGCAGTGGAATATCAGTATCATTTTCTTTCACACTTAGCTCAGTATTTCTGTTTACTTCATCTTTATTAGTAGACTGCCCCGTTGACATTGATATACCGCTTTGATTCGATCTCATACTTGTCTTAGAGTCTTTAACTGTCAACGATGTGGCAGACATCTCAACCGATGTCAGAGAGGAACGGACCGACACGACGGAAGTATGGGAGCCGCACACTGATTTCACTGCAACAGGGGCTATTTCAGAATCGTCTCGAGACTGAAAATCGCAATCGTCGTTACGTCCGTCTGTTACCACTGTCACAGGTTTTTTGGAGTACTTCATAGACGTATTTGAACAAGATACCCGATTCAAAGACGATTGTGTATTTGATTTTATAGTTTTTGATGAGCATTTCTCAGAACTTTGGCCGTTAGTTGATTTTATTTTAGATGATTTAGCACTTGGAGTTCTTGATCTTAAAGATGTTTCACTTCGTCTTTTTGTTTGGCTTGTCAATGAGGTTGGTGTTTTCGACGAATTTCTCCTATTACTTTGGCTGCTTATACATTTTCTAGTCGCTGTTGAATCATTAGTTTCATATTGATTGCTAGAGTCATTTAAACTTTCACTGGTGAGCGGTCTCTTACTTTGCGATTGTGGTGTCCTTAATTTCTCACAAGATTCTGACCTAGGCTGATCCAGATTTTTCTCTCTGGAATAAGAATGGCGGTTTGACTTTGAACTTTTTGTGCTTGAGGTTCCAGATGCAGCTATTAATTTTTCTTTACTTGACTTATTCGCAATTGGAATTTGACCGTTTTTAGGCTGTTTTGAAAATATTTTCTTGTGCTCATCTTTCTTGATTTTGAACAGTGCTTTGTCACTTTTTAAAACCAACCCACTCGATGTACTGATTTTATTGCCCATAAGAGGCATTGATGAGGAAATATCTGCCTGTTTGTAAAGTAAAGCACTGGCGTTTGATTTGGTTGTATCAACAGATAATTTGCACTGGGGTTTTTCCTTCGTGAACGTGGCACTTGATTTTGATGATCGTTTTCCCGAAGACGTCTTGGATTGTAATCTTTTAAAACTTTTTGTTCCACTGGCGTATATTTCAGCTGCATTTTTCATTTTTTCCAATGAGGCATTTGAAGTGGTTTTCTTCACGGTGGACTCGGTTGAGTTAGAACTACATTTATTCAATTCCAAAACATTTGTGACAATTTCATTGGCTCCACTGTCCCGCCTAGCCTCGTCAATTGGAATTGGCAGAATGTGTTCCTCCCCAATTATATCTGTCAATTTGTTTAGATCGTTTAGGTTGTGGCTGGAGTTTTTAATCAGTTCATTTCTCAGTCCTGAGGTAGAATGTTCTTTTAAAGATTCCACTTTACTCACATCTGGCTTTATAAGACTCCGAAATGAGTGGCGCTGTGATGGCCCGCTTATAGCTTGCCTCTTGTGGGATATGGCAGACAGTGAATCAGCGATAATAGCAGGGTCGATGTCTACAGGTTTTCCTTTGAATATAGGTTTAATCACTGGAATTTCCTCTGCAAAGTGACTGTCATCGAATAATTTGATTTTTTCATCAGAGACATCTTGTTCGACAATGTTTAATAACTCGTCAGAACTGGAGTCTGCTTTTATGCTGTGATAACTATCCATCAAAGATTCTGTTTGGCTACTTGTCATGGCTCCTATTCGATTGTGCTTCTCAACGCTTTCACGCGTATGAAGTTGGTCCTTTTCTGAGTCACTTGGATGTTGAAGGCATCGAAACGATCTATGTGGAACTGGTCCCTGAACATGAAGCGCATCTTGAGTTCTCATTGAGATATGGGAGAGAGGCTGCTCGTCAAACAATGGCTCAAATTGGTGCTGCTGTATTAGGATTTTATCAATGCTGTCAGTGATTAGATCTTTCGACACAACCTCATCATAGTCGTCACCGTCGCTCGTGTTATCTGACTTAAGATTGTTTAAGGACTCTTGGATCTTGGTTGTTATCTTGTTTACATCGAATTCTGTGACCAAACCATCAGAAACACCCTGCGTTACGTTATCAAGCACTTCCTGTATCATTTCTTCAATCAAAAGTGACGAGTTAGAAGTTTTACTCTCTGTGAGTGCCAGTTCTACCTCATTTGGAGCAAACTCTTGAAGTATTGTTTGCATTGTTTCTTCTATAAACTCCTCAGTCAAAAATGATTCACTTGACTTTGGTGTCATGACTTTCAAAGCTCGAGTCAAGGTTTGCTCAATGAAATCTTCAGTGATTATTGACTCAATAGTTTTAGCCTGAATGTCGGTTTCTTCTAAATCAGACAGGACATTCTCTATCGTTTGCTTCACAAAATATTCAGCCATTAATGATGTGTTTGACTCAGCAGAAAATTTTCTCATTGGACTAACGCACTCCCTGCTTAGTACTGTCGGTTTAATTGCTTCTGCTAATTTGTGAATAGAATCAGCACTTAGCAGTTTACCCTTGATATCTGTTAACACTTTAGACAATGTCTCACGTATCAGTTCCATGGCAAACAGAGACTCAGTTGAAGCAGTTGCCATATCATAATTATCTATAAGTTTGGCCGAACTAGTTCTACTGCTTTTTCCAGAATATGTATGGCCTTCAACAATCGCTACAGTAAGTGCTCTCATATCATCATTACTTATGGTACCGGCCTTAACACTACCAAACACTTTTTCCATGACCTCTTTCACAGCTGCGTTTGCCAGCAGGGAAATTGTGGAGACTCTTTTAACAGGTCTAAATTCAGCACTTTCTCTCCTACTTGCTGTTTCGGAACTTGTGTCACTTGTAGCACCATCAACGATTTCCTTTGCATATTTTGCTATTATTGAGACCTTCTCTGGGTTAAGTTTTCCTGATGCAAGATCTTCCAAAATTCGTCCAAATAGTCTGTTCAGAGACTCTGCAGATACCACTGCCTCCATTGTAGGAGGTCTATCGTCACACGGCGGCTCATACGGGAGACAGGATTGGTGGCTGTGTGTAATGGTTAGAGAATCCTTAGCAACTAGCTTTGCACCAATACCAGTAATTTCAACTTCTTCATCACTCTCCGTGAAGTCATCAAAATAAACATCGTCATCTTCACTGGAGATATCAGTCAGGGATTCACTGTCGAATGCCTTGATATCCAGATTCGGGATCTTGTCTTCAACTACACTGAATCTAACTCCTCTACCACGAGCTGAAATGACATATTTTCCCTTCAAGTATAGTGAATGTCAGACATTCGTTGTCTCAGGTAAGGGTTTTCAGTAAAAGTTGTTTTTTATTTGAGTGAGTCCCATTATTAACCATTGAGAGAGAGACAAAACATAATAGGGAGCCCAGGCTACACGTTTTTAGGAAAACTTGTACCTAAGAGAGCATTGTTCCCTCTCAATTGGGCTTTTAATTTTTGCAAATTACCAATGAAATGTAATCGACACATGTCAGTTGATAGCTTAAACTCCCTAGTTTCTGACGACCTTTATTAGGTGATGTAGATCTTATAATTTACATTACGAAATTGAATTAAATATTTACTTACCAGTGGTAATAAACATGTCATCGTCAGACTCAGCCTCGTTTTCTATAACATTAACAATCTCACCCTCATCAGATACAGCACCATTGTCTGAGTCTGGCACAAATAGATCTCCTAAATTAAAAATATCATCTAGTATACCACATATATCATGCAAACCGACGTTTCTGAAAGGCACTCGGATTTTTTAAATCAAAGATATCTATATATTTTACACCTATAGGTGTTTTGAGTCGTATACTGATTATTTGTTAAATAATTACCAAATTGGACACCACCAGTTGAATCGGGTGTCGGGGATGCTGGCCTTTCACCATAAAAGTCATCCACACTGCCTTCCTCATGAATTGTGATTTTAGTTTTGGGGACTCGTTCCTGCTGGAGCTCTGCCTGATACCTCAGGTAGGCAGGATAAATAATCTGCAAGTACCAAAGATATCAGAATTTTTCCTAGGAAATACATAAAGAAATACTCAAGGTGAGGTTGACTTCTTGAAAAAAATTGATATAATTCACCTCCTGTTTTCGAAAGTCCGATATCTCTAGTATCCTAATAATACTCCTTATGAAACCTGTACCATCGTTTCCTACGGTCTTTTTATAACAAAGTTAACTTTATTCTTGATCATAATTGAGCCTCGTGATACTGAATAAACAGCAAAATGTTTGAAAAACGTACTTGTTTCACTAGTATTGAGATGACATACCGTCCTGATTGGTCCAAATCGGTAAACAAATATGGCGGTTCAAAATTTTCGAATTTTCTAATAACGCTTCGAATAATATTATTTCAATCTCTGGCATGTTAACCAATATCATAGCTTGTTATTTCACTTAAAGAAAATAAGGGATATGTTAACATCGATTAAAACATCACAACGACATGTTGTATTCAAAAACTAACTGGTGAAAATTTGCGCAAACGAAGGCGGTACGCATTGAGCCCTGTATACACTGCAAATAGCGTTTCAATCGTTTCAATTGTTTCAATCGTTTCAATCAATTCAATTGGTTTCAATGCTTGCATCACTTCCTACGTTTCAATGCTTACGTCATTTTGAACATTGAAAGTTTCGCTGTTTGCGCCTGTTTCGCCGCAGTTTCAAGCATTTAAATCATACGACCAATTCATAAAGAAACGGACGAAATGATTGGAAAGAAAAACGAACATGCACGTTTTTCGTTTGCGCACTGTTTATAGTGTATACAGGGCTTTACACTGGCCGTATGAGAAGAACAACGATCAATATTTCAAACTCTCCAACAATCTTCGAAGACTTTACAATACTGCGATCCTTTTGTGGTATGTTTTCATTGTTGCTAAAGTCTTGAACCCTTTTAATCGTAAATCTGTATTGATTAAGTTACGTCTCAACTGTTTTATGATGTAATTGGTTTCAATGCTTGCATCACTTCCTACGTTGCAATGCAAATTATAAACCCGGAAGAATTTTTTTCAATTTTTTCAAGAAGCTTCCTCACTTTGAGTATTTCTTTATGTATTTCCCAAGAAAAATTCTGCCATCTGTTGCAAGTACAGGATGAGCCAAAAAGGTAAACCAAACAAATACTCAGTCATCAAGCATGGGTTCAAAGTAATATTTGGCACAGTAATTAGCATGTTTTGTAGAATGACCATAAAATCGTGACCATTTGGGAAACCAATGAAACTTGTTTTGACCCCTGCTGTCGACAACATTACAGTGTCTAGAATAAAGAAGAAGAAAACTAATGTATGACTGAGTTATTAACATTTGTTTGGGTTACCTTTTTTGGCTCACCGTCTAAATGTCTAAATGTTGAAGCCAAAAAGAGAAGCTTTGAAAGTAGGAGGGTTATACCCAAGAATCGTTGAACTTTAAACAGTCAGTCGTGTGTACATACCTTTGTTGCCAACTCCAATGTTGAACTGACGATGAATTGAGCTTTTATTCTTAGTTCTTCCTCAGAATCCCTCTCAACAAAATCTTCGAATGATTCACTCTATAGAAACATAAATTTAGTTTGAGTAATCTGGTTAAATATCACTTTGATGGGCTTGGGTTCTTAAAATCATGTTTTTCGCTCTCTGAATATCGTGTGATATACAAGCAGATGCATTTGAATGACAGGGTTCGTACACCTTTTTCAAAATTAATTTCCCTGACAATTCCCTGACATTTCCAGGCAAAAAAGGAAATTTCCAGATCTAATTTTCCTCGCGCGCCCTCTAAAAAGTCTCAAACAACTGTATTATTCAAGACAAAAAGGCTTATTATGAAACATTTGGGGTTTCTCCTTCAGTACCATTTCTCATGACTTAACTACTTGTACAGGCAGTCTTATTCAACAATTTATTTTTGATACATTTTATTTTTAATATTACATATTTTACATTGCATAAGGCCAAAGGTAAACATACATGTACAGGGGCATAGCCAACAAGTATCAAGGAGGTGCATATTTTGGGGTTTGCATCACTGCGAGCGAAGGAAAACCAGAAGGGGGGTACAGGGGTTGACCCCCGGAAATTTTTTTTTACAATTGTATATGGTGCATTCTAAGCATTTCAAACTATAATTTGTTAATGTTTTGTAATGAATCCAAATGACAACTAAAACTTTAAAATTTTGATCTTAGTCCTACTATACTAGAAGAATAGCAACTCACTTGAGGGGCAATTCCCACCTAACGAAACATATTTCTATTGAATACTATCATTGTGAACATTATATGATAGTAATAACCTGGCATTACTATTGTCTTCTCCCTTTTGGGAAAATTACACCAAAACAATTGACACCATATTAGAAATTCCTTCTCAAGTAGCATCACCAGATCACGAAAAGGCTCAGGCCTATGATACCAAATCAAATAATCAGTATTCTGTGTTATCGGGAATCAAATTTCTTTAAATTATCAAAAATTTCATAAAAAATGGTGGCAATTTTGAAGTCAGAGACCATCTTGAATATTTCTTCTTGAGCAGGTCCTTTGTCCCTAAGGCCACATCATACAAAATTTGAGCCAAAGTAAAATGCTGGGTTCATCTTTACAAGAAGAAAAATTTGGACCAAATTCAAAAACTGTTAATAGTACCCCACACACATTTTGGTTGCCTACTTCCATGTGCAAAGGTTTTCAAAATTGGCAAAGCCCCTGAAAGTTGAAAAGACTGACGTACGATCTAACTGTCTAACAGACAGCTTCTTAATATAAATACAATTTTACATTGTAAAGAGCTCCCAGAATTTTTTTGTTTTTCACCTCCCGCCCCCCCCCCCCTCAAATTAACCCCTCATCAAATCATGAAATATATACCAGTAATTAACTTTGAATGGCCTAAGACTAAGCTTACTACATAAAAAAAGCATAATTGTATTAAATCATCTATACATTATTTTTATTGTTTGGTTTCAGTGTAATGTTCACACTGTTCTTACAAATAGACAATACCAGATCTAATGTCATTCAACCAACTCTAATGAAAAGATTTTCAATTTGTGGAAACAACTAGATGATTTTGGATTTCACTTATATCCTGTCATAGCCCTAAAATGTATTTTGCTGGAACATTATTCTTTCGACATTGATACAAAATTCCCTGACACATCTACTGTTTCAAAATTCCCTGACATTTTTGGCCCTTTTTGACCCAATTTTAAAATTCCCTGACATTTCCAGCACCTGGAAAAATAAATCAATTTCCCTGACATTTCCAGGTGTGTACGAACCCTGAATGACATGTTGGTGTAAATTTTGCCACTACAATAACTACCATATTACTGATATTATTGTACTATTTTGAACTTATAATTTACTCCTCGCATCAGCCTCGCGTGTTTCGATTTCGCGGAACTATGGCCGTCGTGTGACTGGCATAACTCATCATTCTGTTGCAATACATTTGCACTCACTTGCAATGCGAATCTACAGGGTGTCCGGAAAGTAAAGATACAAATGCTCTCATTTCAAGAGATTTACCTGTTATGAGATGAAATTGCTACAGATCGTAGAATGACATTATAAGAATATATCCTACAACTGTCATGACTTTTAGTTTCAAAATGAAAAAGTTATGGTTGTTATGGTAACGAGAGTCGAGGGTAAGTGGAGCAACGTCACAACTGTGTTCTACAAATCTCTTTCCTTCTCATGTGATCTTGGCACTCCACCATCTATTCCTATATTATATCAAATTATGTACCACAACAGCATAAGGATTAGTACTTTAACATTATTTGATCGTTTCATATTACTACTATCATTGAATATTCAGTATTTTCCCCATTATCTATACATTCTTGGTGCATCTTGACCGGCGATTCAAAGGCCTGGCAAAACCGCTGCTGTCCATCTCTTAGATTCCTGATAATATTGGCTTCCAGCTGAGTCTCATTTGTATGTTGAACTTCTTACAAATATTGCTTTCAAATGGTCATTAAAAAGGTAGAAGTCTAAAGAGGCTTTATCAGGTGAATATGGGGCATTGTATAGAAAGGTTTAATGTCAAGACACTCAATTGTTAGATTTGTTTTTTGCTTTGTGAATTGGTGCATTGTGGAGATGCAATATTGACTTTCCTACTATAATGGCCAGGGACCATTCTTCTAGGCACTTGTATAATATTTCTTTCATTATACTGGTTAGTGACATAACATAGTTCTGATATGTAGCAATGGCATCATTATATAAAAGAAAACACTGTGGCAGCAATAATACAATGATGAACTAAACAAAACATTGATAGAAAATACAACAAAAAACACTGTTTCAAATGGTTGTCTTTCAGCAATTTTTCACTTTTTAGCGTTGTTCTGGAACTGCTCCGCATACCCCTCGTATCCGTAACCATAACAACCGTAACTTAAACACATTTAGACTATATGTGATGAAAGTTGGTAGATATATTGTAATATTGTTTCTCTACAATCTGTAGCAATTTTATTTCAAAAAACTCAAATTTCTTAAAATAAGAGTATTTGTATCTTTACTTTCCGGACACCCTATATATACAAGTGTATAATTTACTTTTGACCTGCTCAACTGAGTAATACTAACAATGTCTTCTTCTGGTGGAGTGATCTCTTCTTCCTCCTCCTCCTCCTCCTCCACGACTGTTGTCGTAGGTGGGATGAAACCAGAGATATCACCAAAGCCAAGTTGCGCTTGTTTCTAAACATAAACATTAATATTGGAGAGGTTTCGCACAACGGGTTATAGCTAAAACTGAAAACGTATCCGCAATCGCATGTCGAACTGATAAGCATAAATCTGGTGAATGCATTACGAATTTTAAATACGTTGAGCTAAAAACGTTGTGCGAAACATCTCAATTGACACAATGTACAAATGAATATACCTGGACTGGATTGAAACATACACCTGTACATACGAGGGTTGATCATAAAGTTCTCATATAACCCTCTAATTTCTTTATTGTTAGTAGTCTAATAGGCACAGCGAC
>CAIIXF020000006.1:31090023-31199935 GCA_903813345.2 Owenia fusiformis | reverse complement strand
TAAGGATAAGGTTTAAAGCTGCTTAGGCCATAAGAAGTAAATTCTTTGTTTTGTGTCCTGGCAAAATCCAAATCATGCAAGGGTACAAGGAAAACAAACACAAACTCAAGAAAAATCACAAACGTGTTTGCTTAAGAAATTTATACATTTTATGGGCATAAAAAGGGATGAAATACCAATTTGCAGTGATTACAAGCACATATCTGTACATCATATGCAATATATTTAAATATGGCTATGAAACGTTATATTTCAAAGGTAATCAAAATAAAAAAAACACAATGTATGCCAAAGTAATCAACAATAACACTGTCAATGTTGACGCACATCAAATTGTCCGCCATTTCTGATTCAGATGAAACAAAATGCGATGGTACTTTCAGACCATTGGGATTGCTATTTGGATGTGTTTGTTTTTCTGATTTACTCAAACTTGTGCAAGCAAGGGGACACAACAAAGAATCTACTTCTTATGGCCTTAGCTGTTAAAACCATGAACCATGAATAAGTGCCATAAATCAATCAATACCTTCAACTTTGTACCCTATGTAACTATACCATATGCAGTAATGTAATAGTAAGGACCCTATAGCCTTTACCAATCCAAAATTTGGCAACACTGGTATTTTGCATACCACATATAGCTCTCTCCTTGGTCTTGGCAAACTTTTTTTTTTTTTCTATTTCTGTCAAAACAGCTAGGTTTCATGGTTCTTGATCATAAAATGTATGCTTTGTTACAGATGTCACTGTGGTGACATATAAAACAAATTTCAAAATAATTTGTTTTATATTTAATTGAAAGACTCTAGAACATCTTTCACTTGGTTTAATACCATCAAACTCCAAACATGTTATAATTGTTATTGGACTGTTCTAAAGATTTACTTTTATTTATCAAAATCACATGAACATATTAACTTGTTCGTTGAAACACAAGTGTTATTTTAAAAGTTTCTTCAAAAAATAACAATTGTGATTGCACTTGAAATATTGCATGATGTGGAGAATCCAATTAAAGATAAGATAAGATAAGATAGTACTTTATTGTTCCGTATCTCCTTCTGGAGTATTGGTAATTTACAATAAAGGAACAATGCATACATAAAATAAAGGTATAATATATGGTTGTTTACAAAAAACATGCATACAAAGACACAAAGGGTATAATAATATTTATGAGCAGTATATAAATGAGATAATCATATTGCTTGCTTACTTGGCATCACCTTTCTTTTGGAACCATTTCAGTAAATCATTTTTATTTCTCAGTATTTTATGAGTGTCAACAGTAAGGTTCATTTTGTTTAGGAATTCACCCCATGGATTCATTAGTTCATTATCATGGCTCATAAGTAGATAACTAAATAGCTGTTTGTTATTAAATTGTATAAATTGTTCTTTAATCTGTCTTATACCAGAAATAAAGTCTTTACGTATATTTATAAGTTTTTCATAGTTGCATTCGAAAAGTACATGGTACTCATCACCAATTTCTTTGGAGTCACATAAATAGCAATATCGCTTTTCTTTTGCAATTTTGAATCTCCTTCCCATTTCTATAGGAAAGTTATGACATGAGATCCTAGTCCTTGTTATAGCCTTTCTGTAGGAATCATTATTAATATTAAGGTATTTCTCTTGTTTATACATTTTCTTTACTGTTCTATACACTCTGGTTTTAGATGGTATATTTTCAGCTACATTGATTTTTTGAAAGAAAAGTTCTTGATATTTATTAAATAATTTGTTTTTCAAGGTTTTGATTAATATGCTTGCATCTGTTTGATCAAAAATATCTTTATCTTCTATAAAAGTTGATATTCCACAGAATTCACAGATAGCCTTTACAACAGTATAATAATTCGAGGTATTGTTGGCAATATCTAGAGTTGTTACTTTCGAAATCAGTGAAGTTTTGGGAGCTTTCCTAGCGTGTACCCAATATTTTATGATCCCAATACAGATATTAATAAATAAGGGATACCTTCCCAATTCAGATTTAGCTAGTATGTTTGTACATTTTGAATTAACTTGTAGAAAAATATGACAATATATCGCTAGATGTTAAAACAAACAATGATGAAGAGCGCTTGTTCAAAATAACAATATTTGTATCAACTGGGAGTGTCCAAATCCAAGGCAACAAGGCAGGAGAATTCACAAGAAATACTTTCCCTGTACTAAAAGAATGCATTTCATGGATCAAAGAGCAATGCGATGAAACACTTCTGCTTAAAAGAATCCCAAATATTGAAGGTTGAATTCACTTCTTTTTCTTTTAGAGGGAATGCATTTCAGTCCACATTGGCCAAGCGGGTGTTCAAATGGGCAATTCTTGCTGGGAGTTATACTGCCTTGAGCATGGAATCCATCCAGATGGTCAGATGCCAAGTGACAAAACCATTGGAGGCGGTGATGACTCTTTCAATACATTCTTCAGTGAGACAGGATCAGGAAAGCATGTCCCAAGAGCGGTCATGGTAGATTTAGAACCCAATGTAATAGGTATGTATCTAATACATGTATATCTATGTGCTAAGACCACTTTCTCTCCAGGAAGAAAAGGATCCAAAAAACTAGTTTTGATTATTTACGCATTTCATGTTTCAAGTCTTGAGTATGTGTCATAATTAAGAAAGGGGCCTATCATATTCTATAACAAGGCAAAACAAGCAAAATGTCACTACCTGCCATTTGTTACAGACACCAAACTCCAAACACCAACTGCAGACTGCCATCACAAAAGTTGGAGATTACAACATGTGTGGTGGTGACATAAAAATGTAGTTACAGAAGATACATTAGGAATCTAAATACATTCATGTTTGAAAATTATTTGTTGACAATTAATTTCTGGTTATTCTATTGTCTGTTTTTAATTTCTTACATATCTATGTTTCAGATGAGATCCGCACTGGAACTTATAGGCAACTGTTCCATCCAGAGCAATTGATTACTGGTAAGGAAGATGCAGCCAATAACTATGCAAGGGGTCACTACACAGTTGGCAAAGAGAAAATAGACCAGGTCTTAGATTCTATAAGGAAACTAGCTGATCGATGCAGTGGTCTTCAAGGCTTCCTTCTCTTCCATTCGTTTGGTGGAGGCACTGGATCTGGATTCACATCGCTATTGATGGAACGTCTATCTTTGGATTATGGAAAGAAATCGAAGCTTGAGTTTGCTATTTATCCTGCTCCTCAGATATCAACAGCAGTTGTTGAGCCTTATAACTCAGTCCTGACAACCCACACAACCCTTGAACACTCAGATGTTGCCTTCATGGTTGACAATGAAGCTATCTATGACATCTGTCGTCGTAACTTGGACATTGCCCGCCCAACCTACACCAACTTGAATCGTCTAATTGGCCAGATTGTCAGCTCCATTACTGCCTCTCTGCGTTTCGACGGTGCCTTAAATGTCGATCTTGCTGAATTCCAGACCAATTTGGTTCCCTATCCACGTATCCATTTTCCTCTGGCCACATACGCTCCAGTCATCTCTGCAGAGAAGGCCTACCATGAGCAGCTTTCAGTTTCTGAAATCACCAATGCTTGCTTTGAACCACAAAACCAGATGGTAAAATGCGATCCCCGTCATGGAAAGTACATGGCCTGTTGTTTGTTGTTCCGTGGTGATGTCGTCCCCAAGGATGTCAATGCTGCCATTGCTACAATCAAGACCAAGCGTACCATCCAGTTCGTTGACTGGTGTCCCACTGGGTTCAAGGTTGGCATCAACTACCAGCCACCCACTGTTGTCCCTGGAGGTGACCTGGCCAAAGTGCAGCGTGCAGTCTGCATGCTTGGAAACACCACTGCCATCGCTGAAGCATGGGCTCGTCTTGATCACAAATTCGATCTTATGTATGCCAAGCGTGCTTTCGTCCACTGGTACGTAGGAGAGGGTATGGAGGAAGGCGAGTTCAATGAGGCCCGTGAGGATCTGGCTGCTCTGGAGAAGGACTACGAAGAGGTTGGAATTGACTCAGTTGATGATGAAGGGGATGATGATGGAGATGAATACTAATCACGCAGTACCATAACACTCATATGACATTTCACATAGAGCATTGCTCTATATTTACAGATTACACACCCACCTGGCATATTAACATATATATTAACGTATTATGATGTATGAAAAATTTACAGACTTTAAGACATACATTTTTTAATAATTTCTTAAATTATAAATTATAATGCATTGTCCTTTCCCCATGGGTGATATCACATGTTTTCCATGCAGATTATTAGATTATTCCATCAATAAAATCTACCTTCAATATTTTCTTATTTAGCAACAAAATAGTCTGGTTTTTTTTAAATCACAGTAACAGGTTAAGCCACTAACAAAAAAAAATGATATTGACATTTCCCCATTGGCACCAGCTGTGTGGCATATGAATTCTACGACAATCCACATTGTTAAAGATGGACCGACCCCCACCCTGTTTACAAACCAATTTTAGTATCTTTTGAGTTAATTCTCATTCTCTGTCTTAAATCTTAAAATTGATATATCATTCATTACCATGAGAAGAATTTATATTGTATTTCATAGATTTTAAATCTTAGGTTACTTTGAACTGACTGATAAGATAATTTATCACATGATCTGTAAAATGAAGCCCTCTGATTGGTCAGTTCTTGTGCTGAACCAACCTGTATTGCAACTGAGATTGTCTCCTTTGACCATTTCCATAGCAATACAGAAAATATTGGTGCGGAGGGGACAGTAGCAATACAAAGTAGCAATACAAAGAATACAAAATATTTCTTAGGGATTATCTCCTAAATAAAATGCATTGGCCTAAGATCACACAATACAGAATTTCTCGAGCAGAATATGTCCTGTATTGCACTTCAAATCATTCAATAATTTATAGTATTACATACCCAGCGATGCATTTGTATTGAAGTCAATGGAGCTGAAGGTCGGCTATATATTCCTGTATAGCCGCCAAACTTTTTACCATGACAATCTTATGACGTCATTGGTACGTCATGTTTCATTTCTTCCTAATTTCACTCGCACACAGACACGTGGCGTCATTGATATAACGTAGCCATGATATAAAAGTATGTAATACAACAAGCAAGCTCGGGCTATATTGGTGACAGACCTTAGGCATATATTCAATGATAGGGACATAACTGCTAAATATTGTCATTTCATAATAAAGGATTGGTATCGATATGGCGAACTGAACTGAACACATGTTTCTAATGATCTAAAGATCATCTTTTGAATGGTAACAGTTTCATTTGAAAAAATATAGACATTTTTCTCTATATTGCTTTCGAAAACAAATTGTCCTGGATTCAATGTTTGATTCACTTTTGTGAGAAATTAACTTTATGTAGTTGAAAAGAGGTCACTATCTGTTGGTTATTTGAAGTGTGGTATCATGATACAAAGAGCTATTAAATATTTGGAAAAAATAGGTAATACAATGAAAAAACAAAAAAATGGTATCTATAAGAATATGGCATCATAATCGAAAGTAGAAAAACAGCAACTCCAGGAGTAGCATATCCTACCATCAAGTAAAACATTATCAAATTATTCATCATTTTGAACATATTAACATGCATTAGAATTAAGTAAAATTCCTTTTGGCAAAATCTACACCCATGATTTGATATGAATTCATATCATAAATTGCTTCTTCAGTAGAGGTCCTATGGTCATGAGGCATAACTCCGCATTAGTCACTAAAGTTTTGACCACTAAACTACCTAGAATGCCTATGGCGATTGGTAGTAGATATTTTGTGTATTTTTTGTTTATGTAGGAAATAAATAATATGTTAAAAAAAACAAAAAATATCTGGAGCATAATTATTTGTCCCTTAGGCATCAGCATATTAAATTTAAATCAACTCACCCTCAAAAAGCGACCTCGTTGGTTTTCCTTAAGGTCCAGATAGTAGCGCCTATTGTCCTTGACCATAACTTCACTCTTTAGTTTCCCATCTTCTGGCACATTCTCTGGATTAGGAGGCCCTATAAACAACATAAAAAATTCCAGTATATAGGTGAAAATACTGTACTTTCAAAGATTCACTTATTGCAAGAATACATTTAACAAATACAAATGTGACATCATCATGTAATTTACTTGTCTATATTAACAGTCTTATTAGTTTTAAATATGCTGACAAACTGGTATTTACCAAGAGATGCGTAATGTTCGCTAAAGTCGGTTAAATGGTCGCGAAACTCAGCTGCTGTAGACATAGCTAACAGGAGACGACTTTTCTTGCCACCACTTCCCACCTGAAAATAATAGGAATCTACTGAGAAGAAACGTATGCCATGTCGCCTGTCAGCACATAATCAAGGATATTTCTCCATTTTCAGGGAATTTTGCACTGTACACACACACAAGTACACATTGTTCAATGACAAGACCTAAAGAGAGAGTGAAGGAACATGCACCTTAAATTACTGTCTCTTAATCCAATATTGTCCAATTCCTTAACATGGGGATCAAAATGTTTTCTAACTGTAAGTAAAAACACAACTTTCTATGTTTGATTATGAAGCAAAATTATGTCTTGGTCATCTTAATATAAAAAATATATTTCAACGTAAAGTAATTTTAGGCCTCTGGGTTAAACAACTATCTTCAAGTGAATTTACATTGTACATAATTTTCTTTTTTTCGACCACATACTACTAAAAATAAAACAACTTATTTATTCTACATGGTAAGTGTAACCTCTGTTGTATTCAACTGTCATTCTCACATATAAGCATTCAATAATATGAGATCATACTTTAATAATCCTTCTACCTGTAAGATATCTCAGCTTCATAATCAATATAAAAGTAATGATCTATTTTCATATTCAGAAGTCTACTTATCAATAGACTGATGGCCACGGCTATATATTGATTGTTATAAAGGCTTGCGCCTTCTGCATTATTGGTGTGGGAGTATTCTATTCCTTTATGGGCTTTCATTAGAAACTACAAGGGTTTTCTTAATCTTCAAAGCAAAGTTCAGATGGTTATCTTTTTTACTGACCTCAGCAATTTTGATGAAGCGTCCTCTTCTGTTTTGTTTGACATCCAGGTAGAATCTCTTAGACTGGATCTGAAGAGTCCTAGTAGCCATCTCTTGCTCCATTGACCCTACAATACACAGCAACATTTACATGAATGTTTGAAATATAATATCAGTGATCTACAAGTGGACACTGCAACCACTTGAGAGTTCAATAATAATAGACTTGCACCAACATAAGAATCCATTTGCACCTACAATACACAGCAACATTTACATGAATGTTTGAAATATAATATCAGTGATCTACAAGTGGACACTGCAACCACTTGAGAGTTCAATAATGTTAGGCTTGCACCAACATAAGAATCCATTGCACCTACAATACACAGCAACATTTACATGAATGTTTGAAATATAATATCAGTGATCTACAAGTGGGCACTGCAACCACTTGAGAGTTCAATAATAGGCTTGCACCAACATAAGAATCCATTTGCACCTACAATGCACAGCAACATTTACATGAATGTTTGAAATATAATATCAGTGATCTACAAGTGGGCACTGCAACCACTTGAGAGTTCAATAATAATAGGCTTGCACCAACATAAGAATCCATTGCACCTACAATACACAGCAACATTTACATGAATGTTTGAAATATAATATCAGTGATCTACTAGTGGGCACTGCAACCACTTGAGAGTTTAATAATAATAGGCTTGCACCAATATAAGAATCCATTGCACCTACAATGCACAGCAACATCTACATGAATGTTTGAAATATAATATCAGTGATCTACAAGTGGGCACGGCAACCACTTGAGAGTTCAATAATAATAGGCTTGCACCAACATAAGAATCCATTGCACCTACAATACACAGCAACATTTACATGAATGTTTGAAATATAATATCAGTGATCTACAAGTGGGCACTGCAACCACTTGAGAGTTCAATAATAGGCTTGCACCAACATAAGAATCCATTTGCACCTACAATACACAGCAACATCTACATGAATGTTTGAAATATAATATCAGTGATCTACAAGTGGGCACTGCAACCACTTGAGAGTTCAATAATATTAGGCTTGCACCAACATAAGAATCCATTTGCACCTACAATGCACAGCAACATCTACATGAATGTTTGAAATATAATATCAGTGATCTACAAGTGGGCACTGCAACCACTTGAGAGTTTAATAATATTAGGCTTGCACCAACATAAGAATCCATTGCACCTACAATACACAGCAACATTTACATGAATGTTTGAAATATAATATCAGTGATCTACAAGTGGGCACTGCAACCACTTGAGAGTTCAATAATAGGCTTGCACCAACATAAGAATCCATTTGCACCTACAATGCACAGCAACATTTACATGAATGTTTGAAATATAATATCAGTGATCTACAAGTGGGCACTGCAACCACTTGAGAGTTCAATAATATTAGGCTTGCACCAACATAAGAATCCATTTGCACCTACAATGCACAGCAACATTTACATGAATGTTTGAAATATAATATCAGTGATCTACAAGTGGGCACTGCAACCACTTGAGAGTTCAATAATAATAGGCTTGCACCAACATAAGCAGTGCGCAAAATAGACATCCGACATCGGCCATTGGCCTGACAAAATTATAGATGGCTTGTTTTGATAAAAACACCCAGACATTTTGGCCTGCCAGACATTTGTGGCATTCGTTAGATTGCCCATGAATAGAACCCACATTTCAGTCCGGAAATCCTCCGAATTCCCCGCGATTTCGGCTTATTCCATGACTTTTGTTGAAGATTTAAAAAAATTTCAAATATTTTTGTTTTCATACTGAAGCCCAAGATATAACGTGACTTTTGATTGGCTGTTGTTGTTTGTTGAAATTACGGTGATTTTGATTGGCTATGGATGACTCATTTCTTCATCGTCGTTCGCAAATCAAGTGCATTATCAGTATGCCGGATGTAGAAAAGAAATTGAAAAATCGAGCCGGCATCTAAGTCCAAAAAGTCGGCAGTTTGGAAGTATTTTGGGACTCCGATATCACAAGGTAAACGAATTGGTGATAGTTCACCATGCAGACTATGTGAAATGCCGATCACATTCACGGCAGATGCTTTATATTCGATTTTAATTGACGTATTTCTGAATATGATTTTGAAAAGTGAAACTGAAAGTGAAACTGTCATCATCAGACATTGTATCATTTTTAATGTTCTGTCCCGTCCTGTCTCGAAAGTATCGTGTCCCGAGACCATTTGTACCGTTCCGTACCGTACCGAAATTTATTTGGACCGTGACACCTCTAATATATACCTTGAATTTTAGTCTGTTAGTGGTTACTCGAGTCTCTAGCCAATACTTGGCTAGAGGGGATTTCATCTGAATACTGTGAACTCTATTTTAAAAAAGCTGGCTGGGGCGTCATAAATTTATTGAATATTCTAAAAATCGCCAGATAAATAAATCATTCATCAAACTGGACCCAGCTCGGCTCCTTGATGAGATATGACATGATTTCATCAGGATTTCGTCTAAAATTAAAACAAAATGGCTCCAAGAAAAATGGCGATGTTCGAAAACTGGACGAAATGTCGTTAACGTCTCTGACATTAGTAACCGGCTGTAAATTCTAAGTTAGCGATCCAGAAGATGTGAACTAATACACTGATCACTTTATGTGTGTTTTGGGATTTTTGGTGAGGTAATAAGACCAAAACTCGCAATTCAAATTGTGATGTGGAAAAATGGCGGACATATGATTTCAAATTTTATGATTACGACATGACCAGTTGTTCATGCAGGAATATATCTGTACTGGAAGGCCACGATACAGTGGCCTTAGAAGAAGGTAAGTTAGTGGAGTCTGTGAACATAGTATGTGTTTTTGAATACCTTGAAGCTTCTGAGAGCAATTCTAAACTGACCAAAATCAGTACAATTTAGTTTGATCAATATGTACATGTTCCTCATGTTTTTGTAAGGTGAATCTAGGGGGGAATCAACACACCCAGGCTGTTGGTTAAGTCATCAAGTACAGTATAGTGAATGATACATGACATGCAATGGAATTAGTTTTACTTTGTTAATATTGTACTAAACTAAATCTCATTTTAGAGTGGTTGTGGAGAAATATGGAAAATGAAATTTTTGGCCAGAGAAGTAAGAAACAGGCTGCAAAAAATTGGCCTGAGAAAAAATGATATGGCTGGTTAAAATCTGGCTGGCCTGCCAAAATGTCTAGGTTAAAAAAATCCTTATTTCACGCACTGATAAGAATCCATTTGCACCTACAATGCACAGCAACATTTACATGAATGTTTGAAATATAATATCAGTGATCTACAAGTGGACACTGCAACCACTTGAGAGTTCAATAATAATAGGCTTGCACCAATATAAGAATCCATTGCACCTACAATACACAGCAACATTTACATGAATGTTTGAAATATAATATCAGTGATCTACAAGGAGGCACTGCAACCACTTGAGAGTTCAATAATATTAGGCTTGCACCAACATAAGAATCCATTTGCACCTACAATACACAGCAACATTTACATGAATGTTTGAAATATAATATCAGTGATCTACAAGTGGGCACTGCAACCACTTGAGAGTTTAATAATATTAGGCTTGCACCAACATAAGAATCCATTTGCACCTACAATACACAGCAACATTTACATGAATGTTTGAAATATAATATCAGTGATCTACAAGGAGGCACTGCAACCACTTGAGAGTTCAATAATATTAGGCTTGCACCAACATAAGAATCCATTTGCACCTACAATACACAGCAACATTTACATGAATGTTTGAAATATAATATCAGTGATCTACAAGTGGGCACTGCAACCACTTGAGAGTTCAATAATAATAGGCTTGCACCAACATAAGAATCCATTTGCACCTACAATACACAGCAACATTTACATGAATGTTTGAAATATAATATCAGTGATCTACAAGGAGGCACTGCAACCACTTGAGAGTTCAATAATACCAACATAAGAATCCATTGCACCTACAATACACAATATTTGCAACCATTTAAAAGTAAGAAAATCATGAAAAATAGGCATAATTTGACCAAATTTTCTAATTTTATGAGAATTTCAATTGCAGCCACTTGATAAAAAATTCAAGGCGAAAATTGGATATGATGAAATTCTCAGATGACAACAATTAAATGGCAGTACTCTCCCAGGAAAAAGAAAGGAAAAAATGAAGGTCAGACATAATCTAAATAATTGCCTTTCTTTAAGAAAAAAACTAGAAAAACAGCAACTCCACAGAGCAGCAAATCCCAACGAAAAAAACATGTTTTGATAATTAGCGGCCATATAAAATTTGAGCCAAATCCATCCACTGGTATTTGAATTATCAAAGATTATGTTTTTATGAAACATGGTTGCCATTTTGAAATTCAGCTGTCATCTTTAGATTTCTTCTTTAGCAGAGCTCCTATGTCCCAATGCATCAGCATATACAATTTAATCCAAATCCGTCAACTGGTACTTGAGTCATCAAGGATTACATATTTAATGAAAAATGGCGGAGATTTCGATAAATAGCAGCCACCTTCAAAATTTCTTCTCAAGCAGAGCTCCTTTATCTCTAGGTATCAGTATATAAAATTTGAAGTAAATCCGTCCAATGGTATTTGAGTTATCAAAGATAGATTACCTTTTTTATGAAAAATGGCAGCCATTTTGAAATTTAGCTGATGCCTTTGAAATTTCTTATGAAGCAGATCTCCTTTTTCCCTCAACATCAGCATATAAAATTGGAACCAAATCCATCCACTGGTATTTGAGTTATCAAAAGTTATGTTCATTTAAGAAAAAATGGTGGCCATTTTGAAATTTAGCTGCCATCTTGAAAATCCCTTCTTGAGCAGAGCTCCTATGTCCCTAGGCATCAGCCTGTAAAATTTGAACCATATCCATCCAATGTTTTTTTTACGAAAAATGGCCACCATATTTTAAAATGGTGGCCATCTTGAAAATGTCTTCTTGAACAAGGCTCTTTTGTACCCAGGCAACAGCATGTAAAATTTGATCCAAATCCATCCACTAGTATTGAGTTATCAAAGATTATATTTTTTCCGAAAATGGCCACCATGTTGAATTCAGTGGCCATATTGAAAATTCCTTCTCGAGCTGAAGTCCTATACACCCATAAGGCATAAGCCTCTAAAATTTGAATGAAATCCGTAAACCAGTATTTGAGTTATTGCCCAGACACATGAACGGATGGACTGCTTTTCGAACTTTGTTCGATGGGATAATAACAGCACTAATACAGAAACATTTTCGTTTCAAATTTTGCTTACATTATAATTCATAACCTACCAAAGTGTACATTTAATCATTTAGGCTTTAGCTGGAGATTAAAATAATTCAACTTCAAATATTTCAATTTCAATAGACCTATACACAGGCTGGTATCGAAAGATTTGTCTGCTGTGACGGAGCATGAAAAACACAAAGAAAACCACACAATTTATTTTTAACTCATTTGTTTCGTTAAACCAAAGAAAATTATTTTCTCCATGCAATGGACATATCATTTGCAGGTAGCTTTCACTTCTGTTTGAAGTCCCATAATGCTAGGAGGAAAAGCTAATGAAAATGGCGCCAGAGTATCAAACTTCAAAATGTACCATTTCCTTTTAAACTTTTTAATGGCACGATATATATATCTTTTTTTATAAAAAAAATTAAAAAGACCCAACACATTCAGAGTTATGCTGAAAACTTATTTAAATATTATTGTGTCACTTGACTATATCGTGCCATTAAAAAGTTTTAAACAAGGCATTAACATGACAAAATGTCACCACCTAAAACAATTTGGTCAATTTAAAGCAAGTTGGAAAATACCTTTTGACCTTAAGAAGAACTTCTGAGAACATGTAGATCATTGAAGGTCAAAGGTCAAATCTAAAGTCAGATTTGAACTTCTGAGAACTTGTAAAGTCAAATTTGAACTTCTGAAAAGATGTAGATGATTTTAAAAAAAAATTTGGTCAATTTGAAGCAAGTTGAAAACAGACCTTTTTTGACCTTGAGAAGGTCATTAAAGGTCAAATGTCAAATCTAAAGTCAGATTTGAATTTCTGAGAACATGTAGATGATTTTGAAAAAAAAATTAGTCAATTTGAAGCAAGTTGAAAACAGACCTTTTTTGACCTTGAGAAGGTCATTAAAGGTCAAATGTCAAATCTAAAGTCAGATTTGAATTTCTGAGAACATGTAGATGATTTTGAAAAAAAAATTAGTCAATTTGAAGCAAGTTGAAAAAAGACCTTTTTTGACCTTGAGAAGGTCATTGAAGGTCAAATGTCAAATCTAAAGTCATATTTGAATTTCTGAGAACATGTAGATGATTTTGAAAAAAAAATTTAGTCAATTTGAAGCAAGATGAAAAAAGACCTTTTTGACCTTTTTTGACTTTGAGAAGGTCATTGAAGGTCAAATGTCAAATCTTAAGTCAAATCTAGTCATATTTGAATTTCTGAGAACACGTAGATGATTTTGAAAAATCTTTTTAGTCAATTTGAAGCAAGTTGAAAACAGACCTTTTTGACCTTTTTTGACCTTGAGAAGGTCATTGAAGGTCAAATGTCAAATCTTAAGTCAAATCTTAAGTCAGATTTGAATTTCTGAGAACACGTAGATAATTTTGAAAAAAAATTTAGTCAATTTGAAGCAAGTTGAAAACAGACCTTTTTGACCTTGAGAAGGTCATTGAAGGTCAAATGTCAAATCTAAAGTCAGATTTGAAGGTCAAATGTCAAATCTAAAGTCAGATTTGAATTTCTGAGAACATGTAGATGATTTTGAAAAAAAATTTAGTCAATGTGAAGCAAGTTGAAAAAAAAGACCTTTTTGACCTTGAGAAGGTCATTGAAGGTCAAATGTCAAATCTAAAGTCAGATTTGAACTTCTGAGAACATGTAGATGATTTAGAAAAAAATTGAAGTCAGTCTAAACAGTATTTGTTAAGTTATAGGAAGTTGTAAGAAATTGTTACAGACGCCGGACGCCAACCGCCGGACACCAACCGCCGGACGCCAACCACCAACCGCCGGACGCCGTCGCAAAAAAACGGAGACCATAACAATATGTCACCACTTTTGGTGGTGACATAATAACAATATGTCACCACTTTTGGTGGTGACATAATAAAAAATGGTACATTTTGGAGTATGATACCCCTGCGCCATTTTCAATAGCTTTTACTCCTAGCGTTATTGGACTTCAAACAGAAGTGAAAGTTACCCGCAAATGATATACTCATATATCCATTGCATGGAGTTAGTAATTTTCTTTGATATAACGAAACATATGCACCCTATGCAGACAGAGCCTGTGGGAAATATTGGGTGGGGAGCAAATGAGCGGAGGGTGCGGAGCTAACGGTCATTTTTGAATTTAAATTTGGGATATTTCTGGAACTAAGCCGTTTTGGGACTTCAAATATACCAAGATATGTGTATTTGACACCAAATATCAATACAATTGTGAAAATAGTAGCGCAATTCATTCTATAGCGACGCAGTGTGCCTTAAACCTTTCCCAGACCTATATATTTTGAAATTATCCTTTTAAAGGGTTCCGATTAGCATCCCGTATAAAAACAATATGGCGGCTCCAGGCGAATCAACTGGATCAGTCCATTTTTAAGAAATAAGGGGAGTTCTGTAAAATCCAGTTTATTGAAATTGCCTTTGAGATAAAGTAATCCGTTTATAATGATTTTGAAAACGTTATCCAAAGAGTGATTGCGTTCACATAATACATGTACAACAGCCAATATAAATTCTTGTATTAGAAACCGGTTTGTCTTGCTTTGTTTCATTTGTAGGATATTTCATATGCCAAGCTGTGTGCTATTACGTTATGGGGAAATTTAGATGCCAATTTTTCCTTATTATACACAAATAGAAGATCCTGAAACTTCACCCATAAATGTGGAATTGATTTGTCAAAATAAAAATCACCCTTTTATAAATGTGTGACGATCTATAATATACTTATGCTATATAACAGTTAGAGGTGTTGACACAACGACTCGAACCTGTGAACCCATGAGTATTATTCCGGGATCGGGCCTTTTATACTAAACGGTGAGCAACACCAGAAACGAGCGTTCGATTTGCTAAACGATATGCGTCACCCTTTAATACTGAGTCCCCAGCATTCATAAAAAATGGTGTTCAAGGTACACTATCTATACAAATTATTTTTGCATCTTGGAAGCTAGGCAGTATCAGTGTGATTTTATAAAAATTCGGAAATGTTTTTCAGATATGAGCCCCCTCTAAATATTGGGTGCGGAGCAGCTCCATAAACGTAGCTCCGCACCCAATATTTAGAGGGGGCTCATATCTGAAGAATATTTCCGAATTTTTATAAAATCACACAGATACTGCCTGCCTTCCAAGATGCAAAAATAATTTGCATGGGTAGTGTATCTTGAACACCATTTTTTATGAATGCTGGGGACGCAGTATTAAAAGGATAGTCTCAAAATATATAGGTCTGGGAAATGTTTAAGGCATACTGCGTCGCTATAAAATGAATTGCGCTACTATTTTCACAATTTTATTGATATTTGGTGTCAAATACACATATCTTGGTATATTTGAAGTCCCAAAACGGCTTAGTTTCAGAAATACCCCAATTCTAAATTCAAAAATGACCGTTAGCTCCGCACCCTCCGCTCATTTGCGCCGCACCCAATATTTCCCACACGCTCTGTCTGCATAGGGTGATATGGGTTCAAAATTAAATTGTGAAATATTCTTAGTGTTTTATTAAAAATAGCATGCTATAGCTATAGATACGATAGCTTATCTTGATCAGAAATTGTAACTGATTTGTGAGGTAGGGGTCATGATTTTGCATTAAAGTAGGTACATCCATTTGCATAATCATCCATGACATAGTTTGGATGCAATGATTGACTCAAAGGAAATTCAAAGGTCAAGGTCAAAAACTTTTCTTTTGGCTATTTTGGCAATAATTGCTTCAAGCTAAATGTATTGCTTAAGCTAAATAAAGTATCAGAGAAATTTTCCAAATCTTCACTAAGTTAAGCTGAATTCTAAAAGTCAATGCTATGTTAAAATCTAGGTCAATTCAATGTCAAAATATCATTGAATACGAATAGTATTAACTTTCACAGAAAGGAAAAGTGCAAACTCTTTCCAAGGGTGAATATCCCATCTAATTATGTTCCTAATTCAATATTCCAAGAGTTATGCTACATACCAGTTGATCTATACTATTGTAGAACATGCCTTGTACAGATCATTCATTTGACTGGCTAAAATGATTATTTCCTATAATATTTTTTAATTTCTGAATAAACTGAATGCTGGCCCAAAAATAAACTGCTAATCAGTATACATATTTAGTAAATTACATGCTTCTTTTTCACATACATTGAACGCTAAATCATGTACACAAGAAGTGGAAAAAATTATTTTGTTTGGTATTTAATAAATGATTGCCTTAAAGTAATTGCTATAATTCTCAATGGTCACCTTCACTTAAAGACATGAATGATTTCTCATAATAATAACACTCACTGGTCAACATCAAGCGAAGGTAATGGCCGTCACCTTCGCATCAAAGATGGCGGATGGCAAGTGTCGATTTCGATATTTTTAGTTTTCATCGAATTAAACTACTTTATTGTTGATGTAATGCTTTGATATTTGAAATAAATTCGACGTATATGACATGGAAACTCTGGAGTATGATCATTTGTTCATATATCTTGGGCGGGCGCCACAGTCAAACAATGATAATTGGGGTTTGGTTCTACAGATGATAACTGATATGCAGTGTTGCGGTAACATTATGAGAGTTCATAATGGAGAGCTAAGATTTCTGTTACTGTGTATCGAAAACTAACATGACTATAACACTAGATATCGTTGAACTGTGGCGTCCACGCATGATATATGAACAAATTATCATATCCCATAGTTCCCATGCCATATGAGTCTGATTTGGTTCTAATATCAAAGCATTACGTCAACTATAAAGTAGTTTAATTCTATGAAAACTAAAAATATCGAAATCAACACTTCCTGCCTGCCATCTTTGATACGAATGTGACGGCCGTTACCTTTGCTTGATACTGACCAGTGACACTAGCATTTTCTTGTTTGGCCATCGCATGAGCTGGTTTACTTCATCTGAGAATAAGAAGCTTTTAATTTAATTTTAATTTTGAATTTAATTCTCAATGTTACTTGGAAAAGCATGCAGCCTTCTAGAGCACTTTACCCAAATTAGGCACTCTGACATCTAGAATAGAATTTTTTTTTTTTTTTTTTTTTTAATTAATTTATTAACATTGAAACAACATTTATACAATTTTTACATAATATACAATGGTTACATTGGTACTTATACAGGAATACAGAACTTATTGGTTATAGATTTTACTATTTCTAATTTTCCACATTTCAAACTTGTGTTTTTAACACTAGCTGGTTTCTATGGCATTTGCTCTCAAAATCTCCTTCATTGCTATAAAATAAAATTTCTTGTTCAGAAAACTTTAAATTTTGAGTATTTACATATTCCTTTGCATTCGTACAATTGACAAATAAGTGTTTATGACTTTCTGCTTCAACATTGCATATTTTACAAATTCCATTTGACTTCTGAATTTTTTGTAATTTTTTTTCTGTCCATATGGCTCCATTAAAACATTTAAATATAAATTCTTTAACATTATTGCTAATGTTACATTTAAACAAAATCTTGTAAAAATCTGAGAAATCCGTTTGAGCAAACTGCTCAGACCAATACTCTTCTGATTTGGATTCTGTTAAACTGTTTTTTACAAACCCTTTTCTTATTGATTGCACATTGATTTTCTGTACAGGAATACAATTAAAATATATTTTGCTTTCACTGTTTTTTAATGCCTCAACCTTGATTCTGTCTAACTTGTTAAAAACTCCTTTAAGTAAATTGTATTGAAGAAAAGTCTGGCCATTAAAACCTACTTTTTGCCCAATTTGATCATAGCTTAATAGTTCATTGTTTACATTACATACATCATTTATTTTATATACACCTTTTTGATGCCAGTTATCAAAATATAAAGGATTGTTCTTGTACAACAAGTCTTTGTTATTTGATATATATGGACTACTTTTAACTGAATTATACATAATCCATGTTTTCAACACATCTGTCCAAAATGAGGACTTAATTCTTTCTAGTCCTTTTACCTGATTAAATTCAACATTAGACAGTAAAATAGAAAAATCTTTACAACTTTTGTCAATAAGATAGGTTGGGAGTTTTTTCCAGTTTGCTTTGTTTCTATCAAGTAGAAGTTTAATCCATTTAATTGCAAAAGCATCTTGAAAATGTTTCACATCTATCATATTTAGACCTCCCTTTGCATTGCCCTGTATCAATATATTTCTTTTAATACATTCTACTACACCTTTTACATCTTCTTCTTTATATACACCTTTGTTACCTGACCAGATATATTTAAAAAACAAACTATTTATCCGTTTAATAATCTTATCTGACAAAATAAAACTTTGCATAATGTATCCAAATTGTGAGAGCATTAGTGATTTTACGAGAGTAATTTTACCAAACATGGTTAAACATCTACCTGCCCATCTTTTCATTATTTCTTCACATTTTTTGAATTTACAGTCAATATTCTCATCTAATTCAACCACCTTATTGGTTGTGCAAAATGTTCACCTAATATTTTAATCCTATTATTTGGGAAAATATTCCATTTGATGTTTACTGGTTTTTCAACACAAAATTTTTTATTGCCTAACCATATTGCTTCTGATTTCTGTTTATTTAATTTTAACCCAGATATATTTGAAAAGGCATCAATAATATTGATTGCCTCTTTGACAGATGAGGATAGGGGGTTGAGTATGACCTACCTGCTCCACCCTCAGCTCCTTCCTGTTCCTCTGGGTGAGAACTACTTCCTGCCTCCCCATCCGAATCTGAAAGAATATTTACGAAACTTATAATCACATACCATTTACTGAATTTTGGATCTCTTTCGATCTATACATGTAACATTCATTATTACACTGACCAACCCAAAATGAATACTTTTCTTCTTCAGAAAAATGGTCTTAAATCAACTCCTTTCTACAACTATTAAGTGGATGAATGTTTTTTAGTAATTATAACTAATTTCTTCGTCAGATATTTGGAACGGAAATGTATAAAATGAGTAAGCAGTGCATTGTCCTGTTAATTTGAGAGTCAACTTCCACATACATTTAGTGTGAAAAAAAATCTGTCTGACTTTCTGAAATTCGTAAGAGCCAAAAAGAGTAAATTGGGTTTGAGTGGCTTTATTAAATAGAGCTATCTTCCAGTGTTGGAAAGGGGGACTCATTGGTAGGGGCCCTCAAGCTTTTCTTATAATTTATTGCACTTTTTGTCAAGTGAATGTACATCCGCTACATAGAAGAAAATGCTGACCTTAATTTTGACCTTCAACTTATGGTTTTGGCTCAAGGAGGATTGGCTCCCCCAGGATCGAAAATTATAACAAACTATAAATTCAAAAATAAACAGTCCAACCACTATGTCAATCATTTCTTGCGAGTTTTTGAATTTTTCATTTGGAAAGAAGACCAATCTTTATGATTCAAATGAAGTGAACAAAATGGTTTGAATTAAACTAGTCTCAGCTTTATCATGTTTATATTGCGCGCCTTTACTGACCTTTTACCAACTCCAACGAACCTAAGCACGTGGGGCCTTGAAGATGACAACACATGCTTTCTATGCAAAAGACCCAGATGTACCCTAACCCACATCCTGAGCAGCTGCAAGACAGCACTGAGTGAAGGCCGGTACAGATGGCGACACGACAAAGTCCTACAGAAAATTGCTGAATGGGTTGACAGAGCTAGAACACACAACAAGCAACTGGTCCCCACAAAGCCCATATTCACAGCATTTCAACTGGAGGGAAAACAACCAACTCCAAGGACTAAGAATACAGACCCATCAATTCCTCTCTCATCACTCTCTAAGGCCTCTGATTGGAAATTGCATGTCGACCTGGATAAGAAATTAGTCTTTCCTCAGAACATAGTAGCAACAACACTACGTCCCGACATGCTACTTCTCTCAGAAAGTTCTAAGACCATACTAGTGATAGAACTTACAGTACCATGGGAGGAAAAAATAGACATATCCCACCAACTCAAGTACAAAAATACCAAGACCTTATCCATGAAGCCCAGAGCAAAGGATGGCAAGCAAGACTATACCCTGTAGAAGTAGGGTGCAGGGGCTTCCCAGCTTTGTCTCTGCGCTCATTGTTCAAAGACATGTGGGTACATTCTAGCCAACTTAGATGAGCAATGAGAGAAATTGGAGCAGTTTCAGAATCGTGCTCCAGGTGGCTCTGGATACAAAGACGTGACAAATGGACCCACCAATAAAACAAAGAAGTTTCCATCATTCTTCAATCACCAAATGAAATGTCCCAAAGCTTCAGTCTCTGGAATGGGAGTGTTGGTACCATCAAAGATCTTAAACCAGCCAAAGGTCAGTCACAACCCTGACGACAGAGACAGCCAAGCTTATACTACCCAAAGCTCCTAAAATAAATAGTACCATGGGTACTGGGCTCACATGGTGTTGCTCAAATTTTCGTTTTTGATGTAATATTTAACTTATTTCAACTGTCGAATTCCTCCATTTATTGGTACTTCCGGGCCAGTCAAATGGGGAATCCACTTTTAAATCTAACCGCCATCGAGAAAAGTGAGGGAATCTCTCTTGATGAAAAAGAAAAGTTTTCCCGTTCATTCTGCAGATAAACCCAGATAATTGTGGACCCAACTACATGAAAAGAATGCTAAAATACCCAGGAAACTATTGAAGTAGACATCTTAAGTGTAAGAAGCGTAGAAAATTCTCCCATGTTGTAATCGTACAGGTAAAAGATTGAGACGTTCTCAGGACTATAATCTAGTCCTGGACCTGGCATGATAAGAAGCTCTACCCTTAGGCACTTAGCGAATGAGCCAAAAGGATATCAACTCATTACTATCTTTGCCACTGGCTTGAACTTCATCATGTTCCTCTAAGAACAATGAATATAGAAACTTGGGTCATTGAACAAGAACTATTTGCAGCTAAAGCAAAGATAGTTTGATATTTTGATACTACTTCTTGAAGTTGAACGGCCATTTTGTATTTTTGAACTACATTTAGCAAACCATATCATATTCAAAATCATTGAATTTGCCAAGTGACAGTGCATGGACGATGCATAACTCGATGCAAATAAATACGAACTTGTCGATTTTTGTTTATTTCCCACATACATATGTTGTAAATCAATGCAAATATCGGTGTTTTGTCAACATTCCAGGCGAGAATCCAGTGACCTTTGCAAACATTTCGGTAATAGGGACATTTTCAAAAGCATTGTTTATAACATAGTAGACCGGTGTTTGAAATATAACTTCGCAATATTGTGCAAATATGATTCAATTTGTTGATGAGTAATACGAAAGTGTGCATACATTACCTCTTCCAGCGATATGCTGCTGTTCCCCATCACTTTCTCGGTCCGACATGGTGCTACCCTTCGCAATCCAATCTTTCAGCCTCGTTCTGAGCTCTCATGAATATTCACGTCATTATTAAAATTATCATAAGAAAACACTCTTAGGAGACACAGTCAGCGGCAGATTGATTTGGGCAAGACCATGTCAGATTGTACTCTTCTTCTTCTAAATCTGAAGATAACAAAACCGGGCTTGCCAAAATCAAAATGCAGTTCATATATACGGTGCTATCATGTCACCTACAACTTGCTGTACTAAAGATCTGAAGCAACCATATTGTAGTTACCCACTGGAGAGACCTCACTGGATATATTGCACTTCAGCTATGTTATACTTCAGCTATAAAACCTCAGATAAAGTTGTTCTTAAAGACAAACATTGAACTGGAAACAATTGTTCTTTGAAACTAATAAAATGTGCATGTAATTCACTGAAGACGTGTACTGTCTCTTTGAAGACAGCGATTCTTCTTGTTCATAGTGTTCATGTATCTGCAGGCACAATTTAATGCCACATTCAGGCATTCTGGGTACTGTATCACACAGTGTATGAAGTAATTACTTGTTGGGTTGGAGAGGGAGCTGGATAAGCTAATAGATAAATGTGCCGTATCCCTGTAAACAAACAATTTGTTTGAGTTACGAATTTTCAATATATTTAGATCTGAAAATACTTGAGACATAAATTAATTTAATGTCTCTTTTAAACATAAATAATTGATCAATTTCCCTGATGAAACATTGCAAAGCTACAGGATAATTTCCCCGGATAATTATTACTATCACCGGGCATTGTTAAAATACACAAATAAATTGTTACATTTAGTGAACAGTTTTGATAATTGGATGATTATGCTTACATAAATTGACCAATCTTTGAATTAATGTATTCACACAGAAATGCAGATCATCATGTTTGTAACAAAATTATTACATGATCAGTCAACAAAATTGACAGTCGAGAGAATCAGTTGACGAGTAATAAAATGTAACTGACTTGTACTGTGTTACGCGGAATATGGCAAATATTCATGGTTGTGTGATATTTGTGATATGGGTGAATATGCCATACTGACCTGCGGCATATGGCATATTCCGCAGGTGAGTATGGAATATTCCGCTGTAAATACAGTAGTAGATACATTGATTTCAGTGAATACCCGATTCTTACCTGCGGAATATGTCATACTCACCCGAAGAATATGCCATATACGGCAGGTGAGTATGACAGGTGAAAACGTGAAACAGAACGCCTTAATTTGATTGGATGCGAAAATCGAGTTAAAATGTAAAACTATGCTGGATTACCAATAGAGTTAGTGATTCGAGTACGAATATATGAATCCTGGATTTATTGAGTAAATTTATTACGTGTGATTGCTGAGTGATACTTCTGCATTAGTTGTTATATTCAACACACTGTACTGTTGATTCAGTAATCAATGTTATAATTTATAAACTTTTACCCGTTAGTTCAATCGATGTAATTGACAATCGCATACTTCAGTATCATGTTGGCATTGGTCAGTGAATATGCCATACACTACACAGCATGTTTACTGCAAAACATACTGGAATGAAAATTGAAAAGCAACTTTAAAAAATAATATCTTAATAGTATCATCTTTTCCCTGGGAATTTCAGGATATTAATACTCTGAGCACAGAGTCTAGTTCTAAACTCTGGTTTGCTCGGTTAGAATTCAGAAATTGATTTTAAGAATGAAGACCATACACTGTAAAAGGACAATAACTAAATAGAAATCTCTGTCTGGTATTATCTTTGAGCTCTTAGACAGGGTCAGTAAGAAGCTTTAGAGATCATTAAATATTTCACATATGTTTAAGTGTACCTTACATGCCTAGTTACAACAATCAACAATAAGTTTATAAGTAAATACGTTTTATAGGCATTTTTGCCTGATCAGTTACAAGGATCTTGTAGTCCTTAACTAGTTTCTCAAAACTAGCAAACATAATCTCTAACCCAATGAGCAATACCGCCATATATCTTTACCGTTTTTGTAGTCCTCGCAATGAACGTGCTGGCTGCAGTCAGTGGTTCTTACAGAAAATCAAAGGGTAATACTAAATACCACCTAGGTGTCCCGCACCTAGGTGCCCCCACCTGGGGACACCTAGGTGTCCCCTAGGGCACCTGGATTTTTAGACTACTGATTAACGATGTTTTAGTGAAGGAAACTCTTTGAAACTTTACAGTAACTTAAATGGCTTTGTAAATATTTCGTTGGTTGATAAATTAATACGAGTCTGACATTGTATAGCATGAAAAAAGTGTCAAAGAAGAGGGCTTCGACGAGAAAAAATAATATGGCCGCCACTTGGGTTTACGAGTGGTCGTGTATGGTCGAAATACATAATGTTTAACGACGATATGCTTAATAGATTTGCTCAAAATACCGAAATATTATCCACAAAAGTCACGAACTAGTATTTCTTGCGAAATTATGTCGCATAATGAGGTTAATCGACGGTCATAATATATCAACTTATGATTTATAAATGTGTAGTCACATAGACTATAAGAGTCATTTCCTATTCGATTATGTCAGTCACTGTGTATATTACACTCTAATTCTGTATAGAAATAGCACATTGGTGTTGCGATTGTTCATTTTAACACAGTAACACAAGGTTTACAACTTTTATGATCGTCTCAGCCAAGACCCATAACACAAATTGCACTTTGCCAATGGATACCAATTATCCACATGACATTAGAATAATGAGGCCTGAATGATGACTATAATAATCATAGTTCAAAATCCATATATTTTGTTAGAATGACTACACACCATTTGTCCAATCTGCAATCGTCCAAATCCCACTGGATTCAGATTTGGACCAATGGAATTTGGCCTCAGATGATTCGGACTAATGGGATTCGGACAATTTGCATGATTGGGATTCAGGAATGATTCGGTCGACTGGGATTCAGACCAATGGGGCTACCCTGTTTGAATTATGTCAACATAAGTGTTGCTTGTAACATCTACATCGTAGGTGAGGCCAGGGATGAGGCAATTGCCTCACCTTACACAGCATAGTACATTTATCCAAATAAAGTCTTTGCTATTATATTATATTAGATACTAGGCCTATATTATAGAGTTCACAATATTGGACAATGCCACATCTTTTACTCACTTCAAATATAAAAAACATCTGTTAGATTGAAATTGAAAAATCAGAGGTTGTGAGACTTTTGTGGTTTTATAACATGGGGCCTATGGGGAATCTCCCCGAACTAGAAATCACATTTTTCTCATAGATTAAATCCTCAAAGTTGATAAGCAATTTTCAAAACCATATTTCTAGATGTCCTTTAACATGTAGATTTCAGACATCACTTTGACTGAATTCTGAATATTTAATGACGTAAATCAAAGTATTTCTACTCGCATCTAGTCTATTGTTCATCATGTATTAAGTATGGAGAATGGACAAAATATTATAAATATTGGAAAACATAACAGAACAACATAAACAGAGTGCATATATTTTAGGACACCCTGTATGTTAAAAACTGATCAAATGCACTATAAGATGAAATTCACAGGGAAGGATTCACAAACATTTTAAGTGGCATGCAGTGGTATGTTGGCCGAAACCATTACTCCTTCCTAAAAACAATATTGACTCAAAATCTTTTTGTGTGTATAAATGAACTTTATTAGGAAAACTTGTTTTCTACATTCCACTTGTACTTTTAAATGATAAAAAAATAATGAAATAAAACATTGAATATTTAAACAACATACCGGATTTTCTCGCATATACGCCCCCCTAAATTTAAGCCCATGGGCCAAAAATCGAATGTAGTACGCTTATACGCCCATGGGCCTATAAAAAAATGACTATTTATTGATTTTTTCAATAAATTCAAGAGTATTTTGTCACTGGCAGATCGTTCTGTTGTTACTTTGTTTCAACATTAAGTTCAACGCTGTACCGTAAGTGGCAGTGGTGGATCGTTCTGTTGTTACTTTGTTTCAACATTAAGTCCAAGTAGATGACATTTCCTTTATAATTCTTACAAAACATGCGGTAGGACTACAACAGTAGGTATGGTAGTCTCTCTTTTTTCTCACCTTTAAGCCCACTGGGCCAAAAATTGAAAGCAGTACACTTATACGCCCATGGGCGAAAAATAAGAGGTAAAATAACAGACGAAATTACCCCTTCTTTCAGTTATACGCCCAGGGCTTATATGCGAGAAAATCCGGTACATGTAGTTTCATGTACATAATAATTAGATGTTAAGATTAAACCAGGCTAAGCATGATTAACATTGATATTACTGAATTTGCGTTTTCCCCTACCCCTAATGAGATGCCAACAAATCTACAAGTCAATTATTTCAATAAATATATAAACATACAAATAGATATATAGGACATATAGAACAATTTGATATATATGCATCCTCAATGTATGCATTTACATTTAACATAGAGAACAACTTACAAGAGAATTACATGAATAGGGAAGTCTTTAAATAATGCATTTACATAATTTTCATTTTCTCATCTGATACACTTGTTAAAGATTAAACCAGTTTTAGCATGATATCAATGACAATATTGAAATTTTGTGTTTTCCCCTACCCCGAACAAGATGCCAAGAAAACTATTATTTCACAAGATAATGCCATAAGACATTGAATTTAAACAAGATGGTTTCATGTACATACTATATAAGATGTTAAAGATTAAACCAGTCTAAGCATGATTTCAATGACGATATTAAAACTACATTTTCCCCTAGAGATGCCAAGAAAACTACACGTCAATTATTTCACAAAATAATGACATAAGACATTGAATATTTAAACAACATGGTCTCATGTACACATAATATTAGATATTAAAGGTTGAAAGATTCTAAGCATGATTTCAATGACAATTATATAAAAATTGAATTTTCCCCTACCCCTGACAAGATGCCAACAAGGCATAAATAACAAGATGTCACCACCTAGGTGCTCACAGTATTATGAGTTCAATCTTAAGTCAGATTTGAATTTCTGAGAACTTGTAGATGATTTTGAAAAAATAAATTGGTCAATTTGAAGCAAGATGAAAAAAGACCTTTTTGACCCTGAGAAGGTCATTAAAGGTCAAATCTTTTTTACTTTAAGAATGTCATTGAAGGTCAAATCTATAGTCAGATTTGAATATTTGAGAACTTGTAGATGATTTTGAAAAAAGATATTGGTCAATTTGAAGCAAGTTGAAAAAATACCTTTTTGACCTTTTTTGACTTGAGAGGGTCAGTCAAGGTCAAATATAAATGTAAAGTCAGATTTGAACTTCTGAAAACTTTTAGATGATTTTGAAAAAAATTGAAGTTGGTCTAAACAGTATTTGTTAAGTTATTGGAAGTTGTAAGAATTTGTTACAGATGCTGATTGCCAACCGCTAACCACCAACCGCTGTCAAAAAATGGAATATGTCACCACTTTTTGGTGGTGACATAACAAAACTACAAGTCAATTATTTCACAAAGCAACAACATGATGCATCAATAGCAGTAGATCCTCTTTTTATAACTATAGATACCATAGCAGTGCAAGTTTGAAATTATGCAAACTTCAAGCTTAGCTCTACAGTTCATTAAAGGGACTAATGCTATTCTCCCTAATCTATATGTTGGAGGAGGAGGTAGCCAGACAGAGTCAGTCATAATTGCTGATACAGTCAGCTTGAAGTATATGATCCATAATGCACTATATAACTCAGGATGTAGTTTGAACTACATGTATATTACATGTAATCCACAATGCAGAATACAATCCATGACATAGTACATTCATAATAATCTCTGATGTAATCCAGACTTTAACTCATTATTGATAAACTAGTTCACTTCATATATTAACAATCCAACACTGAGTGGTTATGGTTGATCAGATGCAGCTAGATTCTCACTATAAGTTTTATCTGCAGATCAAGGTACAACTGTTTCTATGTCGGACCGTCCACACCTGGAATAAGGACTATGAGAGATGGCAACAGGGTATTGCTGGTGGTAGTCATAGTTGGTTGTATATATCTCATACACCCTGTGCCAAGGCCAGATGGAGCAAGATGTTACAGCAGCATTAAAGTGGAGAACAGTTTACCTGCGACCTTCTCATAACTCTCTATCCTGCAATTACAGTGTTATACTATTAAGACACAAATTATGTGTAATTCCAAACATCATCAAGTTTTTTTACATGGGATACCCCTTCATCTCCCTAAGCAATGATTACTAAGGGAGTTCATTTTTTACTGTCATTTGAAAATAATCCCCTATTAGAAATCTTATGTATGACTTATATTGAAAAAACTTATTTAAGAAGATTTAAGTTAAAGTTTTAATTATTGTAGTCATCTAAAAATTCATATGCCCAATGGTATATATTGATATTGTAAAATGTATAGTTCTTTGAAATAGTTAATCTCTTTCTCTAGTTGAAGAAGATTGGAGTTTGATAACAGCGGCATTATACAACAGCATTTGTAAACAAGTCAAGGCATTGTTTTGAGAAGCTATCATTAAAGAATATATTTTGTAATCCTTAGTCCATATTTGGCTAGTTGTAGCAGATTATTGTTTGATAAAAGGGTAATATGCAACATGTTAATGCAAACAATTAAGTCAAAGCATTGTTTATAAATGCTATAATGTAAGAATGCATTGTATAATCATAAGGTCTTTGAAAATTTTAATCTCTTTTTGTCAAGATGAAATAGATTTTGCTTTGATTGGATTCTTTACCAGGAAAAAGGAAAATCAAAGTTGAAAAAAGTTGTTGTATATTACAAGGAAAGAATATTAGAATGTCAAAAATAAAGCCAGCGAATGATTTTAGGTTAGAGCCGTTTTTTCAGTTTTGATCATTTTATATTGAGTTCAGTAGGACCGATCCCTAAAATTGATTTTCTCTAAGTTACATATTCTAAATTGAATATTGTTTTTGAAATTCTTTTTATGATACTTTTCTTTACTAGGAAAAGGAAAATCAAAGTTGAAAAATGAATCTTTTATTTTTGTTATATTTCACTCACCTGCATAGCATTCTATAGTCTCCAGAGGCTCACCAAAACATCAAACGCAAATAACCTTAAAATGTTGAAATCAAGAAATAATTTAGTGATTTTTTTCAAAAGAGTGCGCCATGTTGTATATTACAAGGAAAGAACATTAAAATGTCAAAAATAAAGCAAGTGAATGATTTTAGGTCAGAGCTGTTTTTTTCAGTTTTGAACATTTTACATTGAGTTCAGTAGGTTTGATCCCTAAAATTGATTTTCTCTAAGTTACATCTTCCAAATTAAATATTGTTTTTGAATTCTTTTTATAATACCTCTCTTTACCAGTTGAAAAATGAATTTTTTATTTTTGTTATATTTCACTCCAACTGCATTAGCATTCTATAGGCTATAGAGGCTCACCAAACCATCATACGCAAACAACCATAAAATGTTGAAATCAAGAAATAATTTAGTGATTTTTTTCAAAAGAGTGCGCCATGTTGTATATTACAAAGAAAGAACATTAAAATGTCAAAAATAAAGCTAGTAAATGATTTTGGGTAAGAGCCGTTTTTTCTGTTTTGAACATTTAAATTGAGTTCAATAGGACCGATCCCTAAAATTGATTTTCTTTAAGATACACCTTCACAATTGAATATTGTTTTTGAAATTCTTTTTATAATACCTTTCTTTTCCAGGGAAAAAAAGAAATTAAGTTGAAAAATGATTTTTTTAATTTTGTTAACTTGCTATGCTTAATGCTTGGTGACATCACAATATATATAATATCCTACCTCTAGTTATTTTTGAGACTATTGTTGTCTGGTTAAATGAGTCAGCACAAACCACTGTTCATCTTTCATGTTTTGTGTTGTGGTGTCCAAAACATGGAATTGCTCTTCTGGCTGAAATAACAGAAAAATCAACATATCTGTTTGAAAGGGTTTCGACCACTGGGTTATACTTTGACAAGTATAGTAATGATACTTTTAAGTGCATACTCACAAATTATCATTATACATATTATATTATTATTGTTACAAAATATACATGAAAAAAGCTAAGCTACATGTAATACACAATGACACCATGAGGCATATATCAGCATTTACAAGAGCAAAAAAACAATTTGACTATAAACTTAATGAAATATTGAGTAAATTTGTTCAAGCAAATGAAATCCAGTATATGAACAATTTACATAGATACTGATAATTTCTTTTAGGTTATGCCTGGAACTAGTGACAATAATTATTTGAACATTAATATCAAACCTGATGATGATTCTAGTCTTGGGGAAAGCTTGGGTGCAGGCAAGCTTACACTTTCACACAGACTTTTACTATTTCAGCATCATTTTGATCGGATTTTGTACAGCGCTTTGATGGCAAGTTGTAATGCTGAAAGTGAACATTGAATGATTAGGATACACGAATACTGAATTATTTAAAAAAATGATGACTTAGAGAATGTACATGTAGATCTTATCGAGGCACTCATGAATGGACAATCTTGACTTGGAAGTGGTCGTATCTTGGTAGCAAAATGATATATAACAATATTTGAGCTTTAAAGCACTCTCATAATTATTTAGTTGAAAGCCCATGTCTGTATGTAAAACTGAGATGTTGGGATCGCAGGTGACATACGTATATTACGTTGAACTGACTTGACAGCAGCTTCTGTTTTTTTCCCCCAAAGTATTCAGTTGATGGCAGAATAGCTGCTCCCATTCCTCATCCAGATGCCTACAGAACAAGGCATCATGCCGAGTCTAGAGAGATCATTAGATATCTTCTCAGCTGAATGCTGAAGATGCACAATACATTATTTTCTATGTATTGTATAAAAAGTACATGACTTTGAACCCATGCACAGTAAAATTCAATAATTCTAGGATAGAATACTATTTTCTATCCTAGAATTATTGAATTTTACTGTGCATGGGTTCAAAGTCATGTACTTTTTATTGCTCAGTCTACATATACATACACTTTTCCTTAGTACTAGACTTATTCTCTGACATGTACATTGTACACTGACTGCTTAGTGACTATATCTAATATCAGACTAGAGGATATATAGTCTAACTGACCAGGAACTGATATCTGGTTGATAAAGAAAATCTGTAGGATAGGGTCCTGGGGTTCCTGGGTCATCTTTGACAAGAGAGTTGAATCTTTAGAATTGTTGTAACCATCTCATATAAATGATACAACGATGAACACATACAACAACTTTTGGTTTTGTAATAACAAAGACCAGTGTTGGAAATGCTGATAGAAAGTTGAGAGATTTTTATTTTCCGAAAGCAACATGGTCAGAAAAAAATCTAGAAAAAATATCTTAGTTTTTTCTCTTTAAAATGTCACAAAACTACTTTTATTCTTACCTCATCAAGAAAAGTACAACTCCATTCATACTCTAGTACTATTATTTGACTTATATCAGGGTCTAATCGACCAATATTTCCCTATATTCCAAGCCTCACGCCGCCACCTGAAAAGGGACACCTGAAAAGGGGCACCTAGGTGTGGGACACCTAGGTGGTATTTAGTAACACCCAAATCAAAGTAGGTCAAGTCGGTTGTCGTGCGGGAAAGTTATCAAAGTTACCAGGATAAAAAGTAGATTGCCCTTTTACAAGTTTAGAAATCATTAGATATGGAAGCCGAATCGACAGAAAAACCGCCAGAGAAAGGTTCTGAAGGAGGCGTTTATAATTGTGGCGTGTGTAAAGAGAGTTTTGAAACGAAGGAAGCCAAGTTATTTCCGTGTCTCCATTCTTTCTGCAGGTCCTGTGTTGTTTCCGAACCAGGTACGTTTTTATAGGCAAGATCCAAATGTTTCCCAAAGGAAAGTCGCGTTTCTTCAATGCACCATTTAAAAGTTTGGCTGAAACGCATGGAGTATTCGCTCCGAGAGTTCCAAGTAGCATAGTAGACACATAGGTTCGTCGCGTTGTATGCGCTGTGTTCACTTCGTCATGGGGTTATTCTGACCATGGGGTTATTTCGACCAGTGCCGATAACTCATATTTCTGGGGTCAGTAAGACCTAGTCATATAAATCCTCACCTGTTGGAGGTTTCGATTTTCAAAAACTAACATGGCGGACACTGTGAATCAAGAAAATAAGCCAATCTGGTTGAAATAGCCCCACAACGAAGTAATTCTATAACAGCCCTGTCAACCCTCATGCATTAGGCGTGATCTGGCATTTGCTGGAAAAAGAGAAATCATGCATCAATATAGCGTGTATGATCAAATATCACACATAATGTTTTATCTCGTTCCAAGACTATCTCTACGTTCTAGTCTTGCGAACGTCTTATTCTTTTGTCTGTACGATTACAACATGGGAGAATTTTCTATGCTACTTACACTTAAGATACCTATTTCAATAGATTCCTTGGTATTTTAGCATTCTTTTTGTGTAGTTGAATCCACAATTGTGTGGGTTTATCGGCAGAACGAAGAGGTTTTCGTTTTTGATAGCAATATTTGCGTGTAATATTTAACTTATTTCAACCGTCAAATTCCTCCATTCAGTTCCCGGCATGCACCAGTCTAAGGGAAATTCCTGGGGAATTCCCCTTCCGACATTTTGAAAATTGCTGATATATTTCCGATGTAAAAACTAAAATCTCTTCGTTCTGCCGATAAACCCATACAATTGGCGATCTAACAACATAAAAAGAATTCTAAAATACATGGAATGTATCGAGGTAGGTCATTTAATAGTGCAATGCGTAGTTCATTCTCCGACATTGTAGAAAGACAGGCTTACCAATGATACCGGCGTACGACCACAATCTAAAGGGGTCGTAGGATGCGATAAATAATGTTGACATTTTAAAAATCGTTTCTTATGAAATGCTGATACAGTAAAAGTTCGAATGGCGAAAAAAGCGAACGCATTCCATACAGTCTTTGCATGCCATTGCCGTTTATGTCACGCATTTGGTACGAAATATGTGTATATATTACGCATTTGTTTCAAAAATATTTACACCTACCCTACACCTAAATTTTTAGGTGTTCCATAATATTGACCAGTATTCAGTAAGGTGTCCAAAATGTGAAGGAAGGTGTTCAATATTTGTAAGTCACTCACGTTAGATGGTCCCAAGTTGACAGCCCTGCCATATCGTTGTAAAAATGTTGTAAATGTCTGACATTTGAATTGCTAAGAACAACTCATAATATGTCTATTTTAAGATTCCTCCATCTCTTGCAATAAAAGCTGGTCAAGAATAGTCGAGTCCCGATCAATATAGGAATATTTCAAAAGTCCCTACTGCCAGGATGAAGTATTATGTCAAAATCCCACCCCCTGCACTGGCGAATCCAGGAGCTAACACGGGGGTAACAAATTCCCGAGAAAAAATCCACATTTAAATATATACTTCAAGCATGTATTTAAATAGAGTTTGTTAAAGTAATTTGGCTGCATTGGGAAGATTAAGGAATTTGCTTTAAAATGATATGCAACAAGTGTGTCCATTATAATGTATAGAGTTTTTATAACCGCTTGTAACACATAACCGTTGGTGTAACATTTAAATTTAAATTTTATGTTAAAAAATACAGAATTTTTCAACATATTTTCCAATCTTTGCTTACTGTTTTTTAAGATGATATCAATAGTACTGAGTGTTAGAATTCTGTCACTAAAAAGAATTATACAAAAGGCTGTAGTGGTTCCTGAGATATTGGCTCTCAAAATAACTAACTGATTTTCCGACACGCAAATGTCTTTTCCGAAGAGCATGTGTATTTTAAGACTGAAGTGATATGATACACTAAAAACTATTTTAAAACAAAATGCATTTAGTTTCTTGAATATTCAAAACAAACAAGTAGCTTTGAACTGTCATATACCTGTAAAACCAATTTTAAAATTCTGACACAAGAAAAAAGTCCTTTCCGAAGAGCTCTTCGGAAAAGACAAACTGTGGGTGTCTCTTACTAACTTTTCTGAGTACTGATGTATAAAGGCATTAGCACAATGTTTACAAATAGGACAGTTCTGTAAAACCCTTTAAAACACTGAGTGTAAAATTACAAATTAAGGATGCCGCAAATATAAAATTGTATCTTCATCACTATTTTTGCTGTGATAATAGGTTTAATTTACTGACAATTATCACCAACAATTGAGTCGTTTCTGTGCATAATGCTGTTACATAGGCCCACGTGTCCCTGGTCCAGCAGCTAAAAAACTATAAGTACATTCATGATAGCCTTAAAGTGATGACTTTAATGATGTCTTGCCCTATTGCCTATGAAAAATCGCAGATAATTTTTAATCTGTGGTAAATCTCGAAAATATGAATACACAAATAGAAACAATGTATAATCTCCAAAAATTGCTCCCACAAATTCAATCTGTTTAAACAGTATTTAGCAATACACTAAAAAATGTCTTTTCGGAGGAGCTTTGGATAAGTGTGGTTTAGTCATATGGTACACATATATACTGTCATGATTGTCTCATATAAACAAACATTACTAAGGACTTTGTAATGATTCAGACAGAAGGAAAAATGAACAGGATATTCAAAGTTATTAAGTATTATGGTAATTGGAAAAATGATTGAACTTTTTTTTGCCAAAATCACAGGCCATGTGAAGAGACTGGTCTTCCTATATTTCATTTCTATGATAATGATTCCGATAAAAACTATAAGTTATTTAGAACCATATATGTGTAAGCTTGAAAACAAAATATGCGGAACATATAATCATAATAATGAAACTTATATAAACCATTATAAACCCTTTAATAATTGCAATTACATTGTATATGTGTGTGTCCTTTCCGAAGAGCCAAAGTTGGGGCTTATAATATCATCCTGGTTTTTCTAATATAGATGCAATAAGTTATCTCTGGTTCAATAAAAAATGAAAGGTAAGACATTAAGTGAAATTATGATTCAGGAAAATGTTTTCTTCTAGCAAGTTTGAAAATCCACTTCTATGGGACTACAATAGCTTGCTCAAGCCCTTCTGTTTTGTATTTTTTTACTTATCTGATCTTGAATTATTACCGCCTTGTACAATCCAATACATCTCCGCTGTTATTATGCTGAAATATTCAACGGTTTCGAGATTTCCATAATACCTACGCTATCAGGGGTATCGCGAAACCTTATTGATTGACAGATATCGCGTGGACACAACGTGTGACTTCAGGCTGAATGACCAATCAAAACGTTATCAGGTTGAGCTTCATAAACAAAACCATTGGCCTATAAACAAAACAAACTTCCTATCTACGACTTGAAATTCAATGATCTGATCGAGTGTTTCGTTAGAGTAACAATATATTATGTATTTAAATGTACATTGGAAGGTAAGAGTCATTAATATAAATTAAATCATGCGATTCAATGTTGATTTAAAACTGATTTCGCGATGAAAATTCACGAACACCTAGTCCAATGTAGCGGGTCATGTTGTCGTCAATCGGTGATTGAATCTCAGCCTACATGTTCAGCGATCGTTTCAACGTTTATTGTTGAAATCTTCTCACCTTTGGTTATCGATACCCCGGCATCCACTAAACTCTCATTGATATTTATCTGATAAAATATTTGTATTTTCATAATGAATTCATGCTCAGATTCGTGCAAGATTTGTTCGTGAAAAGTCCCGGTGAAAAGTGTACTTGTTTTTGACCGTGCATAATAATGAGCTAACGCTTCAGGGCCGTCGTTGATTGGTCAAATTTTACCGACATCAACAAACTGTTGGTAAAGCACGTGGCTTTCTCTTTGGTACAAGGCGGTTATAATAGAAATCAAGATAGTAAAAGAGACCGACTTGGGCAAGGCTAATTGGAGCCCTCGGATGTATATACTTGCAAGGGTTTCATTACCTACCAGCAGGCAACTGGTTGTTTTGACAAAACCGCCTGTGGTTTGTAGGAACTTTTCAACTTCTCCATGTTAAATTTATGATTTCCATTAATTTTGCCTGATGTTTTCATTTATTTAGTCTGTTGTGAGAAGTTCAAGTGAAACATTTGACTTGTGACTGATTTACTTTTCAGTAACTTGAATGTTACTTTCAACATAGTGGTACATGTAAGATATTTGGATACAGATCGACGACAATGTCTTAAAACCCTCTTGCTCCAGAGTCTAATAGCTTTTCTGGAGTCTAAAGTGTTTTTTCAGGAGTCAAATTTTACATTTTTGTCACAATATTTGCGGTAACACTCTTGAGAAAATACATAAAACTGGATACAAATAAGGAATAAGAAGTCAGAAACCTTTTAGAAATAAATATTGGGATTAAAATAGCAAGATAATCTTAAGAAGTATGTTGAAAAGTATAAAAAAAAGTAGTCACAATACCGCTAAAAATCCGGGGTCTAAAAATTTTCTGATGAGAACCCTGGACGTCATTCTTGGTGAAAATGACAAACATTTCCTCTGATGGAAGTTCATCCATTTCTTTATACAAGTGAAAATGCTGAAGCAAAGTTCTAGCAATAGAGGAAATACATGAAATAAATATTTTTTAGTTTTTGGCTATTTTTGGCAAAATGAGGTGTTCACTATGTAACTTGTGTTTTCAGATAACTCTGTGAAGTGCCCACTTTGTTCCCAAGTGTTCCCGGTAAATGAACTCACTGACAATTTACTCGTGACAAAAAAGGTTCCTACAACCGAAGGAGGTGCTTCACCACACTCTGAAGATATAGGTCTCTGTACTGCTTGTGAGGATAATGCTGTACCTACATCATTCTGTGTTGAGTGTAACGAATGGCTCTGTGATGGATGTGTCTCAGCACATAGGCGTGTCAAGGTCACCAAAGACCACAACATTCAGTCTAAGGAGGAAGCTTCCAGCAACAAAAACCAGAAATCTCAAAGTATCCATTTGATCTGTCCTGCTCACAGGGGTGAACAATACCGGTTCTACTGCCAGGACTGTACCAAGTATGTATTAATATTCACTAGTTCTATTTGAAAAATGCTGAAAAAATGTTAAGGCAAATAAGAGAGAGATTGTGTCACTCGCCTCGAAGTTGACCTAACTGAAATTGAAAATTACTAGTACATGTATTTCTGTTTTGGGCAAAAATGATAAAAGGGATTTTTGACCCAGTTTAGAAAACAAATAAATTAAGAACCTTGTGATATTTGTCATTTTGCCCACCTTTCTTAGATGCTTTTGACTTATCAATTGTAAAAATGTTTCTTTAAATATCCAAATAATCTTATTGATTTAAACAATTCCCTTTACATTGCAGATTAACATGCCGGGACTGTCAGTTAGAAGACCATAAGGGCCATAGATATCTCACTATCGAGGAAGCTACGGGCCATCACAGAAACGACCTTAAGAAATCAGTTGACAGATTGATTGAAAAGGGAAAGCACGTGAATGAAGCACTGGAGCTTATTAAAAGACGTCATGATGAGATAGCTGACCGTGAAGTGGAAGTTACAACAAGTATTAAGAACTTTGCTGTTCGTGCAATTCATGAGATCAATCACAGAGCGAAGACGATTTTGAGCAACCTGCAAGAGATCTCTCAAGTGAAGAAAAGCCAGTTGACAAAGAAACAAGTTGAGGTTCTGGACTTAAAGGTAAAAATTGATCAAGCTGTAAAAGTAGCACAGTTTGCCATTAAAGAATCTAGTGACACAGCATTGTTGAGCAGTAGGCGTGTGATGATAACACAGATTCGTAAGGTTCACAAAACCATTGTGCAGGTCCCTAACCCACAACACAGAGTGGCCATAAATTTTGAAGTAGATGATAATTTCAACAATCATATCAAATCAGCAGGTAAGATAATGGTGGATGGTGTCGTATACCCTGGTCCCGGTTATGCTATTAACAACCAAGGGCCACCCAACCCCGATCCTGTCCAAGTTACCAACTCCACTTCAACTGTGACCCACCCAGTGTCAACATCTTCGGTGAGCCAACATGACCAGACAAGCAAACAAGTTGTTAGACAGAGACCCACGACCAGCACAGCCTCTAACCCACCTGGAACCACCCAGCAGGTACAGAATCTACCAAACCTCACTAGGCAGCAGTTCCTACAACTCAAACCTGACCAACAAGCATTCCTCCTGAGAAAATACAAACAGGAAAAAGAGGAGCAGAAGCTGAGGCAAGCCAATAGTTTAGTTAAACCCCTGGCACAAGCAGTTTCTCAAACTGTTGGAACAGTTGACACACAAAAGATAAACCTCATCCAGTTACAACAGCGGAGGATATTAGAACAACAAGTACAGAAGCAGCAGGAGCAACAACAACAGCTACAGCTGCAGGCAGAGATTGAACAACTGAGGAAAAGCAACATGGAGTTGCAGAAGAAGCAGGCACAGCAGGGAAACTTGGTCTCTTCTACAGTGCCACATAAAGGTAAAATTCAAATTGCATTGCTGGAAAATCACTTTGAACAATAACTCAATTATAAATGTTTCTCTCATTAGTCACTTAGGAGGGATTTGAAAATCAACACAAATTTCCATATTTAGTTGGCCATTGTGGACGCTTAACCCTTTCACGACAAAGGCTGCAATCTTGCCAAAATTTTCTCAACATCATCATTGAAAATAAGTTCTTGTGAAGGTAGTCAAATGAGGAAATATTATTTTGCAGAATCAACTGGGTCACAAGGATTCACACCAAGGAATTACAGCACACCATCTCCCCAACCACAAGCCCCTAAGGCAGAGAGCCCTGATAGTGCACAGTCAGGCATAAAACCAAAGACAGAACGACTGTCAGTTGATGAGCCACAAATGGGCATGAGGCTTCCTGTCAGCTTGGTGAGTCATAGTCATAGTTTCATATTCATATTAGCAGTGTGGATGTTTATACCTAGCATTTGTACCACATCAATCTTGTCATCAAAATTCAAGGATAAGTGCTTTTTCGTCTTACAATTTTAACAGATGCAAGAGCAGACAAGTGTCACCATTTGATTAGATTTTGGGCATGCTGGGTAAATCACATAGTGGCAATTTTGCTCTCAAAGTGCGATATTTATCACTTTGCATCTTGTTATTTTTTCCTTGTGATACACTTGGTAGGAAATCTCTTGTAAGCCTGTAATAAGTATGGTTCTATTTTTCTTGATTTTTATAATTAGTGATAGAGGTCCAGAGTAACATTCCCATTATCACTTGTTATTAATAATAAGGTTATTAAGTTGAAACATAAAACTGAAGCTATGCTTAATGTGTGCATTAAATTTGTAATATTGAATTTATCATGATTTAGAACTACGTTGATAAAATATTTTAAGGAAATATTCAAAAATGACTGTCATTGCGCAATTATGGAAATTGAAACTTACAAATGATTGTACACTGTAATCATTTCATGACATTCTTGATTGAAATATTTTTTCATATTTTTTGCAGAACCCCAGCAATTACAATCCTGATGATGATGCAAGCACCCTCTATAATGATCTCAAGAGGACAGAAAAACAAGACAAGGATGATACAAAAGATCCTGTAGGATCACAAACACAAATGGTATATTTATGTTCTGCTTTGATTAAACATCATGATCGTAATAAGGACATGTGCGAAGATCATACTCCTTTCCATATTTATTATTGCAAACAATAGTGGAGACTTGATATTTGACACAAAAAACATACTGAACCTATAGAATCACCAGCTAGTCCATTTGTCACTTTATCCATCAACAATTTTAGAATAGGTCTAAATGAAAACTGCCATTTTCCTGAACTTAGCAATTTTATGGGGGCTCATGATTGAGCCTGACATATGCAAAATATGTTCTGTCTTATCATCAAAAAACTACAATCTGCAAATAAACTACAAACAGTTTGTTTGGATGTAACTTTAAAGGACTACACTAAATTGCTGTATCCCTATCGTCAGCTTACATGATTGATTATACTTGAAAATTGATTATACTTCATCCTCCAAATGATGTATTGTAGGAAGAAGATTCCTCTACTGACACCATTCCATTCACTGAACAACCAAAGGTAGAAGAGAATGCAGAACAGAATGTACCACACAGCCAGAATTCCGATGACCCAAATGAGGATTACTGTGCTGTTTGTCACAATGGAGGGGACCTGTTATGTTGCGAATTCTGCCCCAAAGTCTTCCATTTAAAATGCCATGTTCCAGAACTGAAAGAATTCCCCAAGTAAGATAAATTTAATATTCATCTTTTGTTGTCTTATTAATTGTCACCTTTTGTTTTCTTGCAATTTATTGTTCCTCCCACCATATCAGTTTTTCTCGCAAATAGGCCCATGGGTGTTTATTTTGCACAGGGTGTTTATTTGAAAGAATTTTTAATAAACACCCATGGGCCTTTATTTAGAGGGGAAAACATTTTTCCAAGGGGGTAGGCATTTATTAAGAGGAAAAATGGCTTTCTCAAGCCAGTGGGCATTTATTTCGGGGGATATTATTGATCGCAAAGTTGGCCCATGGTCTTCATACTCATGCAATAATAACATGAATGCGGGCAAGAAGATTGTCCAATATGTGACCTTTTGTCATATTTCTGCTACATCATGTCAAGCTTACCCCAATGCTCTGTTCTGTTTGCCATTTCTGTTTTTAAGCAATTTGAATCCTTTTCTCGAATGTTTTCGCCCACTGGGTGTTTATAAAGATTCCTTTTAAATGAACACCAATGGGCCTTTATAAAGAGGGAAAAATACTTTTTCATACATCCCTCTTTCAAATAAATGCCCATGGGCCTATTTGCGAGAAACTCCGGTAATGTAGTTCTTGATTCGAAATTTTTAATTGTGTTGTTCTTACTTTTTCTAATTAAACTGTAAGCAGACATTTTTCACACTTGCATTATTCATAAGTCGTGAGAATAAGGAGAAATTGTAAAAAGAAACAAGAAAGTTCACAACCTTGACATAGGCTAATTGATTAAATGTCATAGTTCATTGTTCCTCTATGAAGTAGAGATGTAAGGTGTTGTAAGGTTGGAGTTTTTCAAGGAACATGGAGGTATGACCCAAAATTGAATAAATTGGGACTCAAATGAAACCCTGAACTTGTGAAGATTGTAAAATTATTTCTTTGACAAAATAATCATATAAAAGATGCAAAAACATCCTTTTAAATAATAATATAATTCTCATAAAACCTCTCAAATAAACTGATATTGCATATCTAAGAATGATTTGAAACATCATTTTTTCTATAAATATATTTCAACTGACAAAAATGAAGATAGAATCACCTAATTTCAGTCAATATTCTATTTAAATTATCTTAGAGAGTGACCAGATCAGCTTGACCTTGGAGTTTTAACACAGTACATCAATTTCATTTTCCAAATATGGAAAGTGCAAAATTGAGCTGTCAATCAAATACTGAATGAGCAATTGGAAGAATTATATTTGGCTTGATTGTTGAACCTTGGTTTTTTATCAGATCCAGAATTTAAGTTTTATATAAAACAATGTTCAAAATTGTAAGCAGTTCAAATATATATATACAGGTCACTGTGACCTATTTGGGACATTTAATTCATATTCTATTTTTGGCAGGGTGACTGAAATCAAAATTCCTCCATGAATTGAACCAATGTCAAATACAGTATACAGCTAGTTTATTATTCATTTAGTGTTGATTTTGGGGTTTGAAAACCTCTAAAGTTGCTCATAGTTTGGAAAGATTACATCTTAAATTGAACTTGAACAAAATTATATAATCAATAGGTCTATGTATCTGTGCAGAATAAAAAAAATTCCAGATTTCACGATTCTATGGACCTTTTCATGTAGTGATTTATTTGTAAACTTTCTCATGAAAAAATAAATCATGCAAATTTGTTGAATTTTCTATCAGAAATCATACCCTCTCCTCTCCACTCATTTTGTCCGTTTTAGTGTTGCTCTTATATATCTCGCATTTTGCAGTCCTGATATTTCGTGGCGTTGCCCATTGTGTCATAGTGTGGATGAGTTGAGAATCACAGACACCAGTCCCAAGTCTGAGCTAACCGAGGGCACAATGAAGAGAAAGGCTCCCGTAGGACTCAGTGACAAAGAGCTGAAGGTAAACAGTAGTGTGTTCAGCTCCTGTATCAAAACCACACCATTCACCAATTCATAATGCAAACATGCAAATATAAATTTCTGAACTGTATATTCTGTAATTAGCGCTGGTGCATTTAGAAAATTCAAATACTGTATAAGTGGTATTTAATCCGAGTGGTTAATTTTCCGAATGGTCAAATTTCATCATTTTCCTAATTTTAATTCCTAATGACAAGAAACCTCCCATTGGATAACATTATAAAGACAATATTTCCGACATTTAATTTTCCGAACCTGGCAAAAATTAGGAAATAGGCAAATTAAATGATTAGGCAAAATTACCACTTATACAGTAACCTCCTTCAGACCATACTAATATATATACAATGTACATGCCCAAATATGAAAGAGGTCAAAAATATTTTGTGTGTTTTAGGTTTGTGAGAGGATTCTCCTTGAACTCTTCTCTCATGACCAGAGTACCCCTTTCCATGATCCAGTAGATAGATCGGTAAGTGTTGTCTTACAATCTCTAGTTTCTTGCACTTCATTCACTTCATTTTCATGGTCAGCTTCATTTGGTATTGCATATTAGTCGGGTTTGAATAGGAGATATGTTCACAGAATATTTCAAAAATATATAGAAGCAATATTTAGGTGAATTTCAAAACTTCATACCATCCTTTTGAGAACCTGAAGTGGCACCAAGCAATCCATTGACTGTTTCACCAAAAATCCAAGATGGCCGCCACAATGTATCGGCAAATAACTAAAATTGACTAATATCGTCATTTAATTTGTCAAAATAGTTAAATACCGATCAAACATGACTAATCATAGTACCTATTAGATGGTCATATGCATTTAAAGTCACTAAATTGTTTTTGTGTGAAAACTGGAGTCCCACAAGGCTCAACTTTATGTCCCCTACTTTTTTAGTCCAATGACTTCCATTGACCATGGCATTTGTACATTGCAATGTATAGAAATCCATTTTTGTAACTTGTGCACCTAGGACCACATTTCACCTTGCACCCACACTCGACCAATGCTTGGCATGCCTTAGCTGCTTGAGGAAGGGATGTACATAGTGGCATCAGGAGGGACATGTCATACTGCCAGCCACATGTTGTGAACTCGATAACCATTTTGGTTATGGCACCAAACTATACCGCCTTGGTTAGCAAGTTAAGATTTTCTGTGCAAGGGCTCCTTTTGTTGGTGGTATTTGTCAATGACTGTATGACCGTTACAGAACATTAGCCTTCGTGCTGCATTGATATCTCTCTGGTTGCTGGTTCGATCATATAATAAAAAACAGTAAAATGTTCCAGGGACCGAATGGCTTGAACTGACAAAGGCAGGTTTGTTGTAACCATTTGTGCCACTTGTAGAAAAGCTGGACTAACTTCCTTGAACACATTCCATAGATTGAAGAGCAGATTCTTTGCTATGGCCAAAGAATTGTGCAGTTATATAATATAATTTAATACCTGTAATTTTTGAGAGGTCCGAAGGCAATCCAGATTTACACTTATTGCGCCCTAATGCTGCAACCATGGCAAGAAAAAGGACATCAGTATCTCCACTTCTGATTATGAAGTATTTTTTACCCTCTGAGGTCATCTGTTTTATATGAACAAAGAGCCTAGTGTCAGCTTTTTCATGAGTACAAGGTTCAATCATTGCTGTATCTGGCAATTGAGGAAACCACTGAAGAGATTCCCAAATAGTAGTTATCATTTGCATTTCATTAACATCAACCTCAGACATAAAGTTGGCCAGGAATGCAAACAGCCTAGTCTGGTTCCATTGGTTGTTAGAAAGGCTGGTAAATTCTTTGGCATTTGTGCATCTCTGCATAAATCATCCTTCTAGCACCAGTGCCACGATAAATCCTTGTTAGGGACTTCTCACTGTTTTGTAGGTAAACATTCCAGACAACATCTAATCTTGGAACACCTTCAATAAGCTGCCTTAACTTGGGATGAAACACCAGAAAGGACCAGAAAGGGGCAGTCTATTAAAACTGAATCTGCAGTTGGCTTTTCCAATACTTTGGGTCCATCTGGCTTAGTTTCTAGGCATTTAAGTAGGTCATTTAGTTGTATGTCTCATGGCTCCATGCTTAGCTAGGGATGGCGGGAACTCATGGTTTCATGTTTGAAAAACTCAGACATGTTATGTGTCTTGATTGTCAAAGGCAAGCAATATAGAGCATAGCAATAAGGTAATTTTCTTCTCTCAGTTCCTTGACCTCAGGAATCACTGCAGATGATTCTTTGTTTTTTTCTCCCTAGACCACACCAACTATGCATGCAAGTGAATCCTGAAGTCAAGAATCTGAGAAAAAATTATTATGAACTTTTTGCTATTACTCTACATTGCATGCCAATCAAGAACCAATGACATGTCTGAGTTTTTCAAATATGAAAACCATGAGTTCCCGCCATCCCTACATAACCACGGAGCCATGAGACCTACAACAAAAGCAGACTTTAATGTCAAGAAGCTAAGCCAGATGGATCTGAAGTATTGGAATAGTCACCTGCAGATGCAATTTTAATAGATGGCATCCTTCTGGTCCATGTGATGCATCCTGGTGTGGCTACCAACTTCCAAGAATATGGTACCAATGTCTCATCCCAAGTTAAGGCGGCCTATGGAAGGTGTTTCAAGATAAGATGTTATCTGTTATCTATAAAACAGTAGGAAGTCCCTGAAGGTTTATGCAGAGAATGTGATGCCCCAGAATTGGTTAAGCTTTCTAAGAAACAACCAGAACAAGACTGAGCTGTTAGCATTCCTGGCCAACTCTATTTTTGAGGTTGACGTTTATGACTATTGTGGAATCTGTTAAGTGCTTTCCTCAGTTGCCAGTTACAGTAATCAGGTAATGATTGAACCGTGTACTCATAAAGAAGATAATACTGCACTCTTTGTTCAGATGACCTCAAAAGGTAAAAAAGACTTCATAAACAGAATCAGTGGAAATACTGGTGTAGTTGTTCTTGCCATGGCTGCAGCATTAGGGTGCAATAAGTGTAAATCTGGATTGCCTTCTGACCTCTCAAAAATTACAGGTATTAAATTATATTATATAACTGCACCATTCTTTGGCCATAGCAAAGAATCTGCCCTTCAATCTATGGAATGTGTTCAAGGAAGTTACTCCAGCTTTTCTACAAGTAGCACAAATGGTTACAACAAACCTGACTTTGTCAGTTCATGCCATTCAGTCCCTAAAATGTTTTACTGTTCTAGTATATGATCGAACCAGCAACCAGATAGATATCGATGCGGCACGAAGGCAAATGTTCTGTGATGGCCATACAGTCATTGATAGAATGCCACCAACAAAAGGAGCCCTTGCACAGAAAATTTTAAGAACTTGCTAACCAAGGTTGTATTGTTTGGGGCCAACTTCAATCCAACATGGGTATCGGAGTTCACAACATGGGGCTGGCAGTATGACATGTCCCCCTTGGTGCCACTATGTACATCCCTTCCTCAAGCAGCTAAGGCATGCCAAGCATTGGTCAAGTGTGGGTGCAAGGTGAAATGTGGTCCTGGGTGCACAAGTTACAAAAATGGATTTCTATACATTACAATGTACAAATGCCATGGTCAATGAAAGTCATTAGACTAAAAAGGTAGGGGACATAAAGTTGAGCCTTGTGGGACTCCAGTTTTCACACAAAAATAATCTAGTGACTTTAAATGTATATGACCATCTAATAGGTACTATAATTAGTCATGTTTGATCAGTATTTAACTATTTTGACAAATTAAATGATGATATTAGTCAATTTTAGTGATTTGCCGATACATTGAGGCGGCCATCTTGGATTTTTGGTGAAACAGCCCTTCCTCAAGCAGCATGCAAAGCATTGATCAAGTGTGGGTTCAAGGTGAAATGTGGTCCTAGGTGCACATGTTACAAAAATGGATTTCTATGCATTGCTATGTGCAAATGCCATGGTCAATGCAAAAAATGCCAAAAAAGTAGCGGACATAAAGTTGAGCCTTGTGGGACTCCAGTTTTCACACAAAAATGATCCAATGACTTTAAATGGATATGAATTTCTGATAGGTACTATTATTAGTCATGTTTGATCAGTATACAACTATTTTGACTTATTAAATCATAACTTTAGTCATTTTTTATGATTTTTTGATACATCACAGCGGCCATCTTGGATTTTTGGTGAAAAAGTCAATGGATTGCTTGGTGCCACTTCAGGTTTTCAAAAGAATGGTATGAAGTTTTGAAATCCACCTTAAAATTGCTTCTATATATTTTTGAAATATTTTCACCTAAATATTCCTGACTATATGTTTTAACAGTCATTTTAATGTCACCACTACAAGTGGTGACATATTGTTATAATCTCCGACTTTTTGTGGATGGCATTAGTGGTTGGTGCCTGTTAAAATGGCAGGTAGTGACTTTTGCATGTTAATGCCTTGTATTCCTATGCTTAATTAAGAAGTTGCCATTGTCCATATTAGAATTGTGACCTTTAGTGAAAAAACATTACATTTCATATCTGATGAATAATTTCTGTTCAGTACCCTAATAACAAATCTATTTTTGAAGAAAGCAACTTCAAAAATCATTCTTATTCTTATATGTAATGGGGAGGGGTGATTCAATCTGAAATATAATTGATGTGTTTATGATGAATATTGTCTTGTTATTAATAATCTGTGTACATTTCTCCTAATTTTGTTTACATAAGTCTGATGTGTATTTGCTTCATACATTGCAGGTTCCAAACTACTACAAGATTATAACACAGCCTATGGATCTGACAAGCATTAAAACTAAGTTGCGAAGAGGTCACTTTGACCATTATGACAGTGTAGAAACCTTCATTGAAGATGTCCAGCTTATTTTCAAAAATTGTGCAACATATAATGCAGTAAGTGATTATACACTTGTTTTGTACACAGTGTGTAATGACATAGCAATAGTCACCAGAACTTGTTAGGGGATCTGTACTTACTTACCAGTAATGACCAGGGGTAATCAGACCTGGTTGTTTACTTTTTTATTTATTTTGCATTAATCATTTTTAGTTTACCCAATTCAAAATAAGCTTATAGCATGATATAGCTTTTGTAATCCTGGTTGGCCAAAGAGTGGGGTATACCTTTGGGTTTGGTATTGCAGAAATAACTTTTAAAATGTACATGTATATTGGTAAAAAGATCAAAACTTACTGGATGTGTTGTGTAATCTGAGACAGGTATAAAGTATTCCAATAGACTAGATGCAAGTAGATATAATATTGATTTACGTCATTAAATATTCAAAATTCAAAAGTGATATTATATTTGAAATCTACTAGTAAAAGTACATCCAAAAATATTGTTTCGAAAATTGTTTATCAACTTTGAAGATAATATTTTTTGAAAATGTGACTTCTAGTTTGGGGAGATTCCCCATAGACCCCATGTTATAAAATCACAAAAAGTGATTTATCTTTTCTTGTATTGGACAGATAACATTTTCTTTTACTGTACATATTTTATTTGTATAACTATTAGATACATATGGGTGATATAAAAATTGAACCACTAAAGCAAATGAATATTAAGTTAAAGGGAACTTTCTCTGATACATGCATCCTATCTGACCCGAACTAGCCACCTGGTGGTGAAACTGGTAACTACCTACTCCCATCTGAGTCATTATGTCCAATGCAATGTGGTAATAATGAAAATATATTTTGTTTTGTAAAATTAAATCATAACATTTTCATTGTTTCAGCCTGACTCTGAAGTTGGTAAGATTGGCAAAAGAGTTGAACAATTCTTCAATGATCTTATACAAAAGTTGCTTCCAAACTATGCCCAACGAGCCTCTACTCCAGCACCATCTCCAGGCCCATCTGATACAGAATCGACAAGTCCAAGACCAAAGAAGCGAAAACAGAATCCAGACAGTATCAAACACATACATGCAAAAGAAAAAGACATATAGTGATATTATAAATTTAAAGGAAATGGAACTGTATCTAAAAAATTGAAATACTTGTAATGACACTCCAGATATGAAATTATTATACTGTATATAATATAATATAATATATATTGACAGGTTTTGCCTGAAACGTTCAAGTGCAAGTGTACCAACAGGCGTAATAATACTAGCAGCAAAATTCTACCCACCATTCCAAATATCAGAAATTAAGTTCAGTTTAGATAAGACCCCATTTATGGAGTTTATATTATTAAATGAGTGTTAGTTATTAATAGGCAGATGACTGTACAGGGATTTACTTGTCACATTGGGTAGTAGTGTTTTTTTATTTAAGGACAACTGAAATAGGTTTTCTCAACTTGCAGCTACAAAAATGCGGTTTTCTTCATTGTAAGCCCAACGTAGAGTTCTTGCGATAACCATTATAAAATGGTAAATGGTCATAAATAAATGGTCATAAATAATGTAATAAAATTAACTGATCAATCAGATTGGCCCCAAGTGATTAGTCACGTCATACATAATTTTTTAGTTTGGGTTCATTGGTTCCTTGGTAATTACGATGTCATGGCAGCTATATGATTGTTGTGTAACAAATAACAAACCATCTTGGCATTATGACATCATGATTTAACGGACCAAAACGGGTCACCTGGGGACCAGTGAGAGATCATGTGGGGGCCAATGACGTCACAACCTATTCGAATATTGCTTATTAAGATATATTAAGCAACAATAACGATCATTAGAGTGAAATAATTTCCACAATACTGATGAGAAAACATATCCAAATACATTTATCAAAAAATTATATTGATTTCTTTAGGTCAAAAATACCATTTCATATCTGCTTTGATAAAATTGACTGTGAAGGTTGCTTGAAAAATCTGACAGGGTTTTGTACTGAAATGATCTGACCAATTACAAACAAATTTGATGTTTGGATGAAGGCCGTAATAGGACCCAGGGTTTGTCAAGAAGTAGACAATGTTTTTTTCGGAATTGTATAATTATATAAGTTCTATAGAAAAAATAGTCTTGTTTTCAACCTGTTCCATTTTGTACATACAATGTTTAGCTGGTCACATCTGTCTTTGGCAAGTATAAAATGCAGTGCCTGTTGGTCACATATGTTGATGAAAAAATTATAAGAGGAATATTCAGTTAATTAGTATGTATAAAAAAACTGTTTATCCCAGATAAGCATATAATACTTAAGTATGAAATATATCTATACAAATCAAAGAATGAATGCATTTCCAAATGCCAATAAATTGAATCTTTGCTATGAATACCAATTATATATTCCTATGTACAGGAGTTGGTGCCACAGAAAATAATTGGTGTATTTTATGTTTCAACCACTAGTTAGAATTATTTGTGTGTAATATGATTCAATAATACGTGTGTAATATGATTCATAGACAGGTTCCAATTTCAGAATATCTCAAGGGAAAGGGTTTTTGAGGCATTTTTTAGAAAAAGCAACAGACCTATTTTTTCTGGATCAGTTTTTCATGCTGATAAAGATATTAAAAGATGACAGCTCAACGGGGTGGTCACAACACTGAATTTTAGTGTTTTTACCCCCCTGTGAAATTATTTTAGGGGGTACTATAATATTAGTTCATAACTCAAAGGATATATAAACTATTGTTCTGAGTTCTACAGCATACATTGTTAGTACATCATTGAATACTACCCTAAAGTTATAGGTTGATATCTTTGTTGGTTTCGGAAAAATACAATTAATTAGAAAAAAATATGCAATTTTTGTCATTTTTTCTTGCTTATTTTATATTTGTAGCTTCAAGCAAAATATGATAACTTAAACAGCTCAAAGTAGTATTCTAACAACATTCCCAAGCTATGTGTGATATTGTAATACATCTATTAGAGTGATGAAGTACTATTTTGTAATTTTAATATGACTTTATAGTGCCCTACCCCTGGTAAATAGAAGAAAGTTGGTGTGGTTTTCTTCTGGTTTTAACATTTTATTGTCTTCTTAGTTGAAGATACAATCAATTCTGTCAGTTAACCATGAGTAGCTTTACAATGGTGAACTATTCCCATGAATAGAGGGTTGGGACCTCAAAAATACCAGAACTGTTAAGTGGCATCCTTGGGCAACCCTCTTCAGAGCATTTTCCTTATATAATCCAATAAAATCTGCAGGGGACACTATAATAAACTTATACATGTATATCTAAGATACTAATGAAGATACTGAATTCAAATTTTCAGGATTTGGTCCTGGTATGATAGGTAATCTGTATGACAAAAATGACAAAAAGAAGAAACTATGTTGCCATAGTAACAAGAATACGACACTATTTGTTTCCTAAGAAATGTGTTTTAAGGGATTTTGTCATTTTCTTCATATTTCTAATTCTAAATATGTCTACAATGTGGGATGATTAAAATTATGGTAAAGTAATCTTTTCTATTGTTCTCTAAAACAGAAGTTGCTATGGCGACACATAGATCATAGAAAAAATCCTGGGATGATCGCCCTATTTGTCAGGAAATTAAAATGGAAACTGAAAAAAGAGTTTCTTCTTACTGAATAGCAATTTGGTAGACCAAGGCTGACACGCACAGGAGAAAACATCTATCAGTTCTATGTCATTTTGTTGTTATTTTTTATTTATCATGCTCTGGGACTTATAACGCCTAATGCCGAATCTTTTCCAACTGCAAAGGAAGGCAAGATTTAAATAATGAACATTCATATATCTCAACAAATATGGCATAAGATTTGGACAAAGATGAAACTCTGAGGGAAAATTAGACGAAACATTAATGTGAGTGGTCCAAAAATAACACTTACATGTTTTGAAAAAGTTATGCTCTCGGGTGAATCAGTGCTCATTTAAGGATAGTCTGAATCAGGTGAATTTTTAACCTAATTGTACCCCTCCCCCAAAACCCCCAAATTTTGACAATTGTCGAAAAGTGGCAAACAACAATTAAACAAACATCATTAAAGTTCAATATGGCTATTTCGCTTCTATGTCATAAAGATATGGTACGATCTCAGGTCAATCAATAAATTTCACAAGTGACACTCTATCTTATGAAGAAAATATTATCGTATTTGAAGACATGTCAAAAATTTGGTGGAAATAATTTTGTCACTCCTGATTTGACCTGGAAAGGTTCAGGTAAGTTATCACAAACAATTTCAGACAGTTATATCTTTAATTATGACTATTTTCTGACCATGAAGACAGGTATACAGGGATAATAAAGTCAATCGGACTCGGAGATATTACACTAGCAATCAACCAACCCATCAATATATTTTTTCAAAGTTGTTGACCTCATTTTCACCAAAAATGCTATCATTTTATTAATGTTTAATGCATTACTATTCTTTATTTTAATGTATCAAATAGCTCTTGAAAAGAAAACTGAATTCCCCTAAGATTAGTGTTCCCCATGTTATTTCCCCTTTGAAAAATTCATGCTATCCATTGGTTTCAGTTCATTTTGGTCATCAGTGTCTTTAAAGTCCCTGGAGCAATCCACTTTTCCTCTTAGGAAATAGAACATGTCTCAAAGCTATGCATTCAACAATATAATTAAAGGTTGCATCTTTGGTAAAAATTAGGTCAACATTTTTAGTAAAAAGTATGTTGATTGGGCCATTCCCTTTAATATCACTGAGGTCTGATTAATCATTATATTTACTTTTCTTGAAGATAATGAATAGATCTAAAAGATATACCCATGTTCATGGTCAGAATATATTCATAATTCAAGTTAGAATTGTCTGAAGTTGTTTGCGATAACCTACATGCTCCTTTATAACATTATTATGTAAATACAGTAGAACCTGTGTAAGTGGAACACTCTCCATTCTGCCACAAAGCGTTCCACTTAGAAGGTGTTCCACACGGAGGTTTTGGGTTCACAGGGAACATACAAGATCAAATATAGGATTTATATGTATCATTGGAAATATGATTCTCCCTTCATTACAGGGCAGGTATATACCATTAATAATCCATTTATTTTACTCGAAAAGGTATCTGACATTCTTAATCCTCCTCATTCTGCCAAAAATGTTTTCTGACATTCTTAATCCTCCTAATTGTGCCAGTCTCAGGTACAAGGATTAGGCAATTAAGTTTTAAAGACTTGTTCCTACTGCTAATAATTCAATTGTTTTTAAATGACCTTTTTAATCTTACTTATTAAGTTTGAAACAAACAGCAAGGGATATTAATTAGTGGTAGCATCACGTGTCCAGTTCTACAGGAGGTTAATCCAATTTTCTGAATGAAAATCTTATGAAATCCTAATTTGCTGATTATCAAATTAATTATTGGTTGCATCTCATGTTGACCTCTACAGGAGGTTAATCCATTAAAATCCTAATTTGCCAATTATCACAGTATTACCTGTTTTCATACCCAGATATCATTGAAGGAGATTAATTCTGTTTACATATATCAATATTGAAATCTATGGAAATTGACTGTTCCACTTAGCAGGTTAATTTTTCAATATGGGGTTTTCACTGTTCAAGTTTGGAGGTGTTCCACTTACAGAGGTTCAATTAACATTAAGTCAATGGGTTTTTAAAACGGGACTTTGAAAAGGCGTTCCACTTGGGAGGTGTTCCACTTATGGAGGTGTTCCACTTAGCAGGTTCTACTGTACATTACTTGTGCATGATGACCACCATAGTCTAGTTGCTCAAATGAGATCAATTGATGATTATAATGTTTAGACTTTATGTCAATGTCCAGACTGTATGCCAACCTCTCTAGTATGTGATTACACTAGATTTCATTATGATACATGTACTTAATTGAAAACTTACATATAAAATATCTTAAGTCCTATATTCTAGTAATAAATGAATTAGAATGTCACCTAACATTTGATGATGGTATGAATTTATTGATTTGGTGTCTATCAATACATGTTTCTAACTTAATGCTGCAAAATGATAAAATTCACCACATCCACTTTCTTCAATTTTCCAGGGGTAGGGCACTATAAAGTCATATTAAAATTACAAAATAGTACTTCATAACTAAAATAGATGTATTACAATACCACACATAGCTTGGAAATGTTTTTAGAATACTACTATGAGCTGTTAAACCTCTCATATTGTGCTTGAAGCTACAAATATAAAATTGGCAAGACAGAAATTGCGTATCTTTTTCCTGTTTTTTGTATTTTTCTGAGACCAATAAGGGTATCAACCCATAACTTTAGGATAGTATTCATATTTGTACTAGCAATGTATGGTGTACAACTCAGAACAATAGCTCATATATCCTTTGAGTTATGAACTAGTTTCATAGTACCCCCTAGAATATTTTCCTAGGGGGTTAAAAATGCCAAGATTTAGTATCGTGACCACCCCGTTGAGCTGTCATCTTTTAATATCTTTATCAGCATGAAAAACTGATCTAGTAAAAATAGGTCTGTTGCTTTTTCTAAAAAATGCCTCAAAAACTTGAATTATTTGAATTGGAACCTGTCTATCATTAATACATGTGTAATATGATTCAATAATACATTATAATACATTATGTCAAATACTGTTTTGTTTTCTTGAGTTGGTATATTATCTGTTTGATTTCTTATGTAGTCACATATTGTATACTCCCAATTTTGAGTGACAAGTGTTCAGTATCTGAAACAACATGTTACATCTTTTTATAACAATTTGCAAGAAACCCAGTAATCTTCAGATTTACATGCATCATGAAAAAATTGCCAAATAAAAAATAATGACGCTTTTTCAGCCCCTTCTGTATTTCTTGGAAAGAGACTCATCTGTTAAACCCCACATGTTTTATATTTTTCTCAGGTCAATCCTAATGGACACATTAAGTGAAAATGTTTTTCTCGTCATAATAAATGTAATATTCATTAATGTGCAAGCAAGTCATTAGTTTCAAAATACTATAAGTTATTCAATGATTCGAGTGAAATGCAGAAAATATTCTTCCCGAGAAGGTCGTATTTCACGATGCGCTAGCAGAGTGAAATACAGACGTTCAAGGGAAGAATATTTTCTGTATTTCACAAGAAATCATTAAATAACGATTTTATTCCATGATTACCCATATGAAACTCGCCTAAATCAAGTCCGTTGGCTCGGGGCCGGAGAAACAGATCAACCTTCTCACCTCAGAGATTTTTAATCGATATTCCTTCAAAATCTTTATGGCCTTGTTGTTTGCTTTTTGTTTGCGTGTTTTATCTTAAAATTATTGATTGTGGTGATCACAGTATACGTTTCTGATATTTGAATCAGATATTTATAGCAAAATTCAAAGATAAGCATGCGTTGGTGTAAAGTAATCGCCATTGATTTTTTTCAGTAACAGTCATATCCTGGATGGAAATCTGGGGCGTTGGGATACTGGACCGTATCCCAACGCTGACGTCATTGACACTGGAAAGTGCGTGTAAATACAGAATATATTTAAGTCACGTGGACCAATCAGATTGCAGGGAATTTCACCATCATAGAATAAAGTGTTCTACTATTAACCATCTTTAGGGAAAGTCTAGGCATCAACTTATTTTTTGCATTGATTTAAATAAATAATGGTGACAAAGTAGAAGCACTATGAGACTTGCCATATATATGTATATGGTGGACACTCTGACCAAGTTTCAAGAAAAACATTGAAGCAGCTCAAAACTACATTCATTTGAATATTGAGTGATATTTAACTGGAATCATGAATGTGAGACACTTTAGAATGATATATTAGTCTGGCAGAAATATAGGGTATTTTGACATTCAATCGTTTTCTTCGGATTACAATGTTTTTTTAACTTATCAACATTAATATAGGGTTGGGACCTCAAAACCATTGGATGCCGGTGCGGCACCCTTGGGCAACTCTCTACAGAACATTTCTTATACCCCCCTGATAAAATATACAGGGGGTACTATAAGACACCCTCATATCTCAGATACTGATAGATATATTAACTTGAGATTTTCAGGAATTAGGTTTAGTATGATGCTTGACATGTATGACAAAAATCAAGAAAAAATCTTAATCCGTTGCTATAGCAACAGTAACAGAACACTATTTGTTACCGTAGAGATGCATTATTTTGCTGATTTTCAACATTTCTTCATATAGTTGATTCTTAAACTAGTATATAGTATTACACTAGTATATAGGACACTGCATATTTTATATTTAGTATATACATGTATATCAAATGAAATCTAATGAATTCATACAGTAGTGAGGTTGGCATATAGTCTAGACTTTGGCATTTAGAACATGCATCATAATAAAATCTAATGTAATTATACAATAGAGAGGTTGGCATAGTCTAGATTTTGGCATAATGTCTAAATTTTATAAGCATTGGCTTTCCTCATATCTGAGCAGTCAGACTACTGGGGGGCCCTGTATAGCTTCTGGGGGGCACTGGGGACCATCGTATAGCTTTTAAAGGCACTGGATATTTGATTTAACATTGAATTCAATTGGATATTTCTCTAACAGTGAAATTTAATGGCCATGAAACATTTCAGATTGACAACATCGTGAATTTTTTTCTTTTTTTTTGGGAGCCACCGTATAGCTTCCGGGGGCCCCTGTAGTTTCTTGGGGCCATTCGGGGCCACCGTACAGCTTCTGGGGGCTACCATATAGATTCTGAGGGCCACTGGATGCCATCCTATAGCTTCTCACGGCTACTGGGGGCCAACGTATAGCTTCTTGGTGCCATCATATAGCTTCTGGGGCCTACCATATAGCTTCTTGGGGCCACTAGGGGCCCCTGTATAGCTTTTTTGGGGCCACTGTAAAGCTTCTTGGAGCCACTGGGGACCACCATATAGCTTCTGGGGGCTACTAGGGGCTAATGGATATGATTCTGGGGGCCACCATATAGCTTTCTGGGGCCACCGTATAGCTTTAAAGGGGCACTAGGGGCCACTGTATAGATTATGGGGGCTACTGGGGGCCCCTGCATAGCTTCTGGAAGTCACCATATAGCTTCTAGGGGCCATTTGGAGGTCCTGTATAGCTTCCGAGGGTTACCATATAGCTTCTGGGGGCTACTAGGGGTCCTGTATAGCTTCTTGGGGCTCCTGTTTAGCTTCTTGGAGACACTGGGGTGCCACCATATAGTTTTTGGGAGCCACCGTATAGCTTCTGAGGGCCCCTGTATAGTTTCTTGGGGCAATTGGGGGCCACCGTACAGCTTCTGGGGGCTACAATATAGCTTCTGGGGGCCACTTGATGCCATCATATAGCTTCTGGCGGCTACTTGGGGCCACCGTATAGCTTCTGGGTGCCATCATATAGCTTCTGGGGCCTACCATATCGCTTCTTGGGGCCACTAGGGGCCCCTGTATAGCTTTTGGGGGCCACTGTAAAGCTTCTTGGAGCCACTGGGGACCACCATATAGCTTCTGGGGGCTACTAGGGGCTGATGGATATGCTTCTGGGGGCCACCATATAGCTTTCTGGGGCCACCGTATAGCTTTAGGGGGCACTAGGGGCCACTGTATAGATTCTGGGGGCTACTGGGGGCCCCTGTATAGCTTCTGGAAGTCACCATATAGCTTCTAGGGGCCATTTGGAGCCCCTGTATAGGTTCTGGGGGCTACCATATAGCTTCTGGGGGCTACTAGGGGTCCCTGTATAGCTTCTGGTGGCCACCTTATAGCATCTTGGAGCCACAGGGGGCCCCTGTATAGCTTCTGGGGCCACTGGGGTCCATGGTATAGCTTCTGGGGGCCACTGGGGGCATTTTTTATTTGAACCTTGAAAATTAATCTATTTTGCCAGATTTGGTGGCTGTCGAGGTGGGGTAAAATTAAATTATAATTTTCTTTTCAAATTCATGTGACTATTTATCTCTAAAGCAGCACTTTTTTACCTAGGGAGCATAACCTTTTCAAGAAGTGTTATTTTGGACCACCTTTTTAAAGAAAGTGAAATGTAAAAACTTGATTATTAAGTGATGTTACCATAGCAACTGAAATGTTAGATATATAAAATAAACCATATGATGAATTATTTCATCTTTAGATATACTTCAGATGCTTTAAGAATCAACAATATGAAGAAAATTATGAAAATCAGCAAAATAATGCATTTCTACGGTAACAAATAGTGTCTATTTCTGTTGCTATAGCAACGGATTAAAAAATTTTCTTGATTTTTGTCACATGTGTCAAGCATCATACTAAAACCGATTCCTGAAAATTTCAAGTTAATATATTTATTAGTGTCTGAGATATGATGGTGTCTTATAGTACCCCCTGTATATTTTATCAGGGGGGTATAAGAAATGCTCTGTAGAGAGTTGCCCAAGGGTGCCGCTCCGGCATCCTATGGTTTTGAGGTCCAAACCCTATACTCATGCTGATAAGTTTAAAAAACATTGTAATCCGAAGAAAACGATTAGCTTTGAAGTTTCTGCCAGACTATATGTGATTTTGTCAATTTACAGAAATAACTTCAGAAGTGTGGTGTTGTACTCTCAACACCAATTGGAAACATTTTGATACATTTTGTAAAGGCCAATGAAGCAATATCAGGGATCTGCTCAGTTGCCCAAATAAGGAACAAATTGTACTGAAATGGAAAATTGGTTTAAAGACAAATGCAGCTTAGATGTGGGCATTTTGACAATTTCACACAATACGCTTTTAAGCATGATGTAAATGAAGGTTTACTATAAACATCAACATAAAGTTTTTTCCCAATATGTGAAAATGCACTGCAATGCATGAAAAACAATTGCTCTAATTGCATGTTTAGTTTACCTACCAAGATGATGACAATATAATTACCTTTTTAAAGAAAAATGTTATCTGATAAAAAGATGATTGTGTTAAAATGTCTGAGTTGCAAAGTCATCTGAACAAGGCCTATTGGGAAATCCAAAATTAAAAATTTAATACCACCAAGAGATTTCATACACCTTAACACAACAAAACATATTTAATTTTTGTTAGTTTAGAATATAATAAAATTATGGTTTATTTATCATAATATTAAAAAATACACATATTCCTGAATCTAATCAAAACATTAGAAATGCTTCCAATTCCTAAAATTATTGCATAGGAATGTTACAATAATTTATTTTATACAGAATATAATCCTATAACAGATAAAAATTACTTTTGGATTACATAGCAACCATTTATAAAAATTGTGTAAAATAATTGACAATTGTACAAATTCCTACCAAATATAAAGGAAATTTTGTTTACTTACATCCTGCAGGACTGAGGGGCTTTTACTGGCTGTGTCTCAATTGAACTTCATTCAATGAGATTACGAATGCAATCCAGTGCATGTTCAAATAGTAATAAAGTGACTTTGGTGATATGTTTTAGATGAATACATTGTAACACATTTCTTTTAAACAAATGCTATGATTGCCAAGCAACATGTTATATGGAAATTTCAAAAGCAATATTTGAATTACCATTAATTTTAAATTGTTTGACATATATGCTCATTTTCAATGGGGTTTGTAAAAAAGTAGCAGGGTATTTATGACAAATGTCACAACCTATTTGCAGTTTTGCACACATTATTAGAATATGTAAATTGGAAGATCTCGACTCTAACAACATATATTCCTTTCAATCCTAGGAGAGGATAATGCCAAAATATGAAGGCTGGAATAGACATTACCCACACATAAGACTTCCATTATTGAATTATAAGGTATTCACAAATAATTTTAGACAACAAATTTTAAACAAATCTTTGCACCTGAGTTTCTCTTACAAAATACATATGTAATAACATATATAATATAATGATATCGAAAACATTATTGCATTAACACAAAATTGATTCCTCTTTGGTTTTCAATATAATATACAGTGAAATCTGTCAAAGTGGAACACCTTTGGTACCTCTAAAAAGTGTTCTACTTAGGAGGCGTACCACTTATATTTAACATCTTGGGATTCTGAAGTGTTCCACTAACACAGGAATTCCAATTTACAGGTTCAAATGTACTTAACATTATGTAAGATAACATGAAAAAACATTAGAAATAAATTAATAGACTAGATGCTAGTAAAAATAATCTTGATTTTTATGATTCAATATTCAAAATTAAATCAATCATACATGCCAGAATAAATCTGCTTTGGTTGTGAATCAATTATTTTTCCTTAAATGAAATTTCATGTATTGAATCAAAACTCACATTTGATATTCATTTAACATAAGGTAAATTTTTTGATGCTGTACGTATAATACAAAAGTCTTCCTATATTGGCAATGTATGTTTAATAGTTGTAACAGCTATTTTGAAATTATAAATTCAAATGCTTCTAGAAATAGAAAACATGTTTGGATATTACTTAGTTAACTGTTAGCAATCTGAGATTGATTAATTATTTTACCAGAATATCCTTGTTTGGGCAAATGTCTCCTTCTGATGGACTTGTGACAATATTGTGCAATGAAACTGTTTTTTCAAGCTGATCTGACATATCCAGCTTGTGTCACTCAGTACTGTCAACCCCTAAAGATTTTCTCGCGGGACAGATTTTTTAGACCCAGTGCCCAAAATTCGCGGGATTTTGCGGGACATCTACTAAATTCGCGGGATTTTGCGGGACATTTAAGGGATTTGCGTGATTGCTAATAGGAGATTTTTTTTATCAAATTCGCGGGATTTCGCGGGACCATTCGAGGGACAAACACCCTAATTGCGGGACAGTTAACAGGTGTACCACCAAAAACTTCATAGAGGGACAGATTTTATAGACAAAGTGCCCTAAATTTGCGGGATTTCGCGGGACATCCACCTAAATTTGCAGGATGTCCCGGGACATTCAAGGGATTTGCGTGATTGGGACTAATGTAAAAGCGTGTAGAAGTACTTATATCAAACTTTCAGATACTGATTAATCAAATATAATGCACCGTTACATTGTAACTTAAATAAACGTCAACACAATTTCACAAAATACGCATAGGAATATTATTAAACTTTATTGTAATTTATCAAAAACAAAAACCATGCTTCAGGTGTGATTACCGTAATCTAACACGAAATTCAAAAATTCGGAACAATACTTTGCACTTCTGGCGTCTCGACCAACTATGAAACGCTTACCCCCATAATGTTATATATTAAAATGTACCTATTCATATACTGTAGGCATGGGCTTTCAATTGAAAGCCCATGATATAGGGGTTCGACTAATCTACATCAAATTATAGGATATGAGGTTAATTTTCTAGATAGGGTTTGTATAAAAAACCGGGTACCGGGTAGTAAATCCTCCATGCTGGGTTCAAACTTGGTACCCGGTCGAAAAAAAAACAAAAAACGAAATATACGAATACACAACATAATTAGATCATTAGAAAACGTGTAAGATTTGTTTTGAATTTACAAAAATGTATGTAACTTCCTTCAAAATTGAGCTAGAAGCTTCAAATAAAAAGCATTTTAAGGCTCTTTTCTTCCTCTATCATCTTGGTCATATTTCCATTGGTAATGAAGGGGGGGGGGTGCGATCGCATCCCCTCCTGGCTACGCCAATGACATTGTAAGACGATTTGAAAAACAAGACAAATCAATCTTACTCTATTTTCAATAGTTCGTATGTTGGTACGTGAATTGTTTTGATTATGATTTAAATCTGTAAATAGCTATCGTTGCTTTAGCAGAGAGGTGACGTGTGTTAATTTGCATGATGCAACGTGTAAGATTTTGATTATTAATCATAATTTAAGTTATCCCAATTTATGACAAAATGTCCACTGAATTGTAAATTGTTATGTCTTACAATGTCATAGGCGTAGCCAGGTGAGGGTGCGATGGTGCGATCGCACCCCCCCCCCATAACCAATGAAAATATGGCCATAACGATAGAGGAAGAAAAGTGCCTTAAAATATGCTTTTTATTTGAAGCTTCTAGCTCAATTTTGAATCATGTTACATACATTTTTGCAAATTCAAAACAAATCTTACATGTTTTCTCATAATCTAATTATGTTATATATTCGTATTTTTCGTTTTTTGGGTACCCGTTTTTTTTGACCGGGTACCGGGTACCAAGTTTGAACCCAGCATGGAGGATTTACTACCCGGTACCCGGTTTTTTATACAAACCCTTTCTAGATATCAGCGTACATTTATTGTAACTCGCGTTTGCTAACATTTGCTCAGTTCTGAGATGAAGGCCACACGGGTAGTAAAAAGGCCAACGTTGGAACTATTTGTGACCTACATCCCTATTTTCGTAATTAAAATGAAAGTTGAACCCTTCCCCTTTATTTTGATACCAAACAACAGCATGCTAGGTACTTAAAATTAGGTAAACTTTACTCCTCAAAAGTGCAAAAACTTAGCTTCTTATATAAGATAAGATAATCAAAATATAGGGGATTGCAACAATTTCGGAAATTCGCGGAGGTCAAAGCCACATTTTGCGGGACTTCGCGGGACAATGCGGGACACGCGAATTAGCCTAATTTTGATCAAATTCGCGGGATAATCCCGCCATTCGCGGGACACTTGACAGCTCTGGTCACTTGTCAAATAGTGTGCCTGAATTCAAACAGCTACATTTTGGCTATATCTGGGCCTTGTTTTGTGGTAGTCTTAATCAAATTTAGGCCAGAAATTGCATTACTTTCTGCCTCTATCTCAATGATTTCTACTTGCAATGTTTTCTGACCCAAGCTGACACCTGGCGGCAAAATTTACTATTAACTACTAGCACCTAGGTAATCTCTATTAATCATGTTTTATGGCCCATCATGCTCAGTATGCCTGCATACTAACCATAAAGTCTGGTGTACACCAATGGGGCAAATTGGGACCTCCATAGACCTAACATTGCGTGGGACTTCTTGGGATTTTGCCCCATGGAGTCTGTAGGACTCTTTAGGATTTTGCCCCATATTGCCCCATCGAGTTCTATAAGGTCCCATGAGTCTATGAGGTCCAATGAGGTTCCACGTGGGATTCGATGGGGCAAGATGGGGCAAAATCACACGGAGTCCCATCTTGCCCCATCGAGAATGAACATGTTCATTCTTTCCATGGGGCAATGGGCATTGTGGGATTTTGCCCCATCGATCATATGACGTGTTGTGTGAAGTCCAACATACACCAATGGGGCACGGTGGGATTTTATGTCGCTTGATGGGACTCCATGGGCCATGATGGGGCAAAGTCATCAAGAACCCATGTGTTCTTGTGGGATTCAATGGGGCAAGTTGGGATTCGATGGGACTCAATGGGGCAAGTGGGATTTTGCCCCATTGGTGTATACTGGGCTAAACAGACCAAAAAAATTTGTTACATTAAATATTAGTTATACAAGTAAATATTAGTTATATAAGAATGTTTAGCTATAATGGCTTATCATTGAATTTTACTTTCTTGCCTTCATTTCTCAATTGGCCATTCTGTAGATTTTCATGTGATTTGGTATTTCCATCATCCATACTTTCTGTCGTAATGCTTGGTATCTGAGGATTCCCTTCATTTATCTGTGAAACTGGATCCCCATTGTTCAATTCTGGCACCATTACTCCTGATGTTAAGTTGGTGCTTTCAGTTTCTGCACTTCCCACTGAATCTGTCTCTAAGCTTGCACTATGTCCAGTAATTTTAGAATTTTGCATTGTTTGATTGTTACTGTTGGATTCATGCTGTGATCTTTCATTTTCCTCTGTCCAGCCGCTGCCATTTGGGTGACCTTGAAATACATGTACAATGAAAGAGTCATGGAAAACATATGAGTCTTGTGTAAGTATTGTTGTGAATACAGGGTGTCCAAAAGAAACAGGGCCGTAAGAAAGTTGAATAACTCAATTTTGCATATTTTGCCTTGTAATTTCAGAATTATTTAGTTCATTCAATGTGAATTTTGTTGTGAAAGTTTGATAATAATTTGTTAGTTGAGTCAAAATTTACAGTTCCTTACAAAACATGCCCAAGATGTGCACCTCTCCTCTCTATGCACAATTCAATCCGGCAAACAAAGTTGTTGATGATCTCCCTCCACACATATCTTTCTGAATGGACAAGTTTATTCCAAGAATAATACCACCAATACAAGCCAATACCACCCTAACACTGCAAATGATATGCTGAAATGGTTTAGGCAATGCTTTGGTGGTCAGCTCATCAGTCGCAGAACGCAAACCATATGGGCAGTTCATCTGCCAGATCTAAATCCCCCAGATTCTTATCTTTGGTGATTTCTCAAAGCCAATGTGTATACTGACAGGCCCCTAACAACCTTAAGAGGGCAATAACTACCCCAATATGTACCATCCACATTGATGTGTATAGGTTAGGGTCATTAACAACTTGGTTCACAGTATTCGTTTGTGCAAAGAGAGGAGAAGTGCCCACTTTGAGCTTGTTTCGTAAAGTACTGTAGTTTTTGACACAATTGACAGATTATCATCAAACTTCAGGAACAGAATTCATATTGAATGAACTAAATAATTCTAAAATATGCAAAATTGACGAAATTATTCAACTTTCTTACGGTCCTGTTTTTTGGTATGACATGATTTGTTTGAAATAAGCTAAAAATAAATGATGAAATAAAATTGTTGACTTTTAAGCCAATCAGTATGAAATTAATTTAGTTTGGAATTGATCAAACTGCTTCTTAGGTCAGGAAATTTTTCAAGCTTTCAAATTTTTGGAAAGCGGAGGTCATCTTGAGGATGATATACCATTGAAATGTGCAGGTTGACTTGAAAGTAAGGATGACATACCATTGAAATGTACAGGTTGACTTGAAAGTAAGGATGACATACCATTGAAATGTACAGGTTGACTTGAAAGTAAGGATGACATACCATTGAAATGTACAGGTTGACTTGAAAGTAAGGATGACATACCGTTGAAATGTACAGGTTGACTTGAAAGTAAGGATGAAATACCATTGAAATGTACAAGTTGACTTGAAAGTAAGGATAACATACCATTGAAATGTACAGGTTGACTTGAAAGTAAGGATGACATACCATTGAAATGTACAGGTTGACTTGAAAGTAAGGATGACATACCATTGAAATGTACAGGTTGACTTGAAAGTAAGGATAACATACCACTGAAATGTGCAGGTTGACTTGAAAGTAATGATGACATACCACAGAAACGTGAAGGCTGACTTGAAAGTAAGGATAACATACCATTAAAATGTGCAGGTCAACTTGAAAGAAAGGATGACATACCACTGAAATATGCAAGTTGACTTGAAAGTAAGGATGACATACCATTGAAATGTGCAGGTTGACTTGAAAGTAAGGATGACATACCACTGAAATGTGCAGGTTGACTTGAAAGTAAGGATAACATACCACTGAAATGTACAGGTTGACTTGAAAGTAATGATGACATACCACTGAAATGTGCAGGTTGACTTGAAAGTAAGGATAACATACCACTGAAATGTACAGGTTGACTTGAAAGTAATGATGACATACCACTGAAATGTGCAGGTTGACTTAAAAGTAAGGATGACATACCACTGAAATGTGCAGGCTGACTTGAAAGTAAGGATAACATACCACAGAAACATGCAGGCTGACTTGGAAGTAAGGATGACATACCATTGAAATGTACAGATTGACTTGAAAGTAAGGATGACATACCACAGAAACGTGCAGGTTGACTTGAAAGTAATGATGACATACCACTGAAATGTACAGGTTGACTTGAAAGTAATGATGACATACCACTGAAATATGCAAGTTGACTTGAAAGTAAGGATGACATACCACTGACATGTGCAGGTTGACTTGAAAGTAAGGATGACATACCACTGACATGTGCAGGTTGACTTGAAAGTAAGGATGACATACCACTGACATGTGCAGGTTGACTTGAAAGTAAGGATGACATACCACTGAAATATGCAAGTTGACTTGAAAGTAAGGATAACATACCATTGAAATGTACCATTCAAATAATGAAAATAAAAACTGAGGGTACAAGAATTGCACTGGTGAATTGCTATGCTCCGAACAGAGATAATGATAAGATTGAATTTTTGAATAACCTCAGTAAATTAATAGATACGATTGGTGATGAGAATTTTGAAATTATAGTTGGTGGTGATATGAACTGTGTGATGAACAATGACATTGATATTATATCTGGTAATAAGCATAGCAAAAAAGTGGTTGAAAAACTTAATAGGTTTGTCAATTTGAATAATCTGAATGACATTTGGCGTAATCATAATGAGGATGTTCAAGAATATTCATGGTATCAGAAAAATCCATTTATAGCTAGAAGGCTGGATTATTTATTTGTTTCAAATGGATTAGCTAATAAAACTGTGAGTGCAGACATTTACCCATGTGCAAGATCAGATCATAAAACAGTATGTGCAAATATAATTTTTGGATCAACAGATAAGGGAAGGGGATATTGGAAGTTTAACAACAGCCTTTTAAAAGACAAACACTATATATCACTTATAAATAATTTAATTGAAAATGTCACTCAGGATTTTGAGAATCTTAACCCGCAAACACTGTGGGATGCATGCAAAAGTGAAATCAAACAAAAGACTATTTCTTTTTGTCAAAAACGTGCTTTAAATCAAAAAAATGATCTCAAGCTTTTGGAACATGAGTTGAATTTGGCACAAAAAAGGTTGGCAAAGGCCCCAAATAATGCAGAATTTAAAAATGTTGAAAATAGATTAAATTTACAATTTGAATTAGCGACAGAAAATAAAGCAAAAGGTGCTCAAATTCGCTCAAAAATTGACTGGGTAGAAAAAGGTGAAAAGAATACAAAGTTTTTTCTGGGATTGGAAAGTTCTAATGCAAAAATGAAAACAATTGAGCATTTAGAAAAAAGCAATGGAACATTAACATCTAACACAAATGAAGTGCTAGATATCTTATTTGAATATTATCAGAACTTATATGAAGTAAATGATGACATTAAATATACTTTAAATGATTTCATAGAAGATATCAATGTTCCTAAATTAAATAATGATGATATGAAATTATGTGAAGGTGAAATATCTGTAGATGAATGCTCAAAATGTTTAAAAAAGATGAAAAATGACTCAAGTCCAGGCATAGATGGACTTACATCTGCTTTTTATAAAGTTTTCTGGTCAAGGGTCAAATTGATTTTAATTAACTCTTTAAACTTTTCATATCAAAAGGGACAATTATCGTGTAGCCAGAGAAAAGGTATCATCACATTGCTTTTAAAGGGTAAAGAACTCCCAAGGAATAAATTGAAAAGTTTTCGCCCAATTTCACTAACATGCGTTGACTATAAAATAGGGGCATCAGTTTTAGCTCAGAGGTTACAAAAGGTAATTAAGAAATTGGTTAATTCAGATCAAAATGCTTATATGAAGGAGCGAGGTATCCATCTTAATCTTCGACTTATTGATGATGTATTAAATCATATTGAGACAGAGAATTTACCAGCAATGATGGTCGCATTAGATTATTCCCGGGCATTTGATTCGATATCAAAAACATTCATCATTGAAATGCTCAAAAAATATAATTTTGGTGAAAGCTTTATCAAATGGATTCAAGTTTTTAATAAAAATACTACATCAGCGGTAACAAATAATGGATTTTTCACCCAGTGGTTTGAATTAAAGCAAGGCTTGCGTCAAGGCTGTCCATTAAGTGCATTGATCTTCGTTTTAGCAACAGAAATGTTCTCAAATAAAATTAGGCAAAATGATAATATAAAAGGAATTACTATAAACAATGAAACTAATGTCAAAATTACAACATATGCAGATGATGCTACTGCATTTCTAAAAGATAGCGCATCACTAGAAGAACTCATGAAAGAGTCTGACAAGTTCTATTTGACCACAGGTTTGAAACTAAATAAAGAAAAATCCCAAGCAATGTGGCTCGGGCAAAATAAAAACTCAATGGAATCACCATGTAGTATAACGTGGAAACTTGGACATAATGCCAAACTGAAAATCTTAGGAATTATATTTTCTAATACATGTGAAGCTAGCAAAATTGAAATAAACTGGAACCAAAAAATAGATAAAATGAAATCATTGATAAAATTGTGGTCAAAGAGAAATATTACCCTTATTGGAAAAGTCAACTTAATTAAATCTTTGATAGCATCTCAAATAACAAATATGCTGATGGTGTTTAAAGCACCTCAAAACATATTAGACAATATAAATCATATTTTGTATCAGTTTTTATGGGGGAATAAAACTGGGAGAGGAGGGGAACGGATAAAAAGAAAAATACTTCGTCAAAAATATGTAAATGGAGGTATAAATATGATTGATATAAACGTTACGCAAAGTACAATGATTATGACCTGGGTAAAAAGATATTCTATAACACATCAAGCTACTTGGCGTAATATATTTAAACATTTTCTAAAAAAATCTGGACATGGACCATTTATATTTGAATATCAAACAAATTATGAAAATCTCAAAAATAAAACAGAAATAGAGAAACTCCCAGAATTTTACATATATCTAATCAAACAATGGCTCAACAATAGAGACCTCAGGATCACAAAAAGTGTTTCAAAGCACGATGTGTTTTGGAATAATATGAACATACAGTTTAAAAGGTCAAATATTTATTTCAAAAAATGGATGGACCGAGGTATTGTAAAAGTAAAAGATTTTCTAAGTCAAAATGGTTCCATAAAAGATTATGATGAAATTGTACAGATTGTCGGGCAAACACCTGAAATCCTTTTACAATACAATGTAGTTAAAAGTGCACTGATGAATGTCGATGTTGATATTCAACAGGAGGAGAAACCTTGTAAATATAATAAAATGTTTGTTAAAGATATCACCGCAAAGCATTTTAAGAATATGATTTTGGATAAAGAGTTAATGATTCCAAAGGTTGAAGCAAAATGGGATCAAATTTATCAAAATTTGACATGGAAAACTATTTGGTATGAATTTTCAAAAATTAAAGAACCAAGACTTAAAGCATTGCAATATAAAATTATACATAAAATTTACCCAACAAACATATTATTATACAAGATGAAACTTTCTGAGAATGAGAACTGTAAATATTGTAATACGATGAGAGATACATATGAACATTTCTTTGTGGAATGTAGAATTGTTAAAGGATTGTGGAAAGTTGTACAAGATAAATGCAATGCTAAATTTGGCAAAATGATACATATGTCAACTAGTGATATACTTTTAGGAATGGAAAACAGTGATATAAATAATTTGGTCTTAGTAGCCAAAAACTGTATCAGTAAATTCAAATATGGAAATTATGTCAATTTAACAGTACTATATGAAAATGAATTGTATGTTAGAAGTTGTATGTGAAATGAATGAATAAAGAAAAAAAGAAAAAAAAAAAAAAAAAAAAAAAAAAAAATACCATTGAAATGTGCAAGTTGGCTTGATAGTAAGAATGACATACCATTGAAATGGGCAGGTTGACTTGACCCAGGTGTAGGGGATGGGGCTCTTGAAGTGGTTTGTGAGGTAGCTCTAGAACGCAATGAGCGAACTGACAGTAATTCCTTCTCATCCATTATCTTATGTGACATCTCCTACAATGTATAAAACAATCAGATCTTTAATTAAACAGGCTAATCAAACAAAAATCAAAGGTCAGAATAATGATGATATTTGTCCCAGCATTTGAATATACAATTAGAGGAAAGTTTGAGGAATATAAGGAAAGTTGATCAAATTGATCAAGTTGATCAAATAGTGATTTCATGATTAGGTGGCAATTTTGTACCTGATATAATGATTAGCATTGAAAACTGACATACCAGTGAAAATTAATAGAACATGTAGAATAAAAGAACATTGAACAAGGTTTAATTGTGCCAGATATGACCTTAAACCTTGCTAAATGACTCCGGGGTTATAGACATTTGTTTGGGTAACCTCTTTTGGCTCGCCCTGTACATTATATATTTCAGATGACAATTCTATGTTTTCCTTTACCAAACAGATTTAGTTTGACACTAATTTTCTATTCTAATGCTATTTCTTGTCTGCTTTTCTAAAATCAAAATGTTACAATAAATTTGTAAATAACACTCTTGGAATGAAATGGTGTTAATTTGCCAACTTTATAATTATGAAATCTATTTAAGCAGAAAAGATTGTTAAAGCTGACCTTCTAGCCTTTCAAATGGTATCATAAAACACTGGACAAATTGAGTCACTTATCTTTGAAGATTTCATTTGGTTGGCAAATATCCCGTTTTCATTGTTCCAAAAAATGTTGAGGGATGGATGGACAGATGAATGAACAGATGGACAGATAGATGGATGAGTGAGAAGACAATTCCATAAGCTTACTATATGAGTCAAATTACATATGTATTGAGTGATTCATTGAGATCAGAGACTACTGGAATTGCTTGGTGAGTAGAATTCAGACACTTCATTTCAGATAAATAATTGATATGATCATATGATAGTTGTAAGAAGGTTTGATTAACCTACCATATTCAAATTAACCAACCATGTTCTTTGGAATAGTGGCCCCAATTAACCAACCAAGTTCTTTGGAATAGTGGCCCCAATTAACCAACCATGTTCTTTGGAATAGTGGCCCCAACTAGCCTTCCATATTCTATAGAATAGTGGGCCCCAATTAACCAACCATTCTTTAGAATAGTGGGCCCCAATTAACCTATCATTTTCTATAGAAGAGTGGGCCCCAATTAACCAACTATGTTCTTTGGAATAGTGGCCACAATAAGCCTACCATATCTTATGGAATAGTGGCCCCAATCAATCTGCCATATTCTTTGGAATGGTAACCTTATTCAATTTACCATATTCAATGGAATAGTGGCCCAAATTAACCAAACAACTTCAATGGAATAGTGACCCTAATCAATCTACAATAATCAATGAATAGTGGACCTAATCAATCTTTCATATTCTATGCAATGGTATGGCCCCTATTAAGTTTTGAAAAAAAGTGAAGTGTCATGAAAACCTTCTGAGGTTCTTTGTGTTCCAAGTATTGAAGTTTCTCAAGCTATAGTAATTATTCTTTGCTCACAAAGAGAAATGCTAAGTCAATATTCCTAACCTATAAATAATTGGTACCTAATACAATTAAAAGCAAATAAACATTGTATTTTAACAAAAGTCATGGCCAAGCTGAAATTCTAGATATCAGTTGTTGACTGACCTTTTATCCTTGTACAACTCAAAAACAATTAGCCTTGGGTCTACCATTTTTTTGAGTTTTGAGTATTTTTGGGTTTTTTTTGTTCAAAAAGTTTAAAAATGTAAGTTCCATTTGTTTTTGGGACAAACATGAAATATCTGCTCCAACCTCATCAAATTAAAAGAGTCAGCATTAAGATAATTAATCTGCACAAGCCTTAAGGTAAATTGCTTTTTCATCAATATTTGATGACTTTGTCTTGGAAATGATAAATCTGATGAGTCTGAAGAGACGATACAACTATATCCAGAGATTACTCCATCAAAATGACAAACATTTACATGTTGATCACTCCATTCTAACATTAAAAATTGATTTTTCCTTGAAAAGTTTTACACAAACAAGTCATGATATTGTATACTCATATTAACAATAGGCTCACGTGAAACCAACACAAATAAGATCTTTAGTCTATAACTTTCAATACATTTAATACTTTTAAAGATGATGATTAAATTTGTTCTCAGTTATGAGCCCTTATTTTGATGATACAACACCCAGGCAAATTCTTTTAAGAAACCATAATATATTCAATTGAAACCACAGCACATATAATAATAATGGCCATAAAGGGTTACCTCTCTGGTCCAAATCTCATTGGTCTGTGAAACCTGTTTAATCCGAACTCCTCTTGGATATTCGGGTTTCACTATATATAGTAAAATTTTACTGCATGTTAAGAAAACCAATGGTCCAAGAATAAACACTGAATGCTAATGATACTAAACAATAGCAATAAAAGAAAGGGAAACAATCAACAGTGATGAGTATTGCACTATTTTTACAGAAGAATTCAAAATTGCCACCGAGTAATTCATCCACGAGCCAAAAACCTAATCAGATCCTATGTCTAGTCAACTCTAGAAATTTCAAGTCAAACAGATAAGTGTTTTTTCTGGAATTTTGATAAAAGCATTTACATATCAGAACAGAGCAGACCTTTGGGAGGTGCATGTTGCCATTTTGATGTCATTGAACCCTATAATGACTGCCTCACAACGCCCTATTCTGTGCGGAGCACAAAAAGTAAACAAATATTTCAAATACAGAGCACTTGCCTTTAAAATTACAACAACAATGAAGGCTTTAGACTGGCAAGCCGCACAGGTGGCCTTAAATAAACTTACTAAATTTTTCTTGGGTGAAAACAAATAAAACAATTATTTACCTCGGCAGCCTTTACTCTCCTATTTCTCCAGTCTTTAAGCACCTTATGACGGTTTCTTCTTGCATCCTTCTTCATGCTCAGATCCCCTTTGAGTGGAGGCAAGTGCGACTTAACAGTTTTCTTGCTACCTAAATCTCTTTTTGATGAGACATTGCTGTTGACTGCAGGACCAGATTCACCCTCCCGTGGAAAGGGTGCAATCCCACTTGATATATCTAAAAGGAAGGATGAATGATTAAGCTTTGTTGTATTAATATATAGGATGAACATGGAGATCTATTACTATAAAGGGAGAGCTGGGGAAGTGGAACCCCCCCCCCCTTGACCAGAAATTCTTTCAAATTCATGCAGTCTTTCACAATTCTTAGCACTTTTCGCATGTTTTTTTGCATAAACTGTCTATAAACTCCCCCTCCTGGCAAAAGCTCCCCTTGGTGAAATCAAGCTGGCTTCACAGATGTTTCTTAACTTTTTACTGATACTTATTCTTCATTTTTATCTAATGTTTGAATATACCACATATATCATGCTCTTGACCACATATGACTATGCCCTTGACTTCATATGATAATGCTATTGACCCCATATGACTATGCTCTTAACTACATATGACTATGCCCTTGACTTCATATGATAATGCTATTGACCACATATGACTATGCTCTTAACGACATATGACTATGCCCTTGACTTCATATGATAATGCTCTTGACCACATATGACTATGCCCTTGACTTCATATGATAATGCTATTGACCACATATGACTATGCTCTTAACCACATATGACTATGCTCTTGACCATATATGACTATGCTCTTAACGACATATGACTATGCCCTTGACTTCATATGATAATGCTATTGACCACATATGACTATGCTCTTAATGACATATAACTATGCTCTTGACCACATATGACGTACTATGCTCTTGACCACATAATATGACTATGCCTTTGACCACATATGATTGTCCTTGACAACACATGATTATGCTCTTGACCACATATGACTGCTCTTAAGACTTAACCATATATGAAAATGCTTTTGACCACATATGACTGCTCTTAACCATATATGAAAATGCTCTAGACCACATATGACTATGCTCTTAACCATATATGACAATGCTCTAGACCACATATGACTATGCTCTTAACCATATATGACAATGCTCTAGACCACATATGACTATGCTATGACTACGCTCTTGACCACATTTGACCATACATGCATTTAAAGGAATATTCCTTGCCAAACCATCTCTCTCCTCATATGGTAGCTATAACCATATATATGCTTGCCATGTATAGCAAAACACACAAAAATGTTTTGATATGGTCAAATTTGATCACTTAGAAATGTGATGCTCAATTCCAGTAAGCTGCCATCTTTTAAATTTCACACAGGAAGTGATGTCATCGACGCTCAACTTTACATGTAGCATTAGGTGAGGAGCTATTAAAGTGGGAATATCGATTGCCGAGTCGTATCCAATGATCCTGGGCCTATCGTAAAATGAAAGCTTTGAATATGTTGTTGCCTTTAAAAATGTATCTATTTTCCATGTATGCAACTAGAATTTGTGCACATACCTTATAACGATCGATAATGGCAAAGGAAAATCCTCTAATTCTTCGTCATAATTTCTCCTTCGACGTCCGTCATTTTTTATTAAACCGGAAGTTTGTTCTCTGACGTCCGCGCAATATTTTTTCACTTTTATTTCAGATTACGCTTCGGATTCAACATTTAATGCTTTCTAATATTAATTAAGTGTTTTCTATCAGAAAGATTTCATAAAAAGACTCACACTATCAGAGATTTTATCGATTCGAGCAGCCAGAAAAATTAGATTCAATTTCACCCGCTAGGTGTTTCGACGTCGACTTGGAAAGAATTTGAAAAATCTATGAGTGGGACTCCTTGTATGGAATTGTAGATTCTAAACGATTTGCCAGTTCTACTGGTTGATGACTATTGCCATATGCATACATTTTTATGAAATAGGAATAAGGAAGAAGATGTTGGACCAAACTTCACCCCGATAGCTCAGAAAAGGTAAAATTTCTCCATTTTTCTCTCCACAGACCTTAGAGCCGCTTTAAGAATTACAAAACCAGCTAAATATTCTTTTTCAACTTTGTATCTTATTTAATCCTTCTGAAAATCTCTTCTTTTATTCTAAGTTGACAAGCCCTGAAAACAGTTTTGCACAGAAAGTAATGATCACTTGTCTAGAAGTGATTTTGTGCTACTTTCCTATACTGTTATGGGCAAGGTTATAGAAGTTGAGAGTTGATGACATCACGTCCTGCAAGACATCTTAAAAGATGGCAGCTCACTGGAAATAAGCACTAGATTTCTAAATGATCAATATTGACCATATTAAAACATTTTCCCATGTTTTGCTAAATATGGAAACTATATATATGATTATAGCTACCATATCAAGAGAGAAAGGGTCTGGCAAGGAATATTCCTTGAAGTAGAAGCAATATAGTTCCATTCCAAAGTCAAATGCTCAATAATGTACTGTCCAAAATAATTCTGGTTTGTGATACCTTCCCAGGATACCTTTAGTGTCTCAATGTCTCTCCACATTTAGTAGCTTGTATTTGCGTAATGGATTCTTCTGTTCACAGTTATTTCCTCTAATGTTTTAGTTATCTCTGTACGGAACACCTGTCTGCAGAGTGCAGACAAGGAACAGTTTTGTCGTATGGAGTGTTCCCTTTACACAGGTTTTAATTGCTGTATAATAAAGTACTTTTAGTGCAAAACTGAAAGATGTAGACCATCTAAACACTTGTATCTTTCTGGAAAGATAGTGCCATGGGTGTAGCGAGAGAGGGTTCATGGGGCTTGTGCGAACCCCCCACCCCCACCCAATCCCTTTGTCACAAACCCTGTGGGAACAACCCCCTCTTAAAGATCAAATGCATGGCCCGAACCACTCTCAGAGAGGGACTATTTTTCGTGAACAATAAATCACATGTTTCTATTTGATGATCCATGTGCCTGCATATACTTTATTGCATAATTTAATTTGTTCGTTACCTCCCCCTTATATATATATATATATTTCTTTATTGCGACCATAATTGATCATCATAATATACATTATTTTATGTTAACATATATACAAACATTAAGGTGAACAATACAAGGTCGGGATAATATTTACAAAATGGCGTTTGTTCGATGTTGGTACATCGCATACAAAGTATTAACAATAAATATACAGTCATCCTGCTCATCTGGAGCGAAGATAAAGGGCAATACGCCATCCCCATATTTGTCAATAAGGGGTTTTAATAATAATCGACGACTCTTAAGTTCAGAACAATCCTTTATAAAATGAATTAATGTTTCACACTCTCCACATAAGCCATCAATTTCTTAGAATCAAATTCGAACCATGGAAATATTTGTTTGTTTGGAGTTTGGACACTCTGCTGTGTTTGGACACTCTGCCAATGAAGAAATAATGAACGTTGACACTTACCAACTCCTTCCTGTTTTGTAGACGTACAACCCATTGACGAATGTTTTACTTTGTTTATGATTTATCCATACATACAAGGCTATTACTTTATATCTCCTTATTTACTTGATAAACAGCAGTATGAGTAAGAAATATGACATTTCTACATTATTACATTCCTCCTCCGTTGTTACAGATACAGACTAACTTACACATAGATGGCGCTGCGTTAATTGACGAGGGATCGTTCATTTTCTAATTTTGTAAGTGGTCACGATTTCTTCAATTATGATAGAATTAGTGAAATGAACATCAATTGCAAAAAATGTGATTCAAAATATCACCAAGCAAAATATCTACCTTGCCAGTAAGAAGTCTTTCACCTGGTATAAAACTTTGATAAATATTTATTGAGCGCCCCCTCAATTTCGCTACATCGTTTTACTTAGAAAAGCTGTTCGTGTTTAGAAAAAACGGCGTAGAAAAAAATATTGGAAAAAGTTAAATGTAAGTTTGTTTTGCTCACATCTCAGGCGGCTATATATTAAATCAAATTCATATTTTGATTGGGCAACACATAGGGACCACGGATAGTGGGAAGTTACTAAGGTTCGAATCCTTCTCTATATCACGGTTTGAGTAATTGCACAGGGGCTTGTCTCGCCCTCCGATGAGTGTGTTCTGCTTATTAAGAGTATAAGGGTGGCCGATGTTGATGCTTCCTGAAATTTATAGAAATGATTGTAAGATATATCCAGTAAAAATATATGGAATCCTTTCAATAATCGACATGCTTATTCAAACAACACTACAGTGTAAAGTTACCCAAAATGGTAGCAATCCATCCACTGGTTGCTGAGAAATCTGAAGAATATGTAAAGAAGTGATTAAAATGAAAAAACCGACAATTTTTACCTCAAAATTATTAGCTCCAGAGACGATTTCTTCCTCAAGACACGCACTTTTAAAAATTGGTAGTTCCTAGAGTTCTTTGTTTCCCTAGGTTCATTCCCGTATATTATTTTTAACAAAGGACAGCCTATAACAACTGCTATAAGCAAAAAGATGCATGAAATTATGTTTCGAAACTGAAAGTTGAAAAAATGGCGACTATCCCGTGTTCCATGCGCAGTTGCGTTCAATCCAGCAATTTGATTAGTTCATATTATTAACGCATGCACAATAACTACATCTTTTTTCTAGATAGATGTCACTTGCGTTCATTATTTCACAGCAGTCCATTCCCATGATGCACCTAATATTGCGGGAATATTTTCCCTTTGTGATAAAACAAATAACACTCATCTTCGAAATATGTTTTCCGTCTTTTTTCATTTTTATCACTGCACTTCTTTACATATTCTTCAGATTTCTCAGCAACCAGTGGATGGATTGCTACCATTTTGGGTAACTTTACTCTGTAGTGTTGTTTGAATCAGCATGTCAATTTTTGAAAGGATTCCATATATTTTTACTGGATATATCTAACAATCATTTTCTACAAATTTCATGAAGCATCAAAATCGACCTCCCTTAAACTCTTTATAACAGTACAGAATTATTGGAGGGCTCGCCTGACCCTCCAGACAAGCCCCTGTGAGTAATTGGGATAACTCCACTATAAATGGCCCCATACAATTCAATTGAAAAACTTGCAAATCTTTGGACCAATTATGAAAAACCTAAGATTTCAGTAACCAAACCACATATACCACGTTATAGCTCCATCATAGTCAGCACCATCTATCTAATATCTAACATAATATAATGAAGTCCAGTAACTTAGAAAAAAAGAAAATTCTAAATAATTTTTTTCTCATGCCAGGGGCTTTGATCAGTGATATTTTATGTTTATTCAACTTTCATATTTTTGTAACTTGTCAGAAAATTTTTCTTTAACATTTCTCGGCGATCTGTAAATAGATATGAGGTCATGTCCATGGACGGAGTTTTGGCCCAAAAAAGTTTAAAAAATTGTGCTTCAAGCTAAATATCTGCGATTTGCAAGTGATTCTGACCATGTTTTAAGTATCAAAATAATGCTTAGAGTATTGAGACTCAACTGAAGTTAAAAAATAAGGTGAAATGTACACAAACTCAGTGATTATGACCAAACAAAAATGGGACTCCTAACCGGAAGTCAAAAGAGTAACCTTACTTTCAGTCTAATAACTGAATAATGAAGATTGATGGTGCTCACTATGAGCTTCATGTATCGCCCTTGGGACTCGAAATGTCTAGAAAAAAGAGCCACCAAAATCAAAAGATCTACTTTTTCCGCCATCTATTCGAATTTTCAACACTTTACAACAGATTTCAAACACAAGACCACCGTCACAAAAAGTCAAATATTTGTAGTGAAACATAGATTTTTTCTCTTCTCCCTTTCAAAAGCAACATCTGTGGAGTGATTCCATTGTTACAGCCATCCTGGTTACTGGTATTCAATATTTGTAAATCATGGTGACTAGTGGAGCAACGATTGACTCGTGGACTCGAATACTACTCGCCAAACCCTGTAAATACGATTCATCGATTGGTAAATTCTGACTCGAATTGAAAAAATGATGAAGAAAATGTGATTTACCCACCTTTCAACCGCAATTTACGTAAAAAAACACATCCAATGTACAACATTTCTGTACAATGTTTAGCAATGATGCCTTCCTTAATATATAGCATTGTAGTTTGATACCTTAACTGAAATAATAAATCAAATACGATAGGCTTTCTCGTGTTTGTTTTTATTTATTGATTACATCCGGTTGCGCATGTGCAATGCAATATTTAACGAGGTCAAACCAATTAGCGTAAATTGCTAAATTATTTACTTTTCAATGCAAAACAAGAACATATAAAGTGTATTGAGTTATTCTATTTGAATAATTTGATGGGTATGTTGGAGTTATTCAAGGTAGGTTGAGCCGAGAACACTTGAAAACATTGCTACCGGAAGTGAAAGTTCGCTGAAAGTGTAAGTTTTTCTGAACTTTTTTTCCAAAATCATTCATTTTAATCGCGAATAAATCGAGTGTTCAAGAGCCTCTACTCGAGTAGGATAATTCACACGAGTCCCACCACTAATGGTGACACACACACAGTTGTTATGGCATAATTGTAGGAAACATACCTTTATGCATTCATTTGTACAATGTCAGCTCATATTCCTGTCTTAATCAATGGTTATATATATTTTAATTTAGTTCAGTGGAATTTCATTTCAAAATGATACAGTAAAACTCAATCCCAAGTCAACTCAGCCCCGGTAAACTCAACCCAAAGTCAATGCAAAGGCAAATCTGTAAAACTCAACCCCAGTATAGTAAAACTCAACCCCATTCATTTCTGCAATATCTTTAAGTTCTCTAGTTCAAAATCTACTTTGATAATCTAGCATTTTGCATATTTATCCATAATGTCAGGATATTTGACAGACAGTTAAGCCTCTTTTAATATCAAATTTTAGGAAAATAATGCTTTTAACAATGTTAATATATTAATGAAATCATTAACGATAAAAAGTGTCAACCTGACTTGTATAGTCACAATATTGTATTTGAATGATTTCACAAAGAATTATTTTTCTTGTTTTAAAATACAATGTAGTTGCTTATTGTATGCATGCAAGACCAGAACGATGAGATGGTCTTGGTACTTGAGGATGAATATGTTATATTTCCTGTATCAGTTTTGATTATCATGATGAATAGCATAATTTTAAAGATTGAGGAAGCTAACTTCCATAAGAAGTAGATTCTTTTTTTGTGTCCTGGCAAAATCCATATCATGCAAGGGTACAAGTAAAACAAACACAAACTCAAGAGAAAAAACACAAACTTGTTTGCTGAGAAATAGACATTTTATGGGCAGAAAAAGGGATGACATCAAGTTGCAGTGATTAGGCTACAAACACATATCTATACATTTAGATATACAATATATTTAAACATAGCTATTATTCAAAGGTAACAAATAAGAAAATACACAATGCATGCCAAAGTATCAATGACACTGTCAATTTTGACGCACATCAAATTAGGCCATAAGAAGTAGATTCTTTGTTTTGCGTCCCCTTGCTTGCACAATTTTGAGTAAATCAGAAAAAACAAACACATCCAAATAGCAATCAAAAGGGTCTGAAAGTACCATCACATTTCGTTCAATCAGAATTAGACGAAATGGCAGATAATTTGATGTGCATCAAAATTGACAGTGTTATAATTACTTTGGCATACATTGTGTATTTTCTTATTTTTTACCCTTGAATAATAGCTATGTTTAAATATATTGTATAAAATGTATAGATATGTGTTTGTAATCACTGCAAATTGGTATGTCATCCTTTTTATGCCCATAAAATGTTAACTTTTCCCAGCAAACAAGTTTGTGTTTTTTTTGAGTTTGTGTTTGTTTTCCTTGTACCCTTGCATGATTTGGATTTTACCAGGACGCAAAACAAAGAATCTACTTCTTAAGGCCTTATCTGCCATTTCGTCTAATTCTGATTGAATGAAATGCGATGGTACTTTCAGACCCTTGTGATTGCTATTTGAATGTGTTTGTTTTTTCTGATTTACTCAAAATCGTGCAAGCAAGGGGACGCAAAACAAAGAATCTACTTCTTATGGCCTAATTGCAAAAAGTTGAACTAGAGTAGATGTTATTTAGTGTTGCCAATTGCAGATTCTTCTACCTTAACCAACAACGATGATTGAAGTGACGTGTAATGACAGACTGGGAAAGAAAGTCAGAGTAAAGTGCAAGTATCCTTTTCAATGCAGAATTGAAGCGTGATCACCCACACAAAGTTATACATAGATTATCAACATAATGAAAATATTTTCAAAATAATTAATCCTGGCTGGTGATACAGTTTGGAATAAGATCAGTGCTATTGTCATCTTTCACATTATGTGAATAATGCATAAGTTTACGTGTTCATTTACATCCTCAAAAGTTTCTCCCACTTTTGCATACAGTTGTCCTTAACAGAATTTCAGTGAAGATGATACAATTGGAGACCTCAAGAAACTGGTAGCAGCACAGACGGGTACAAAGCCAGAAAAAATAGTCCTCAAAAAATGGTATGAAACATCAGAGTCATCAAATTAGGTCACAAAAGTTATAATCTAATAATATTAAAATCAATATTTTAAATTGGAAGTAGGAATTTACATTGCTTGAGTTTCAGTATTGCAGTAATCTATAAGTCTTAACATTTAACAAATAGAGAATTACACTGTATTTACACTGTATTAGGTGCATCACTAGCTTTAATATCTTGGGAGGTATCGCCAAGGTCTGGGAACAGGATGCGTACACGCTGTATCCATCACTTTTTTCACAAGACTAAGAGAATGTGTACCTCAAAGGCCCCATCTATAGTTTGAAAATATGTTTTTATCATTTCTTTCCTAATTTCAATTTCATGACTTTAAAAAAATTTAAGGGGAAAAAGTTCTCAGATTTTTATTTTTTAAATATTCAAATTTCCCACAATTTTTCAAATAACATCAAATATTCCACTATTCAGTGCTAAACATTAACTTTTCAACACCACTTGGAAAATTAAACAAAGGACTTACTATTTGAATAATAAAATGTCATACCTAATGTGCCACTTAAATGGTTAAGCATATTAAAAAAAACGTTTGCACCTAAAGTGGCATCATCATCATTTAGGGTGAAAAATCACTTTTTGAAATTTAATAAAAAAGTTTTAGATATCACATTTTAATAACATTGGGTAAGACTGCAATATGAGCCAAAGTGGTTTAAACTTTTATATGGGGCCTTTAATGGACTTGCAGCTACAAAAATGTGGTTTTCTGCATTGTAAGCCCAATGTAGATTTCTTGCGATAACCATTATAAAAGAAATGTTAAATAAGTGTTATTGGTCATAATATAACACAATAAAATTAATGGACCAATCAGATTTGCCCCCACGTGATTAGTAACGTATACATAATTTATAGTTTTGGTTTATTGGTTCTTTGGTAATCACAACATCACAAAACATTTAAATATTGCTTATTAAGCAGCTAACACATGTAGTAACGTGAAACAGTTGCCACATTACCGATTAGGCCTAGATTACATTCATCCATTATTAAATAAAATTGATTCCTTTAGGTTTAAATTACTAGTTCAGTTGTCCTTTTTGAATTTTGGAACTTTATGAATTTTAATGTACCTAGAAGCTCAGTAGGTATGGAATAATCTGTTATGTACATTTGGTTTGGATGCAGGGTTTATCCCAAGGGGAATATGTGTATCTCCTGAGGGACCGATACACATATTTCCTTTGGGATAAACCCTATATCCAAAACTTACCAGTACATAACCCTTACGTATTAGATTGATAATTTTTTATTTTATTTTCAGGTACACAATCTTCAAAGACCATATCACCTTATATGACTGTATCCTTTGTAAAAAAATGGTTGTAGCAGAGCTTTCATAGTTCAACATTTAAAAAAAAAAAGTTAAAACACTTTTAGTCATAATAAAAGTTTCACATATCAGATATTGAATACGACCACAATATAAGCCAAAATGGTTTAAACTGTATACAGGTCTTAAGGCTTCCTCTTAGTTTTCAATAAAACAGTTTAACATTAATGTGTAACAACCTTGTACAAAGCATTACAAATCCTTCTTTAAAGATTTCTGGGTCCTTTTATGCAAATTCACAAATGATATCATATTTCTTAAAATTCATTTCATGGTGTCAATGACCTACTTTGGTGTTTGTTGATGTCAGGTTTCTTTTTTTTCCTTGACTTCCATTCAGATGAAATTGGAGATGGTATGAATCTAGAGCTCTACTACCAGTGACACATATGCAGGCACATCACACACTGACACATCACACACTGACACAATCTGAACCAGACTTCCCTGCATGCCCGGGGGGTTCACTGTATATAAAACTCGACGGGGGTCCTAGGCTGAAGCCTCAAATATCAATATGTTCCCATACCAATCTGTCAAATTTCAATATGTTCCCATACCAACCAAAATATAGAACCAATGCCATACCAAATGTCCAAATATAGGACCAATGCCATGCCAAATGCCGAATTATGGGACCAATGCCATACCAAATGTCAAAATGTAGGACCAATGCCATACCAAATGTCCAAATATGGAACCAATGCCATACCTTAATTCAAAGTAAATGAAATATAGGATCAATGTCATACAAATTTGCAACTACTGGACCAATGCCATACCACGAATGTTAGGTAACGTATCTACAACGACCATTCTCATACCAGAAGAGCAAAAGTCCGACCATTGCCATACCTCAGAAGTCAGAAATTTCCGGGCATTCCCATACCAAATCTTAAAATATGGGTCCATTGCCATACCAAACGTTGAAAAAGGTACCCCACATGCGCCGAGGATCCCCGTCAAGGTTTATATATAGTGAACCCCCCGGGCCTGCATGATATGTAGAATATAAACACTTGTATATAGCAGGACTTTTAAACACATATTAAATATGAAATGATGTGTTAATATAGAGGTACTAAATATGGTACTGTAAAGCTTAGAATGGAGTGGAACATATGATCCTGTACAAATTACAACTAAGGCCATATCATTGACATTCATGATATTCATTCAGAAAATTGAACAATTTACCTGAGACTGCAATATTAAAATATACTGTATATAACATAAGTAAAGATGTTCCCGGAAGAATAGATATCCATCTATTATATTGAATGGACAACCTTAACCTCTTGAATCCCAGGCTCTAAAATTGGCATGAAACCAGAGAATTTTTCATTTTTTGCCACCTTTTGACATTTTATTACATACCTATACAACTTTAGATGCTTAGCTTAGTAAAATTGGACGGCAGAGATCATTTCTACACGTTTTAAAACAATTTTTGTGTAAATTGGATGAAAATTGTTCAAATGAGAGCAATTTTTGTGAAAAATTTTGTGACGGATTTTCTCGTCCCTCTGGGCACCAGTCTTATTTCATTTGTGACGGATATATCCGTCACTCTGGGTATTCAAGAGGTTAATGTAACTAATTTACCTTGAACATGAAATAAATCTATATTTTGTTTTGCAGTAAGGAATATTATTTGTGTATTTTAGTGTATCAAGACACATCTAAGGTGCACCATGCACAGTAGATAAGCATGGTACAGGGTGACACAAAAAATGCCACCCACTTATTTTGGAATAACTTCTCAATAATTTTTGTGATTTTTCTTGTGTAAATGGAGTGTACAATTGGGAAAGATTGTTGTACTTTGATAGCATCAACACCTTTTTGATTTAGAGAAATCATGATTTCCGTCCAGGGATGCTCTCGGTGAAATCGTCAAAAAATGTTCAAAATACAGTTTTCTGAAATCTGGGATGGGATTTCTAATTTAGACCATTATTCGAGTCATTTATGGATTGCTTTCACTAGCTTCCACATATATTATCAATAACATGTCACATATACCAATTTTTCCTTAATAGTTTTGTCAAATGACTCGCTTATTGGGTAAATTTTAAGAAAGACAGATTTTCTAATTTACATTTTTGAGTGATTTTGAGTCCGAGCATGCCGCGCAGAAAATGAGATCTCTCTTAATTTCCAAGTCATATGCAAGCATATCAATCTTTTCTCCATTGAACACTCCATCTTCACATAAAAATCACAAAGATTCATTAATTATTGAGACTCAAAAATGAGTGGGTGGCATTTTATTTGTGTCACCCTGTATTTTTATTTAGCTCTCATAGTGAGCTATCGTAATCACTCACCAATTAACCTCACCATCTTTTTATTATTTTTCCTTGAGGAAATTCACCTTATAAGGACACATCCACTAACATGATGACCGGAATCCAAAATAAATGACCAAAGTTGGCCGCAATACTTTTCATAGTCGTTCATATTTCTTCAACCAAAATGAAGATTCATTTTTGATAATTCATGAATCTATGAAATTCGAACTGTATTCACCCACTGGTATTTGAGTGGACATATGAACAGATGGAGAGTTGACTTCTCTATATCTCTACTCAAAGTTCATTTGCTGGGGTAATGATCATACTTGTCCCTTATTAAAACACAAAACATTCTCTAAATGCAGTTTTGTTCTCTTTATTTGTTACATTATTCATCATATGACAATCAACACTTTCATTTATATATAAACAATGGTAGAAGTATCAAACAGTGCATGTACATTTACAAATATAGCTATATGTCAAGCATAGTGCTTATAAAATCATACATTAATTGAACGCTGCATTGATTGTGCTGATACATTTTGTAAACTATCTAAATGCGATAGTTTAGCTCACAGGAGCACTTTTGAAATGAAATGAAATGAAGTTTGTCTTTGTAAAAGTGTTCCTGGAGTTTTTAATTCATAACATTGATTTTCTAAAGTAAAATTACAGTTGACCTCAAATTACCTTTTTAGAGTGAATACATGCATTTATTTCATATATTTAATGGACAATGTATCATAATACACTTCCAAGTTGAAGTATCCATAATGATGTTAAGCAAATCCTAGGGCCATATGAATGATCAATCAAATTCAAAGATGATTAAATGGCCATAAAACCACATAGGGGTTGTTTAAGAGAATGACTAGAAATATGACTAATAAAGACATGATCATTGTTTCAATTGCTATACTGCCATTGTTAGTATGACATTTCAACGTTTTCATAGGCTTTTCGACTCTGGTTTGCAAATCATGAAAAAAAAAAACAGATACTGGTTTCATAAACACATGAGTAATGGTCACTGAAGGTGGTGACAAGTTTCTCTGTTGAAACTTCTTGAAATGTGACACTTCACACCTATGTAGATAACCTGCACGCATTAATCACTTTTATAACATTACTGCAAACATCAGGAAATAAATGGTGGTTTACACTTCACATGATGAGGCGCCAGTAACAGCATTTCTTGATATAAAATCAAATCAAAGCATTAATTCTTTATATACATTGTAAGATTTGGGTGTCCATTTTTGGAACTGTCTTGATTACCCTTTTGTAGTCATTGTTCATATGAAGACAATGGTTTTCTACTTATTGTTTATAATTGTACCAACAATGGACCCCAATCTAATACTTAGTTGGTAAAGCTTTTTCTTTCTTTCTGCATCAGAAAAAAGCAAACTTTGGTATATGAGCTTAAGATCTCTGCCAAGCCAATGTAAAAGTTTTGGCTCATCAGTAATTCATACAATTGTAATATAAAATGTTACATTCACATCTTTCTAAACATTAAAAATTCTCAAAAAGCAGTTAGTTGTTACAATAAAACATATTAAGCAAGATACATATAAATGTTCAGTAAGAAAGACCATGCAGTTCATTCAACACACCCTGTAAAGAAAGCATCATGTCACTATGGAAAATTGATTAGCTTAATCTGGACAATAGTATCAACAATATGTAATGAACTCTAGAGTGGATATGGAATGAAACCCCAACTGAGAAACGTCCTTCAATTATGGTTGGGAACTGTCAGTCACATGAAGTGATCAAAGTGAATGATATTGATACACAGTATGGTATTCTCTGTCCCTGAATTAAACTCGTTTTGTGCCATTGCAAATTGCTTCATAGACGTCCTTTGTTAGAGGTTTGTACGATCCTCCTGACATAACATCCTTGAAGAACATGGCATCACTGACCTCTGATGGGTTGAATGCTTCCTTCCTCAGCAATGTCTTCTTTAACTTGAATGTACCTGCAGGTATACAGAAAGTCAAGGGATAAACACAAGTTGTTTTTAACTAATCTGTCGAATTTTCAACTTTCAAAATCACTGACATATTGAGATACAAAATTAGATACAGAGTAATAATAAAAATATGGAACAACCTCATTATACCAAAAGAAATTGTACCTAAAGCCAATATACGGTGTACTAAAAAATGATAATGTTAGGCAATGTTCCAAAATGCTTCATGGCAAGATTCAAGAAGCTTACAGTTCCTCATCAGTATTTATGTTTTCAAGTTTTATGGAAACTTTGCATACAAACTGATTGGATTGCTGTGATCATACCTGTCATATGCTCATCTACAGACTTGATGAGGCGCACAAATACAGGTCTAGCATATGCTGGTAGAGACTTCTTCAGGCCATCAGCCAGATGATCCAAGTCAACACTTTGGTGCTCATCAACGATTGCCACCATCCCTGCTCGCCCTTCATTGCCTGCAAACAAATATTTTACATGTGAGATATCAACGATTGCCACCATACCTGCTCGCCCTTCATTGCCTGCAAACAAATATTTTACATGAGATATCAACGATTGCCACCATACCTGCTCGCCCTTCATTGCCTGTAAACAAATATTTTACATATGAGATATCAACGATTGCCACCATACCTGCTCGCCCTTCATTGCCTGCAAAAAAATATTTTACATATGAGATATCAACGATTGCCACCATACCTGCTCGCCCTTCATTGCCTGCAAACAAATATTTTACATATGAGATATCAACGATTGCCACCATACCTGCTCGCCCTTCATTGCCTGTAAACAAATATTTTACATATGAGATATCAACGATTGCCACCATACCTGCTCGCCCTTCATTGCCTGCAAAAAAATATTTTACATATGAGATATCAACGATTGCCACCATACCTGCTCGCCCTTCATTGCCTGCAAACAAATATTTTACATATGAGATATCAACGATTGCCACCATACCTGCTCGCCCTTCATTGCCTGTAAACAAATATTTTACATATGAGATATCAACGATTGCCACCATACCTGCTCGCCCTTCATTGCCTGCAAAAAAATATTTTACATATGAGATATCAACGATTGCCACCATACCTGCTCGCCCTTCATTGCCTGCAAAAAAATATTTTACATATGAGATATCAACGATTGCCACCATACCTGCTCGCCCTTCATTGCCTGCAAACAAATATGTCACATATGAGATATCAATGATTGCCACCATACCTGCTCGCCCTTCATTGCCTGCAAACAAATATTTTACATATGAGATATCAACGATTGCCACCATACCTGCTCGACCTTCATTGCCTTCAAACAAATATTTTACATATGAGATATCAATGATTGCCACCATACCTGCTCGCCCTTCATTGCCTGCAAACAAATATTTTACATGAGAGACACAATGCTAAGTGTAGTACATATAACAAGGATTATGCAGTTAATAATCTACACTGGAACGCTTTCTATAGCTCCCAATTTGACAAAACTTCACATTTAAAGATTTGGACTTTACATTACTTCAACCATACATAACAAGACATGACCAAAACAACAGCAATATAAAGCTTAGCAACAAAAGTTAATGATACAATATATAGACTAACATTTGAAACTGTTAGATGACAAATAAATATATATTTTCAGGTAATGATCTATCTTTAAGGTTTAGATTTTGCCCAAACATTTGATAAATCTCAAAAATTGAGTACTTTATAATACATGTGCTGTAAAAAAAGTTAAAGACATCAGTTTAGATAATTCTATATACTAATAATATGCATCGTTTATGTAGCAGCTTTATTGCATGTCTTACCATTTTCCCCACATTTTAATTCAAGAAGAATCACTCCCCAACTACCATCTTGGTGTTCTGTTTAGTATGTATGAAGTTGCACATGGTCTTCAAACTTTAATATCATTAATAACTAAGAGCGGGGAAGGGGTATTTCGACAAAAAAAGTAAGAATACCTGGAATTTCCACTCCATAACAGACAGCGTCTTTAAGGTGTACAATGTTGCTAACTGAGGCCTCAACTTCTGCAGTGGAGACATTCTCACCCCTCCAGCGGAATGTGTCCCCTGTACGATCACGGAAGTACATGTAGCCAAATTCATCCATCACCAGAGTGTCACCTAGGAACATATGTTGTATAATGTGTTAAACATGGAAAGAAATGACAAAGAGAAGCAGGGAACTCAATCATACATAAAGATTTCAATGTTCATGACATTTTATTGGTTAAATGATCCAGAATGCTTTATGAATCTAATTAATATGGTGAGGATCAACTCATGACGCTAAATGATGTTCATATATGACCACAGATAGTATGGTGCCTTAAAATCATAAGAACAAAGCATTCAGGGGTTTCATTAGCACCAGCCAGCAGGTGATTGCTGTGGGCCTTGCTCTTTGTTAGTACCCCTTGTGCTGATCAATGCTTAGCTCTGTATCACAGCAATCTAATATACCATATTGTTATAAAACACTTATATAGGGTGTCAAATGGTCTTGTGTAGTCATTTTACCTGTCAGGAATGCTGAGTCTCCTTTAGCAAAAACATTCTGTGTGATCTTCTTGCTGGATGCATCCTTGTTGACGTAGCCATCAAACTCCCTCAATGGATCTCCCTTGATGATCTTGCCCACCAGCTCACCTGGTTCCCCTGGTTTGCATTTGATACAAACTCCATTCTCATCCCTTAGTGGTAGACCTGTCTGTTCGTCTACTCGTATAAGCGTCACGGGGTAGAGTTGAGGGGCAATCATTGTCGTGAATCCCACTGCACCAACTTTGTTGTCTGAGTTAACTGGAAGCATTAAAGGTTAAAATGAATATTTTCACAATTTCATAGGATCTACCTTTTGAATATACTGTCTCCAGAAAAATTCTCTCTTGATCAGAGGTTGTAAACTATATGTACACCAAAACACTGATCAGATCTGAACAAAAACTTTTGTCCACCAGTTTTGTTGATCAGTTAGGGTAAAGGGGAGTGCAAGCCGAAAATTGAAATCCATTTTTGAGCAGAACTTGTATGCCAACATCAATATAATGAGAGCAAAAATGCTGCACTAGAAAGCTCCAGAGAAGACTTCAACTCCTGCAGTAATCCTCAGCATAACTTACCTACATTTGCATTTCCCTCAGTGGCACCATAAAACTCCCCAATAACGCTGATATTGAACCTCTTCATGAAAGCCTCCCAAATTTGGGGTCTCAGCCCATTACCAAAGGCCAGTCTGACTTTGTGCGCTTTATCCTTGGGACTCTCAGGTTGAGCTAGGAGGTAGCGAGCGATCTCCCCAATGTATTGAATCATCTGCAAGTATTTTACAACTTTATTGAATTCAAAAACATGATGTCTCCTTAATAGAAAATAAGGAGAATCTCCACTTATGAACATCAGCTAAATTCCAAAATAGCTGCCACCATTCTAAGCAACAAAAATATTCTGCATCCCCATCTTGAGTTCATTGATTTCTCATTCTGTGTATATGATACAATTTGACTGCACAAGAATAGTATTAAATCTTGATATCATGAGGCAGATCAGGCCCATTCTTGTCATAAGAATGTAAACTCATTTAAGGGACAAATGCACAAGTTCAATTAAATCATCTTTCTAACCTACTGAATCTGCATGAGTACTTGGTTAAGGAGCAGCAATTCTAAGATTTTGAAGGAATTCTTGATAAGAATTAAATTATGATCCCTCAGTAATGCTACATAAATGCATTCCAATGAGATTTTAGGAAATCTGCATTTTTGACCAGTGATTAAAGTCCAACATCCTCTATTTGATGGCATATTTCCATTTTTTATGTAATTTTCTATCAATGGAATTACTTGCTTGATCAAGAAATTTGTTGACTCTTGCTACATGTTTGCATGTATTCTGGCCCTACCAACACCCATGCTGCCATTTATTTTTCCAATGTCTATTTGTCTATTTTCACATTTGGCCCATATTTGGTTGATGTTTCCGTCAGTTCATACTTAAGCAAGAAACCTTAAGTATCAGTCTTAGATTAAGTCCTCATACTTACTGTAGCATTATATTTGATACAGTCATCCCAGTGTTTACTTGCTGAGAACTTTCTTTTGATGATCACAGTGTTTCCGAAGACTAGAGCCTGTCCTACACCAAGAACACCACCAGCAGTATGGTACAGAGGTAATGTACAGTACAAGATATCATCATCTGTCATGTTGAACATCTGATGCAGGGAATATGACATATAGAAAAATCTGAAAAACAGTAATGTTTCTTCATATATATCTTTAAGGTAACTTAATAATTAAGGAATAAAGACCGAGATTTTATGATTTATGGCATGATATATGACTGAAAAATTTATACTGTTCATTGTTAAAAGACCAAAATCGCGTAGCGATTGAGGTCTTTGGGAATGGCCACAATAAAATTTGAGGTCATATCTTTGTTATGATTCTTATATGATAAACAAACAAGAAACACAACTATTTGCATTCATGAATTTTATCAGTCATACATACTCCAATATAGACCAGAAAATCAATTGTTCTAGCTAGTGTGACGTCACGTATCATATTAGAATGACCAGTAATCTCCAGCATGAAAAGAAGAAAAGATAACGGCAAAATATGCCCAATAATTTTGAATGGTCCTTTCAAGTAATACTTATATATATCTATAATATTCAACCATGAAAATCAAGATTATTTTCTACTTTAAATTAAACAATTTAAAACATTATTATTATGATGCTAAAAGCTATCAATGTATAGCATATATTTGACATTTGGAAAAAAAGTTTAAGTAGAAACAATATGGTAGTGAAAGAATTTGAAGTTTACTATTTCTTATAAATTATTCATAATTCTTAAATTTAATTGTTTTTAATGATATCTTAAAAATGCAGTCACTTCAGAATGCTGTGATATGTATTAGGGATTGTCACTTTAAAACTAACATATCTTTATCATGTGTTTACACAATGTTATTTCTGATATAAAATATTAGTTATTAAAGATTACAAAGTACAGGTGCTCATCGTCTTGTATCCTCTAAAGATTATTTATATTAAAAATAATTTTTATTTGAAGTTTGGACATTTAAAAGTAGGTAACCTTGATTTAAGGTCAAAGTACATTGCAACAAGCAATTATAAAAGTACCATGGGCATTGGGGTCACAATCACATGTTGTGCGCTTTTAGTTGAACGACAGCCATATTTGGATCATTTTTTTCAATGACAGTGAAAATTATGATAAGCAATAACCATTTCATATTTTTCAATGCAAATCAAAGCGATAACTCTTGAGATGTTGCTCAAAAAAGTGATGGTTAGTTTTTTTTAACATTACTTGATTGAGACTTAAGTAATATTCTCTTTCACATGAGGATATACTTGTAAAAACAAAAGTTGTAATTTAGTAGCTAATAAAAATGATGGCCATTTCCCTATTCCATTGTATTTGTGCACCAAGTCAACACATGGATGACAAATAACTATTGTAGTCACATAAATATTGGTTAAGTCCATACAGAGCCCCAAAAAACTAGACTGTTTGTCTGGTGACCTTGTCATTGACCTTGAATTTTGAAGTGATATATGATGCCAATATACTGCTATACTATTACTTACTTCTGTACTAAACTACATGTATAACTGACTAAATATAGTTAAATAGTATAACTCATACCTGCTGTTTATAACAATAGCTGCCTTTGGAAGACCAGTCGTCCCTGATGTGTAGATGTAGAATAGGGGATCTGCAACAAAACATTGTCAACTTGATTAAACATTTATTGGAATTATTGGACATACTGGATTTTCAGAAGTAAGTCTGTCATGACTAATTCATCAGTTGACTGGAAAAAACAATATAGGCTCAGGTTTCTATAGGCTTTATCTCCAAAAGACTAGGTCTACAAGTAAGCACTCAAAGAATGTTCTTCCAAAATTCTGAGCATGACACATTGTTTTGGTCAAATTTCATCTTTAAAATGTCAACCAATTGAAACTGGGATTAAACTTTAGAGTTAATCGAAATGATTATGATGCGGGGGAATTCTAATGTTAACCATTGTAATTATTAGCAATTGCTAAATAACACACTTGTTGATCCATAGTGTGTTCAATGGCAAATCTATGTAACCACAGCTAGCTAAGTATACTTCGAATTAAATTTGCTTTAATGTGGTTTGTTAAGTTGAGTTGTTTCTAATTCTTCCTAGCAACTTCTTGTAGCCTCTCACATATCACTATGATTAGCTTTATTTATTCAGTAAAAGTAGACTGATAATAAAACATTAACATGTATGTTTAGAGTGATAGCATTTGAACATTAACATGTATGTTTAGAGTGATAGCAAAGGATGAGCACATGAATCCATTATTAACACTGAAGAAATTGATTTTCTGAATTCTGAAACATGGCCTTAGTAGAAAAAGATAAAAAAAACATTATGTGAATAAGAAAAGAAAGATTGAGGAAGGGTGTAATTATAACATATGGTACCTTTAAATTTGGTGAGGTGGTCTGTAGGTGGAGGCATGTTACTTGCCTGTTGTAGCAAAGGGTCTAGATGTGAGGCTTGAAGGACATCACTATTGTAAGTTCCCAAACAATACAATGTCATGTCGTTACATATAAGACTCCTTGCCTCAGCAACAGCTGCAATGTCAAAATTGTTCAAAATTAAACAAATAAGTGAATTATATTTTGCTGGATAAGCAATAAGTGTGTACTTATTAACAAGTAGTAAGCATATCCTTGTTGAATAAACATGTATTTGTCACACTTTCCATTTTAATAGATATCAAATCAGATATAACTCAGTTTCTATGATATACCACATTTCAAGTTAATTTCAAAAATTACAAAATGTTCATAGCTATTAGCTATACTTATGCTATCTAATAGCATAAGATTTGGGACTTTTTGATTTCACTGCATATTTACCTTTGTCCAATTCTCCACCATAAACAGTCATCTTTGCATTGGCAGCTTTAATACAGTGAGCAAGGGACTCCATTCTCAGATTGAAGTTAATCAGTGCCCCGATCGCACCAATTTTGGCAAGAGCTAACCACATACAGACAAAGTCCGGGGAAGATTCCATATATATTGCTACAACATCGCCTTGACGAACACCTTTTTCATAGAAAAAGTTTGCAATTTTGTTTGAATATTCATCAATGTCTTTAAAAGTCCATTTCTTGTCTTCAAATATAAAGCATGTTTTATAAGGCATTTTACGGAGTGTCTGTCTGAAGAGATACACAATGTTGCCATCAGTTTTAGCAAGGCTCTTCATTTTCAACTTTGCATTGATGAGAACTTTCAAGGCTCTAAAAGTAAACAAAGAGAAGTCTATGAACATACAAGTATAAAAGTTAGTGTTTGCAAATATAATCATATAATGTATTTTATGAGTTCCAAATATCAAACATAGTTGAGTTCATGAACAATGTATAATTTTTGGGTATATTGACGACTATTCAATATAAGTAAATACTAATACTACAAAAAACTAGATGGAAACGTTTAGTTTTTATTTCCATCAGGTTTATTATATTTTTTCCTCTCTGATGTATTATTTTATTTAAAATGCATTATCTATCAAATGATGTAAAATAATTATACATGGGTCAGTTCCAGTTCTGAACTTCTGGTTTGAAAATTGACAAAAAATGGCGAGAAAAGGATAAAATCTGACTCATTTATTGAATTCAAAACTTTTCACAGTCTGTAGACATCTACTGTATCCTCACAAATGAATGAATCAAATGACTTACTTCTCGCGTCATTTTTACCACTGCAGTTCGTTTTTCCAAAATTATTCAAAATATTAGATTTTTCGTGAATGAACCACATCCTCTTACTCCCAAGAAGACACCTTTGGGACTATGATTAATGAACACAAAATTATAGGCTGTGGTATATATTGTATGCTCAGCACCAAAAGGATGTATAGAAATACAAAATTGCACTTACATACATCCTTTTGGCACTGAGCATGCGATATGTAGTAAGACTCCAACAGTAAACTGGAATTGCAGCGTTGCACAGCTTTTAGGACTTGATCAGTACATTCAGTTTGAAAGCTGTATGGTTTGTTTTTACTATACATCAATTCAGAAAAAGATTGCCAATAGTGAAAATAATGCTGTTCGCGAAAGTGAAGTGATAATAATGTGAATAGTGTCAAAGGGAGAGATGCTCTCAAGGCCAGGGTGCATGTTCAGAATTTTGCTGCAACCCTCAATTGAGTCACATGTTATTTTTCAAATTTGAATCACTCCTTCCCAACAATGTCTAGACCTCTCACTTTCGCATAACGTATATACTAATGTACCTAGAAAAGAATGTGACGAAGAATGTTTTGATAAAATGTATAAAAAACAAGAAAATTCATTAAAAAACTATTAAATGACCTACCTCGATACATTCCAGAGTATTTTAGAATTCTTTTTATGTTGTTAGATCGCCAATTGTATGGGTTTATTGGCAGAATGAAGATATTTTCGTTTTTGATAGCAATATTTGCGTGTAATATTTAACTTATTTCAACCGTCAAATTCCTCCAATCAGTTCCGGCATGCATCAGTCATAAGGGAAATTCCTGATCCCCTTCCGACATTTTGAAAATTGCTGACATATTTCCGATGTCAAAACTAAAATCTCTTCGTTCTGCCGATAAAACCCATACAGTTGGGGACAAAAATAAATGACAGGTCGATTTTCGATCACCATTTCCTAATTATGGTGGTCTGAAAGCCCATAATTTCCAATATTGTCTAGATACATATCCCTTAAAATTTGTATATTTTACATTTTGTATAATCTCATCCACTGATGTATGGCCTCTTGTAAATTCTCTTATTTTTAACATGGGAAATCCTCACTTCAGCAAATCCACCTGTCATTTATTTATGTCCCCAACTGTACAATTGGCGATCTAACAACATAAGAAGAATTCTAAAATACTCTGGAATGTATCGAGGTAGGTCATTTAATAGTGCAATGCGTAGTTCATTCTCCGACATTGTAGAAAGACAGGCTTACCAATGAATCGGGCGTACGACCACAATCTAAAGTGGTCGGTAGGATACGATAAGGGAAGGAGTGATTCCTGTTTGAAAAATAACATGTGAGGCCATGTGACTCCACTGAGGAATGCAGAAAAATTCCGAACATGCACCCTGGCCTTAAGTCGTCAAATCTCAATGTTTGGGCGTTATTTCCAACAATGTATGATTATCCAATCGCGGGAAATACGATATCCAGGCTTTTCAAAGTTGATCTGATATATGAAAAAGGTACGTGTGTGTACATTTCAGTGCGATAACAGCCAAATAACCAAATCTATAACAAATCCAAAAGATAAACAACGTGAATTGAGATAGTACCAAGAAATTATGAAACCGTCTGAGTATGAACATGGGCATTGTAAGGTACGTAGAATAATAAAAAATAAAGATTAATGAATTTACATTACCTAGCATCTCTTGGGAATGTATAGTACAAAATTCTCATAAACTTGTACCCTCCAGACAGCAAATAAGCTGTGAATACACCGAGTAATGTGAGAAACCAACCATGTCCTAACTCTCGTAGAACAAGCGCAGTAACTGCATACACAGCAAGTCTCATACTCATCTTAAAACTGGGCAAACTCCTTACTAATTGTCTAAGACGTCTTGCAAGCCTGAATATAAAGGACTTTGGCATTTCGAAGCCCATGAGGGCAAAGTCCCCACTTTTTATTTGCTAAAATTTTGCTCGTTAGAGGGCGCATGAATCAATGCCGTGAAAAAAACGAACGTGTGTCTTTTTAGTACGTGGTTCGTTCGCTCCGTTTTCCTGTCTAAAACTCCACCCTCATGCATTGGTACATAGAACCCAAAATATAGAATGATACAAGATTCATTATTCCAAATACATGTTTCTTTCAAAATCTTGATGATGAAAACAAAAGCTGAAGCAAAGTTAAAAACCTTTTAAAGTTCGCGCGTATATTACTTGTTCCAATTGTTGATGAATCAGGAATTAAATATTATTCACTCCGTAGTGCTTAGCAACTTATTACAACATGGACGAAACGAAGAGACCACTTCTTATTCCTCCTCAATTTGCCACTTATTCCGAAAAACATGGAGTTTTTGAGATGTATAAGGTAAAGATAATGATTTGTAGAGCTATGTCGCGTTGAATGAACGTGTTAATTCTCACTAAATTAGTAAACTCATGGTTTAGTTCTACTAGAATTTTTGGGGAAAAATTCCAAAAACATGAAAATAGACTACTACTTTTTTCAAGCTGACGTTTGTGAGTCTGACTTACCTTCTAAAGGTTAGAACCCGAATCTTAATGAAACCATATCACCTTTGTTCCGTCAACCATGGAGCATTTGCCACAACATCCAAGAGGTAAATCATGGATCGAGAAAATGAATGATTTCCTTGTAAGTTCCGGAAGTTTCAATACGAAAAATTACCGAACATATGTGAAAACCGAATATTTGTTCGTTGTTTTCACGATTTACAGGTTCGTTTGTTCTTCAATGTTTTGGTCTAAATTATAAAGCATCACCAACAGGTCTTACTCTATTAATCGACTAATACAGCAGACGGCTCATATTTCTACGTAGCATTTCATTCAGACCAATAGTGGGAGTGTAGATCACGCAGTTTCGTTCATTGCGTACTTCACTTGAAATTGGTAATTTAAAATATTGACTACTTCACTTAGCTTGGCGGATGTAGAACATTGCTAATATTCTTTTAATTTTCACACCAGACATGCTTGGTTGACACGTCAACAAAGTAAAGTTCAAGGGTCAATGCGTTATTTCGTGATAACTACAACGCCTTCCCGGAAGTCAACATTGATGAAAAATGAAAAAGTCGGAAAAGCATTTACGCTAATTTCTATCAAATGCTATGTTTATGCATCATCATCGACGCAACAAAGGTGATATGGTTTCATTAAGATTCGGGTTCTAACCTTTAGAAGGTAAGTCAGACTCCCAAACGTCAGCTAACTCTTATATTTAGCATGTTAGCGACGCAGTCAGGCCTTGAAAAAAGTAGTATAAGCAGCCAAGCTTAGCCTAAATAAAATTTAATTTTTAGAAGACTACTATGACTACAAAAATGAATTGAACTCCCGGGATTGAACTCAACTGAAACTGATTCTTAAACTCTGTTCACGAAATTTACCTTGTTCCAAGACTTTTCTCCCTTTTGGCAGCTTTTGGTCTTCCAGCCTCATGTCCGAGACTTTCCCTCCCACTAAGTTCGGAAGCCTAAAACCGAGAAAGGCAAAGGGATGTAACGTTGACATGTGGGGAAATGTCGACATGAGAAATGGGGTAACTTTGACACTTACTTAGACTAGAAGTAGAATTTCGTTTTCTGCCATGTTTGATTTCTGGAAAAATTAAAATTTCGCGAGATCTCAATCCATGTGAGAAAAAATTATGGCATCCCCTAGATCGGAAATTAGAGTAAATAAACAACAAGTTGTCGAAGTTACCCAACATGTCAAACTTACCCAAAAATGGTGTCGACATTATTCCCCTTCATCCTACTGAAATCAGTCACTTGCTTACTATCAATACGTGGCCTACATAGTACATGTAGGTTAGTCTATCAATCTTCGATTTGTCATATTCTTGAAAGTATCAGCACAATCTATGCTTATCAAAAGGACACACCATCGGTCTGAATCCCACTTGGTCCAATGTTCGAACCCCAATAGTCCGAATCCCAATTGTCCGAAACCTTATGATCAGAAAATCAAATTAAAGATGGTGGTACTGTAAAAAAGAAATATTTATGCATATGCATGATTCCTTTTTCGGAGGAAGGGTGAGACAAGATAATTAAGCTCGCCAATTTCACCCTTTCATGAATTTTTAGTTGCAAGCTGAGAAGCCCTTAGATCTCTTTGCATATTCATTCTTCAGGTTTGTTGTATCCACAGCATATCTGTTATATTGTTTGTGTTGTAGCGTCTCATGGAGCAGCTTATCATTCATAAGCCTGATGATCCACTATCATTTCTCATAGAGCTATTGAAGAGAGAAAACAATGATTGTAAGTATATAAGGAATGCAAGTACAATTTACTCTTACATTTTATGTATCAATGACAATAGGAACTCTCGTTACATGATCAAAATGTAAGTAATGCTCAACATGACAACAATGTTTTTCTTGAGATCAAAGTACACTGTAGATGCAAAATTTTCATTTCACACTTTTTTAACTACCTGCTCCAGTGCTGAATTGTCTAGAGTTTAGTGATACTGCTTTGTGCTATATTGATGAGTCTGCTCATATATCTCCATTGGTTTCAGTGCCTCAAGTTATGCTACATGGCCCTCCATCCTCAGGAAAGCGTACCATTGCCAAGATGGTATGTGCCAAACTGAGGACTGCCCACCTTACCATGGAGAACATGATAGCTGATGCAGAGACCAGTGTTAAAAGGGAGGCTGAATCATACTCTAAGAAAGGCCAGGTAATAATTTTGTACTTCGTCTTATAGTCTTTTTTTCATATGACTAGCCAAGATACAGCCATCTTTACCCCATGCAAGATATTATTGCCATCTTTCATCCTAAAAAGTCACACATGTAAGATGAGATTTACTTGTGACATCATTGGTCTATAAACATCAACAACATAGCAATAAATACACATATACATATAATACAATTGATGATTTGCGATCACTGGATGATTCTATCTTGTGGTGACGTCACAATTAGGCCACACTGGTATAGCTTTTTGATTTTGAGAGATTATCTTCTGTATTTTGTACTTTATTGATTTATTTTTACACGAAAGTGTTCGATTTGACTAGATCAACATTCATTCTAAGCACATGCCAAGTCTAAGATCTTACTGACATGATTTAGATAGTGGTTAAGCGCCCCCGATTTTGAAAAAATGGGGGGCGCTTATAGGCATCGATGTTTAGTATGAATTTCACCGAAACTTTACACATATTAAGATATACTCATGATCTAGTCAAATCGGCATACCTGGTATATGTCCGACCCATGATTTTCATAAAAGAAACAATAACATTTTTAGCTCAATACTGCCACGTGTCCGCCATTTCATCTCTCCATCATGTCTAATATCATTTCTATATGACATCACACCAATAAGACAAAATACATGACAACAGTATCTATAAACAAAATACCTGAATTCTGATCGCAAAAGGTCAATTGTGGAGCAATATAACTCAAATCAGTAAAATAAAATTGAATAAACAAAACAGTAATGTAATTGAAAATTAGATTTTGATTTTTGAGTAATTGTCATTTTAGATAAACTGTTCAGATGTTCAATAAAATTATTACTTGTAGTATTAAACTACAGTATAACCCAACACCACTCATAGGCCTGAAATCTCATTTCATCAAAATCATTTCTGCTCTCTAAAAAGCAATAAATATTGTATTTATAGCCAGTGCCAATTGAACTATGGGTGAAGATAATAAAGGAAAGGTTGAAGCTGTTTGACTGCATGAAGAAAGGATGGGTCATGGAAGGTTTCCCACAAACGAGAGAACAGGCTCAAGCCTTGCAGGCTGAAGGAATATACCCAAAACATTTTGGTATAATATTCAATCTTTATTTGTTGCTAGCTACTGTAGCTGAATTTCTGATGCAAATATAGGTTATCTCAGATTCATAGATATTATATTTTGAACTGCATGATGACTTGTTTCAAATGAATTGTTTCAAAATATGTTCCAGATGCTATTATGAAGCATGCTGAGAATTCATACTTTCATCTTTGAGCTACTCTACATATCCATTTTGGTGTATTGTTAAAACCTTTTTTTTTAAATGAGAAATTCAGAATTTGAATTGATGTTGTTTTTAGTGCTCTTGGATGCCCCCGACACAGTTCTGATAGAGAGGGCGTCTGGAAAGAGGATAGATCCTATTACTGGTGGTAAGTTCAACCCTGTTATTAACAATGAATTCATTAACAATATAACTATTCGATTTCATTCAAAGTGTCAAAGATATGCCTCTTGTAGTTTTTCACTTGATAGTTATTTTTAGCATCAAGTATTCAAAATGAACAATGATTTGTTGAATCATATTTTGCTTGTGTCTCTGATTTGCAGCAAAGGTGTTTCTTGTCTTGTTGTTGAACCTATAAAGCAATGGCACCATACACAAATGAATTATTTCACTTCAGGCAGATTGATGCCTTTTGGAATACAGTAAAACCTGTATTTTTGTATCTTGGAAACACCTCTCTAATCCAAACACCTCTCATATGTGAACACTTTTTCTCAGTCCCAAATTGGTTATTTCTTGACTCAAATATTTAAGAAATCTCAAATGGGAACATTTGCATTTCCAAGCACTTTTAGCCAGTTTCGGAATTCGGAATATACAGGTTTTACTTTACTACACTGTTTTCCTCATTTACATAGTTTTAGGTTTCGCGTCAAAGTATATGTATGGACAACCCAGCATGCATATTTTTGCCTGATTGCATGATAACTGTAGATGACACCAGTGCTAACATGTTCTACTTTCATATTAGATGTCTACCATACAACCTTTGACTACCCCAGTGATCAGGAGATCATAGAAAGACTGAAGCCAGTTGCTGAAAACACTGAGGAGGTACTAGTCAACAAACTTGTTGTTTACCATAGACATATTGAAGGCATCATTGACACTTACAATGTTGTACATAAAACAATCAATGCTGATCAACCAAAAGCTGATGTATTTTCTCAAGGTATAGTACATTTATAATACCCTCTTACTGCAATGTTCTTATTGCTGTTATATACTTCAGGAGTCAATAGTAATAAAAGTAATAACATTTTTTTTAAATGTTATAATTTCCCCTAAAAATGACACCCTAAAAGCGACTTTTTTGTGCTATATTTATTATCCAAAATTTAATTGAGTGCTTTTACTGTTCCCCCAGAATACTAAATTGATCATACATACATCGAGTGCTCTCCAAGAAAAGTAAATTTATTACACAACCCTGTAGATTGAGTGGTTCCCCAGAAGCTTGAGGCGAACCATACAAAAAGATCCCTTGTTATTTTCAGCATTTACCTTCCTGTGTAGTAATCCCCGCAGCGCTGCCCCACATACTCCTAGAGTTGTCCTAATGGGTCCGACTGGCAGTGGTAAAGCAGTCCAAGCAGCTCTTTTAGCCAACAAATATAATATTGTTAATGGTAAGTGTTGTTATAATACAGGGTGACACAAAAAATTATAACTTGCTCAATCATGATGAAATCTTTTCGAATTTTTCTGAAAAGATTGCAGATATAGTGTAAAAATGCTTGAAACAGTTGTATGTGTAATAGCATGAAGAAATCTACGAAAGAATGATTAATATGTCTATCCTTTATCGGCAATACAAGTTCTGTAAATTGTCATTTTCTTTTACACAGATTTTATTTTCAAAATTTACCAAATGTGAAACCAAATTATTTTCACAACCTAGTCCTGGTTTAGTGCAGAAACACTGTTTTCAGGCCATTACTGTTTATGACATTTGGTTCATTGCACTCTTTTAAAAAATATATATGTGAGCGTCCTATTTTTGGGCCCACCCTGTAAATTACCCTGATTTGTGTTATTTTGTTATTTTTAGTGTCGTGTGGATTATTGATTAAACAAGCCATAGCTGATGAGACAAAACAAGGATTAGCAGCCAAGCCATATATTGACAAAGGCATGATGAGTAAGTAGAGATCATACATTGACATATGCAATTATGTATGAATAAGTAAGAGTCATATACATTAAAACCTGTATATCAAAACACCTGGCTTATCCGAACACCTCCCAATCTGAACACTATTTTTCAGTCCTCCCGATTGACTCCCATGTTAAAAAAAATCTTGTAATGTGAACACCTCCCAATTTGAACACTCGTATTTGAAAACTTATCCTGTTTAATCTGAACAGTTTTTATAAAATATTACATGTTTCATACAAAATTGCTCAAATATTTGAAAATGAAATTCTGATTTGTCATGATTTCAAAACTTTTGGAAAAACCTTTGAATGCTCTCAATCATAATGGGGCTTTCCAGCATTACTAAATTCATCAGTTTTCAAATTATTGGATTGCCATAAAACTTAGTGGTCAAATGTACTAAAAATATTATTGAGAATGTGTTCACACTTCTTGTGGAATGGCGTTCCGATTATAACAGGTTTTACTGTATTGACAAAGACATAAATAAGTAAAAGTCAGTAACATTCGATTTTAAACCAACATTTTATTATTAATAAAGGTAATCATTATACTGTATTCTGTACAAGTCTATGAATTTACCACAAAATCCCCTGTACTGATGGAACTACTGTAAATTATGGCTTAAAAAGCATAATGAACAAGTACAAACCTAGCCTACCTCATATGATCAATTTATGGAATTGTTTTCAGTCCCAGATCAGCTTGTGTTGAACATCCTTGGGGAGAGGCTTGGTCAGTTAGACTGTGTGAGTCGTGGTTGGGTCCTGCATGGCTACCCAAAGACAGGAGAACAGGCTGAACAGCTTGCCAGGGCAGGACATGTACCTAACAGGTAAGCATTTGGGGAAAGATGGTGTTATAATGTCCCCACCATAAGTGGTTGGGTCCTGCATGGCTACCCAAAGACAGGAGAACAGGCTGAACAGCTTGCCAGGGCAGGACATGTACCTAACAGGTAAGCATTTGGGGAAAGATGGTGTTATAAAGTCACCACCATAAGTGGTTGGGTCCTGCATGGCTACCCAAAGACAGGAGAACAGGCTGAACAGCTTGCCAGGGCAGGACATGTACCTAACAGGTAAGCATTTGGGGAAAGATGGTGTTATAATGTCCCCACCATAAGTGGTTGGGTCCTGCATGGCTACCCAAAGACAGGAGAACAGGCTGAACAGCTTGCCAGGGCAGGACATGTACCTTACAGGTAAGCATTAGGGGGAAAGATGGTGTTATAATATCACCACCATAAGTGGTTGGGTCCTGCATGGCTACCCAAAGACAGGAGAACAGGCTGAACAGCTTGCCAGGGCAGGACATGTACCTTACAGGTAAGCATTAGGGGGAAAGATGGTTTTATAATATCACCACCATAAGTGGTTGGGTCCTGCATGGCTACCCAAAGACAGGAGAACAGGCTGAACAGCTTGCCAGAGCAGGACATGTACCTAACAATTAGAACATTTTAGATGACGAATGATTTGATGGTTTGATAAAATATGTTTGTTTAGTGGGATTTGCCACGCCTTAAAGTTGCTGTTTTTCTAGTTGAAACGCCCTGTCTAACAATCATTTTAAAAATTGTACCAGAAAGAAGCTGTTTTAATTGAGAAAATAAATGATCCCACTTTCAAAAATTCAACCATGTTGTTTCAGGACAGTGTTCTAGTTACATGTTAACCGGAGTTATAAGTCCATACATACGTTTTTAATTCTCTAATTTTATTTTACTCTAATTTCAGAGAGTTTTTCCTTGATGTACCAAATGACTCTGTCATTGAAAGATTAACACTACGTGCCACAGATCCAATCACTGGAGAGCGTTACCACATGTTATACAACCCACCAAGAACACAAGAAGTCAAGGAGAGACTAGAAAGACACCCAAAAGATAGCGAAGAAAATGTTCGGAAAAGACTTTCAGAGTTTAATACATACATGGAAGAAATCTCAGACTGTTACCCAGACTGTCAGCATATCAATGCAGACCAAGATCCTCATACTGTATTTGAATGTATTGAGAGCATGATTGTTAACCCAATCCCAAAAAGAGTTCAGTAGTTCTATTTATTCAATCAGTTGGATTGTAAAATATATAAAAAACGTTATGTAAAGAGTGTAAAGGGAACTCATGTGGGATAATAATAGACAGTAATATTGCCTGATAAAGTTCTGCAGGTGCGCATGTATAATGTATATAATGTATATTTCTCATAAATGATCATGAAATAAAATAAATATTTCAAATGACTCATTCTAAAACAACTGTTTCTTTTTGCTAATAAAGATACAAATTATCAGTCAAGACATCAGACATTTCAATCAATCCAAGCATTTTTATTTTGAATAAAATAGGTTTGCCATTTCTTAAAGAAGTCAAAAATGTGCACGTATCTCCAAATATTTTTGCTTTACAGCCGAACATATTTTTGATAAACCAGTTTTAAAAATAATGCAAAGAATCCTACTTGTGACTGCCATTTTGAACTGATGATCTCAAAATGGTTGCCACAACAACCATATATGACGTTGAAATCGTCTGGAAAAGACATGACTAGGAAATCTGCAACAACTTCTATGAGAAATGACTTGAAAATCATTCATTAAATTATCTTCGGAAATAGGGACACAAATATATTATGTTAATAAGTAAAAATTGAAAATTGTCAATCATCAAATATTCCACTATACAGTGCAAATTACATTATCTTTTTAGCATTGTAAAGATTGAACAAATGTCTCAAGATTTCAATAGTAAAAATGTCAACTTTTATTTGCCACTTAAATGTTTAAGCATATTGTTGTTCACCCTAAGCACGCTTACATGCTTCTCAAACGTCCTATCTCATCCAAAAATCGTGATTATATATTGGATTTATTTATTCTTCAAATAATATCTTTATTCAGATAAAAACTGAAGTTCCCACAACAATGACATAAACATGATAAAAAGCATACAATTCTTGTTATAGTTCTAAGATAAGGTATTCTTTAAAACAGAGACATTTTATACATGAAGGGAACGAAATAAATTGATAGCAAATTTCTTGCGGCCAATTGTTTTTTCTTCCCAAAGCTAGAGCTGATTAAGTTTTCAAACATTCTGATATTCATAGCATCTTTCTCTGTTGCATCGCAGAAGGATAGAGACGGAGAGGGCGTAGCTTACCACGATGGTTTTCGAATGGCATTCTAGATTCTGGCGTTGAAATTCAGTGGCTGATTTATACCGTTTATATATTGAAGAACATCATCATATTTTATCCATTTTCATTCATGAGTCGATTTAAGTGGCCGAGATAAGTTTGGGAGAGAGTAACTGGTGGTTTGCGACTGAAGAATCGATATTCGCGTTGTGAGAACGTGGTTTGGGAGGAAGGAACTAGGATAGTCAGGTCCAGGTCGGAACTGACAATCGCGTTTGTGGAAGTCTAGGAGGCCTGCCAACGGACATCTAAAATACCCGATATAAACGAATTGTTTGTTTTAATATCTTATATAATCAGGTTTTATGCGTGGGTATAAAATTCAGTTTAGGATGAAAAAACGCAGTCTGATATATATACAAACAATGATACAATGCTTGTAGATGAATGATCGCACTTAAAGATTAACTTAAAGACACGCATAACAGCTTATTTCAATGATTAGTGTCTGTTCATTTATTTCTTTTCGGGAATGTGGTACCATGGACTTTCAATCTAGTTGAAAGCCCATGGTGGTACCATGCGGAAATAATTGCAAGATGAACATGTATTCACATCCATCCTTTTTCTCATATCATATTGCACTTATAACGTCATTGTACTTTTTCATATTTCTGCGCATTATTGTTTTCCATACAGAATATTGGCTACGCCTCCAATGGCATTTGGTGGTCTTGGCCCAGTCCTCATTTTGTAGACAACCAATGCTATAACAGCCAGCAATACAATCAGCACAATTACTCCTATTGCTATTCCTGCTGTTTGGCCTGCTGTAAAAGGAAGGCCACCTGAAAATATGCGAAAATTATGTATTTAAATGTTTTTCACACAAACGTGTGCTTCCTGAATATAAGTGTTTCCCTGGAGGTGTTTCTCATATAGTTTGTTTAAGCATTTATCAATTTACACTTCATAGTTATTATGCGTGCTTTAAAATGTATATGAATAAAGATCTAGCTTGTCAGGAACAAAATCAATTAGAAATTTGGGGATATTTTAGAATGATAATCTTTGCAAACTTTTCGGCAAAATAAAACGTTTGTAAATACTGTATATATATACTATTCAGGGGTTCGTTTTTCGTACGATCGTAACTTACGATTCCGAGAAAACCATTTGTCTCTGTTTTGATGAACAATGACTTGCGACCAAATCGTAAGTTACGATGGTTTCAAAAACGGACCCCAGGCCCGTAGCCAGGATTTGCCAAGGGGGAGTTCAGTTTTCAAAAATTTCCAGGGGAGGGGGTTCGCATGATTTTGATATACCGACCATATACTAAGTGAATATATCACATTACTAATAAACTTACTCTGAGGCTGGGGTCCAGTTCCCATTTGACATATTGGTTTCCTTTTATAATTGCAGTTAGTTGTATGATAGAGCCCATCTGGAGTCATAGCGGTACACTCGTTCCCACCAAAATGGTTCGGATGAGTGTTCCATGCTCTATAAAGGAAACGAACGTGTGGCTAGAACTGAATGGTTATTGGGCCATAAGATATGGCATGAGTTTGAATCATATGTCAAAATACGAATTAGGGAAAACGAGACAAAGCATAGAAACAATTTTTATGCGGACAACAGATTCACTGAGCAAGCAAACGAATTCAGCTGATTTGGCCTACTATTTTCTGGAGTTAAACATAAAATAATAGTAAATCAAATCGTTAGCCGACAGTCGGCAGTTGAATTTGCGAATGCTACCTTAGTTTATCACTCTACTTACATTAATTCGTCCCTATATTCACTGCCATCAGTCCACTTCCAGGGTCCTTGATTCCCATTGGGGAGGTCATTCAGTCCGGTCCACCAGCCAGGCCATGTTGGATCGTCCAACCATATAATTCCACATTGGTCACGCACCCATTCCTAAAAGTTCATGTTACGAAGCTAGCATTCTAGAATTCAACTGCCGGTTGATGATTTAACTGCTATTTTTACTGCTTTCAAATATGAATAGAAGCAGGTACTATTCATCTTTAAATGAGTTGGGCATAAAATACAAGTTAAATCGTCAGCCGACAGTTAATTCGCGAATGCCATCTAAATCAATATAAAAACATCACTGGAATTTATTTAAATTGACCATTTCAATGTAACGCATGATTCGTTACTGATCCAATACACTGATTTACAAAAGTGTGTTATTATCTAACACAATGCAACTTTTCAAAAATGAGATTTTCATTCGTCATCTTTATTTAAAGTCAGATTGCAGGATGAGTACAAAGTACAAAGTACACACTGATTCATCAGCATTGGTAATAGACAGTAAATCAGCGTCTGTCTTTAGAGCTTGGCAGGCTGTTCTTGAATCCTGCCAGTTAAGGAGTGATGCTCGGTCCCTCGGACTGAAGTAGTAGCACGAACCATCCCTTTCACGCCAACCAAATGGACAGTTTTGATTTGGACCACTGCCTGGAAGTCGCACTAGTAATATAGCTCATTGTACAGAGTGGCCAACTATAGTGAGCAAGTAATTTCATGAACCATGCATGACAGCGCTGTCGAAAGAATTGCTTAGTCCACACATTTCAAAAGTTAATTTTTAAGGTGCTGGTGTTCCTTAATAAAGAAAGAATGTTAACATTCATGCATACTGCACTTATTGGGCCCATTTTTCAGGGTAAGGAGTTAATTGTACTAAAACTCAGAAAATGTACCTCCACCTGCCGTTTTCTGGCAAATATAACCAGGAATGGTTGATGTACAACTCGTGTCGTGAAATGAACCGTCGGGGTTAATAAAAGCACATTCGGTGTTTTTGTCCCAATTGTTGGGGTCCTTTTCCCAAACCCTAAATGCAAGAAGATTAAAATGCTTGGTGGTACTTTTCATTAATTCATGAAGTGCATCAACGTTTAACTCTTAAAAGTAAAAATGTACATAATTTGAATCCTTTCCGGGTGAGTTTTAGTTGTTTGCGAGCCTTATCGCAGGGATCATGGGAACGAACTTACACATAATCTGGATTGTAGGGTGTATCGTCCACCCACTTCCAGGCGTCTGTCTGAACGCGGTCGTTCATACCAACCCAAAAATTCAACCAACCAGGAGATGTTATCCACATGACGCCCACCATTTCTCTTATCCATTCCTTTGAAAAGAGGGAATAATATAGGATTTTACATCTTACATTCATAATATGGGTTGATTGGATGACCAGTTTGGTACCCTGCTCGCAGAGTCTAGTTATAAACTACTAAGTTTATAACTACTATAAACTATTAATCCCTGGGTCACATTTGCTGCGATTCTTCGGCCAGCGCCCGGCCGATTAAGTATTTTGTTCAAAATTGAATACATTTCTGAATAGAATACTCAATCGGCCGGGCCCCGTAGTGAAAATCGGGGCAAATGTGACCAAGGCATTAGACGAAGCTCTCTTAAGAATTGAAGTTGAACGAATGCAAAGGGTACCAGTTTGGCCCAGATTGAGGTTGGCCAGAGGTCAGGTTATTTAAACAAAAAGTCTGATCTTTATGTAAAACTAAAACGCAAATATGGATGTACTTTCATTTTTATAAATTCGACAACTGACAAGATATATCAAAATGACATCGTTAATAACGGTATTTCCATTGCAGAATAAAAGCACAACAATTATAAAATATGACAAGGCAGGGAAAATAGAAATTAGGAGTTCAAACTCTTGGAGACACAATAACCAACGGAAGTATCTGATATACACAAATGCTGTACGTAAATTTGAAATATACTTTTTTTGAATTAAGCCAAAGGAAATTATGGACATAAAAGTAAATGACCTTTACGGAAAACTATACCTACCGCTTCGTCAGCAGTCCTAAATGTGGCAAGATCACCTCCTCGTGTTTTCCCACACTCTGCTCGAGCACCATCGAACGTCATGCCAGAAGACCCCTCTCTGCTTGAGAACATGTAACATGAGTCTCCACGTCTCCACCAACGGTTATCTCCTTGGTTTATACAGGAATCACTACTCGAGGGAAGGTCATAGCGACAGATATAGGCAAGCTTAGAGTCACAATTTCCATCATTCATCACGCCGTTCTTTAGCATATTCCCACAATGCTCATTATCATTCCATCTGTTTGGTTCTGCATTCCATTTACTAAAAAATCAAATTTAAAAAATGATGCAACGTTGTACTCTTTATTTTTATTCAGTTTAGATTATTTTCATTCATCCCTGTGTGACGATGTCATTTGCTTCATTCATGTGAATCATAATAATAAAGTGACTAGTTTTCCAAAACCTATAATAATCTAATGATGAACAATGATCAAGAATCGTTATTTATATATAAGGGAATCGATGGGTATAATGTTCAGATGAATGTTTTTCTTCATTTCTGTCTCACAAGTCTTTCGCAACCACAAGCGTCAAATCTACTCTCTCAAATGTACTAACGTGCAATTCCCTATTAACTTACATGTACAAATCATTTGCTCTTGTGCCATCCCTCCATTTCCAAGGATGACATCCTTTATTTTGATCTACATCATTCAACCCTATCCATCTGCTATTCGTCGATTGCATTGCGGCTATTGCTGTTTCGATGTATGTCTATATTGTACAACATTTATTCATAGAGATGTGAATGGGATGGACTTCGCTTACCATGTCGTTACTTCGTAAAAATTTCAAAGAATTCGGGTCATACTGCTGAGGAAATATATGCTAAAAAGCGGATCACTTTTGGACACCCGATCGAGGAAAAAATAAACAAAATTAGTCGATACATATCATTGGGAAAGTGGCATACGGCCACATTTGTTTATCTACATTTTGTTTGACTAAATTTTGAAACCCATTCTTTGTACTCTAGGGGCGGGGAGGAAAATTCTCAATAAATGGTGTATAGTTGGTTTGGCAGCATTTTCTGTCAGGGGAGAGTCTTGGATGAAACTTCCACCTAGGTGATAGCTTCGCAGAGTGGTAGGAAGTTCTTTTTTTGAGGAGTTAGCCCCCCACCCCCCAAAAACACCCCACCCTGGGGAAAAAATTGTTCACACTAAATAACCTTAGATATTTTGATGTTTGTAAGTGACATACATAGATATAATATATGTGAATCACTTGCAGTATAATTGATGCTGATAACTCCTAAAGAATTTGAAAATTAGTACGAAGTATGTACCCAAGGGGGCAAATTCGTGACTCATTTTCTTTCTATTTTGATTCTAACTTTTCAATTAGACACTGTAAGAGGTTGGAAAAATTCATGTGAAGTGCCCAATAGCAGGGTTAGTAACCCTGAAAGATGCAAAGCCATGGAAGAGGTGGGAGCTGAGAAAAAAATTGTTGATTTTTGGAAAAATTTGACATTTTTGACAGCTGGATTTTGTGTATGACTATAGCTGACCCTTATAATTTCTAGATCCATCCCTCTATAATGATATTTATGGTTTTATAGTGTGAAACTAAGATGTAAAACATAATTTAGATGGGTTTTAAGGAAGTTAAAGGCTTTAAACAAGTCCAAAATTTGAAAAATTGTAAATATAAGGTTTCAAATTTACGAATTCCAGGTATAGCCATGGCTGACCCCTATAGTTTCTAGATCCATCCCTCTATGAT